>CALSBV010010655.1:8239995-8377110 GCA_943590825.1 Bovichtus diacanthus
GAGAGAGAGAGAGAGAGAGAGAGAGAGAGAGAGCGAGAGAGAGAGAGAGAGGAAAAAGGTGGGAAGCAGAATATAGAGGGAAGAGGTGGAGAGGGCAAAAGAAGCTGAACAAATATTGGAAAGAGAGGAAAGAATGAGAGGGGAATGGAAGGTAGGAAAAAAGAGTGGGAGAAAGGAGGAATAAATAATAGAGAGGTTGTAGCGATTGAAGAAACAAAGGGGGGAAGAAAGGATTCTGAACACCCCTTTTTCAGTGTGCAGGTTGCATTACTAACCCCAGCTCTGTTTACCGCCACTGATTTCATCGCCTCCCATTCAATTAAAAGCCTGCAAACGTGTCCATCTCCCCTCCGTGTGTTAGTTTGGCTCCTTGTATAGAAGAATCTTCCTTCCCTCGTGTTCACTCGGAGCGAGTGAACACTGTTGCTCAGACTAACAGCTTCTGGCATCTCCAGACAGGAATTCGTTCTTGCTCCTGTGATCGCAGCAGGTTGGGATTTGCGCACGGGGGGAGCGACGAAGAAGCGTGTTATTATTATTTTTGTAGACGCAGAGCTCAGAGCCTCCCCATCCCAGATCCCTCTGTGCGGCGGGTTAGGATTGTACACGCACGATCTTGAAGTTTTCTGGCCTTGTGGCCTCGACGTCAGCTCAGTGAGTGCGAGAGTGAAAACATGCGCTATCAGATCATATATCAGTATCAGCGTGAGGAGGATCAGCAATCTGAGCTCTTTAGCTCTCCCAGGTGGGCCCGCACAGGCTAATATATCTGACTGCTATAGCTATATCTCAGGCAGACGATTTCTGTGCCTGTAACCCACACAGAGGATGAACCTGGAGCACATAAACAGTGAAGCCTCGTACGAGGTGTGTGTGGCCTGGCTCACTTTCACACCCCACCCAGCCGTCACTGGTTGCTAAGCCGGGAAGGTGACCATGAACTAATAACAGCATTCACCCTCATGCAAACATACATGCACACTCGTTCTATGTGGGTCACAGCTGTTGAGTGAACCGCTCCACGTTTGCTCTATAAATACCAGCGTTGACACAGGGAGAAAAACAAAAAAGCTAATTAATGAAGCCCCCTCTGTCTTGATTTAGTGCTGGCTGGAGTTTCACATCCTGTGAGATTTCATTGAGAGAATATCTCACATGCTTTTCTTCTGCTTCTTCTTTTTCAAAGCATTGCTGAACGTTATGAGCTGAGCTGCTCCCGCTGTGAGCCGTGAGATGAGGCCCTCCAGGCGTGTGGCACCCCTCGATCCTCGGTCATATAGTGGAGGAACACCTTCCATGCAGCTGGTATCTCACTGTCCTGCTGAGAGAGCTCTCTTTTCTTTTATGACCGTCAGGAATCGGAGATTGTATGAGTTTAAGGTTGAATTAATGGTTTTTCAGCCATACCTTGAGAACAGTAGGATTTTCCACTGTGGGAACTCACGGTGGGTTTAACTATAACACAGTGTAATTAGATCGGAGAAGGACCCTCGAGTGTGAAGGGGCTGTCCACACTGCAGGCTGCCTTTATGGGCTGCTAGAAAGACGAGATCAGGCTGGCACCGCAGGTCAACAAGTGGAAGGCATGTGTGGGAGTGTGGACGTGTGTGTGTGACCACCTACAGCCAGTGTGTGGGAGGGCGGAACATCCCATCCTTAATTAAAACAGCATCGCCTCCTTTTTGGTTACAGGTGGGAAAATGTTGCACCTTTTTCACTTTCCGTTGTAAACACCATTAAAGCAGTCTTTAACTGCTATGTGCACACACACACACATACACACACACACTGGCACAAAGGCTTGCAAATAATGCACACGCATGCCCACACACACACACGCACACACACACACACACACACACACACACAGCCAACAGCAGTGTTCCTTGATCAGAATCGCTGCTACGTGCTGGAGGGTATTTACTTGGTTATGGAGAGAGTTGGAATACAAGCATAAACACTCACCCACTCAAAAGGACATTAAAGCCTGGAGCTCAGTGATAATTAAAGGTCATTCTGGTGACAGCTGGCACAGGGCATACCACAGGGCTGTGGCTATAGAAGAGGGCCATTCTACACAAAGCAGACATTGCTCTCTGAATGTGGAGAATGCTGAGAAACAGCGGCAAAGTAAGTGAGCACGTCACGCCATCGCAAATGGCTTTCTTCAGTGTAACAAGTGTGGCTTGCTGTGAAATGTCTTGTCATTATGTAAGTTCATTTGCTCTCTGGCATGAAAGCGAATGGTGTGTCGGGGGGGGGGGGGGGTGAAATGCCTTGATGGATGGCTATCTGCTATAGTTTATAATAGCATCCTGTGCCGGCTCAGGCGTAGAATATTTGAATTATGGAAAGGACCTCAAACAGACACGTTTGCCCGCTTATTTAAAGCATCTTCCAATCTAGCGTACACACATTAATGACATCTGGACTGTAAGTAGGAGCAATGCTTTTTTGCGATCCGCTAAAGTATAACTTTCTCTCACAGACAAACAATGGCCTTCTAAGTGGAATATAAAGTCTGTGAAATGCGAATGCCTTTTCAACAGGTCATCCGTTGGCACTACGTTTTATATTCTTCTTCCTGTTCCACATTTTCACAGCCAATTCCTGTCAGCTTCATTACACCTCCATTGTGCTCCCTGGGATTGAGTCCTTACAGCGAGCAAAGCAATTCGCACATCAGAGGCCCGTTCAGTTTTTCTGTTATGTGCTGAGATTAGCAATATATCTAGATATTTCTAAGTGTAAGTGAGAAAAATGTGCACAAATTATTCCAAAGAGAATATCCAGCCATCTGTGTCAAACTGGACTTGCAATGATTGGCCTCCTGTTGCAAATGAAGCTATCAAAATATAATATTAAAGACTCACACACATATTGTAAACCTCTAGCAACAGATCTTTTGGCCACTTGGGGGCAGTGAAATCAAGCTGTGAACACAGTACTAACATATTATTGCCTCATAAACTTAAAATAGCTAACTTGTTAGCAAACTGGTGGTAATTTATACACAGAGCAACATTAGCATTCATTTGGAGTGGTGTTTCTGGCTGCCTGGCGAATGACTGCAAATGTCCTGAGAAAAATATCTGGCTCTTTTGCAACTGGCTCCACTATGTTCACCCACGAGGTAACTTTCACTGTCTGCTGTTTGGTGCTGGTTATGCCGCGTACACTCTTGTCTTTTAGTTTTAAACTGAAAGCTTTTTTGGCAAAAAAAAAAAAAATGGATGCTGATGAGAACACTGAGAGTGAATCAAAAAGGGGAAGTTGTGGACAGTAAAAACCAAAACAATGAGCTGAAAAATGTTAAAAAGCGTTGTAGAGCTGAGGGGAAGCGCAGAGTCTGCGATTATTCTCTGTGGGTTCGTCACTATGATCAACCCCTTTTACATACAAGTAGTTGTGACCCATTTTTAATGTGAAAATATTGATTATGGCTGCTTTAAAGGATAACAGCTTTTAAAAAATATGTCAGAGTTTTAAAAGAAATCTCTAAGTTATTTGTGATATAACAAAAAAATGGACTGAAATAGAGTGAGAGCTGTCAAAAAGGGTGGTGTTGTGGTATTAATGAGGTTGTGCTTGGGTTCTTATTTTGAGTGTCAGAACTCAATCAAACTTCTTCCAACATGCATTGAGTATACAAGTGTTTTTGGTCAGTGTAGGCCCTGGTTCAAGACCTCTGACTCACCACCCACAGCTCAAATTTTGTCAAATCCTTCTAGAAATGTGCGTCCGAATGTCAGGCTGGGTCAGCATCAGATTTGCACAGTAATTCCAAGGGATTATGAACACTGAACGTCTTGGAAACCTTTTGGACATTTCAGGAACATTTCTGGCCTTTTTTTCCTCACCTAAAAATGCAGCCAACTCAGATTGGAGTTTGAACTGGAAAAGTAAAAGCTATTGGTACCATATGCGTTTTTGGAGCTGCAGTAAGTTTAAGGGTGTTATAAAGGTATTCATTTCAAAATATTAGATTTTATGGTGGGAGCTCAGATTTTGTGATAAATTATGGCCATTTTTTATTGAAAAAATAAATTCCTATGGAGATATTAGTTTAGGGTTTGACAAGTGGGGTTTTCGGCAGGAAGGTCTCTACCTCTGAGCCCTAAACTGTCTGACTAACTCAGTTTGGGGAACTTTTTCCTTCCACAGCGAGTACTGAGCATACAGTAGTGTCCTTAAGCAAGGCATCCAACTCCAAGTGTCCTGCTGGGCAGCTCCCGAGACTGTGCAGCTGTACGAAAGTGAAGCGCTGTAAGAAAGTACAGTGCTGAGAAAAGACCAACTTGTGTAAATAAAGGTAAAGAAATCCTCAGAAACAGGTTTAAATCTTGTGACGAAGCAATGAATGGGTCCAATGTATATACCATCCCCAACACTATTCTATACGGGCTGCAGCATTATAAGTCCCAATACCTGGGATACATGAGAGCACCCCTCTTAAAAACAGTTATGGGGAGCAAAACTTTTTACAATCTGTAAAAACGCTTCACCTCGAGCCTACCTCAGAGCCAGACATTTTCCACCCTTTAGCATCCCTGCTTTTTAATATGGTCCCTCTGAAGCTGTTCTCTGAGATTATTTTCTCCCATTTGCATTTTCCTCTTCAACAGAAAGAGGTATCACCTAACGCCTGACATGGCGTTAGGGGGGGACCAGCGACAGGAAAGAGAAGGGGTCATGTCTGGATATGACCTGTGGCAGTGGCGGAGATATAGACCAGATCTACTATTGTGTCGTCAAAGAGGGGTGTGGTGTCCCTCCCACAGACCCTAGAGACTTCTGGGTAGAGAGAAGCAGTTGTGGTCTTTTTCAAGATGGTAATGAAATGTCCCCTCGGTTATTTAAGTTTTCTCCAGACATTTAAGAGTGACATCAGACTCCCTCTGGGTCTGCACAGGGGACTCATGGCAGGCTTGGATGGATCACTGGGTCACCTGCATTAAGTGGTTTCCCTAGTACTGCTTTCAGAGGAGAGTTTCAGTATCCTTTGACAAGAGAAACATCCAAAAGAAACATGGATTTACAAAATGGTCACTGAAAATAGACACATGTATTTGTAGCTTTTGTTGTATTGGTCCAACATGACAACACAAGAGGACTGTTTTAAAAGTGTCACCTGTGCACATTCTACCTTTAACCTTTTTCCATTATGAAAAAAATAACTACAGAACACATGTCACATATGTCCCGTGAGCGTCTACCTCTGACAGAAATGTGATGGTGTAATTACTCCAGGAGGAGTACTGTGGGCTGCTGTGTTCCTGCTGCCTACAGAGCTGCAGGCTGCACTTGGAGTCAGGGAGCTCTAAATCTCGGGGGATTTTCTGTGCTGAGCTGTGCTGTGTCCTCCTTCAGAGCCGACCATGTGCACTTGGACGGGGATGAATCAGACTATTATTAATTATCCGGCACACAGGTCAGCGGGGCCATAAATAGCCATCGACTGACAGACAGAATTTAACCAGAAAAACAGACAGGGTTCGGGGGGACAGGAGGGTACGTGGTGTGGTCTAAAATATGATTTTAAGGATATTACTAAAGTGAAACACTGTGTTTTTTTTATGATTCCTGCTTAGACTCTTATTAGTGAAGAATGAGAGCAATCAGTTGAGAGTGAACCTGTGATTTCTTCAAAACCATTTTCCCACTACTCATATTACAGTCTTTTCAGACTGAAATTTTATATTAAATTCATAGCCTTAGCTTTAACTTCAACCTTAAAAGTGTCGAATTTAAGGGGTCACCAGAGTACACCAGAATACAGCTCTCTTAGAATGTACTTTGGTCAAATATATCAAACCGCACCATTTGAAGGTTATTACATATTAGTGAAGGACTCGCTTGTTTTGAATTTCTAGCTGGAATGTGTGGCAGTGTGATCATACAGAATTCTGTGATTTGAAAGGCATGCTTCAGAAAATAAGTGCTAAAAGCACCTAGAAATTTGAACACTAACAACGTCTTAGTGTTGTTGCTCCAAACCCCGGGCCCGCTTTGGTTTTGTTTTTCCCACCCACCAAGGCAAACAGAAGGCGTGTTGGACATCAAAGAGCCCAGATGCCCTCAGGGCACTCAGGGGCCAAAGCATATCTGGGTTCAGGCAACATTTCAACTACACAAATCACCTCCTCATTATATCCATATTAGCTTTCTCTATCCTAGCGGTCAATCATTCTCAAAAACAAAGTTGTGATGAGTGGGAGGTGATTATATGCATAAAGCAATAAAGGTATCAGCTCTGAGTGCACTGCACAGTGAGACGCAAATAAACCAGATATCCGTTTGTTGACTTGGTTCAGGCCATGATTTGTATGCCTGCTTATGGTCAGTACAAGTCAAATATGAGGTCAGTATATTTTGAATCCCCAACCTCCATTTCAGTAGCCCCTGAGCTGTGACAGGGCTTTCCGCTGCACAGTCAGTGAGTCAAATAAACAAATAATTCCATCCTTTTTTGCCTCAAGGTGCTCATCGTTATACATATTTAGTGACAGACGATTACAATTTTAATAAGCATAAGAGGAGAAAGCCTGTTGGCCTCCCCTTGTCAAAACATTTATACAGCATGCAAAAAAGGGCCTGTGGTTTTGCTGGCGGTCAGGGGAGAAAGAGTTGACTTTTATTTTAGTCCTCAGCCACACTGCCTCAGTCCTTCCAGAGCAGGACAGTGAGCGCATTTAGCGGAAGAGCCACACGGATCAGTCATCTGTCTGCTTGCATGTGTGTGTGGGATGATTCATACTCGGGAGGAGAGAAGATGAACCACCTGCACAATGTCATCCTTGTGCTATCTTGCTTGCTGATAGCTGAATTCACCATGCAGGTCAAGGTTTGCTAAAACATAAAGTAAGACAGCACGGCAGCCTGAGGTACAAAGGCATTAGAAGTGTGAGTGTCTTTTTCTGAATAAAAACAAAACTGGTCTTGAAGAACCATTAAAGTATAACTGTAAGTATACGTTTGTCTACAAATTATTATTGCGATTGATATTGCAACTTCATTGTAGGGTTGGCTATTGGTGCTTTCACTAAATATTTACACAATGAGATTTTAGATAAATAATCATCAGTAATGTGGATATAATGACTAAGTGTGTAAAGAACAGATAGTAGAGTTCAGAAAATGATATCACTTTACAGTAATGCAGCCAAGAAAGCAGGAAACAACACTCACTATGGCACATTGCGTTTTTACAATATATATAAGGCAATATCTAGTCTCATATCATGAAATCCATATAATATCGATATAATACCCATCCCTACTTCAGGGCAGCAGAAACAAGTTATGAACACAACATCGACATATCGTCACCTTTTAAACTGATATAGCAAACTTATTTATTTGTATGTGATATATATTTACACATCCAGCTGTTATGGAGCAACATTATCATGTATTTAGAGTCAAGTTTCTGACCAACAAGTGAATGTAAGTCCAATATTCCCTATTCCTTTATGTTTTCTTTTGGTCTCTACCAACTCCGGGGCTATTTAGCTGCTAAATGCTCCACCATTGCATGGTGGTGCGCAATGAGTTTCTAGAGCTTTTTCACTGAAAACTGCTGCTTTGTTTGAGTCCTAAAACTTTATTTTCTTGAAACGAGCCTAAAGATGAATTATTTCACCTATTTCCAACAACATCAAAGTCAATAATCACATTTTTTTTCTTGATACTGGTATTTTTGTTTCTTGTTATGTTTCGGATTGTGGACATTCCGTTCACTAAAATTCTTTAAAAGCAGGAAACTGCACTGAGAAATAATGAGATTATGTCCCCCTAATGGCCGAATGTGACTAGAGTCACTGTTGTTTTCCAATGCCACGTCTTTGTTACAATAACTTACCTTATTCACCTCCTCAATGATCTGCTGACTCCTATCTCTGTCTTCTGTCTTCTGTCTTTGATCTGTTCCCACAACTAGAGATGAGAACAATCAGTCTGTGATAATGATGTGAAATGATAGATTGTTTGGGGCAGCCTGAACCACAAATGTGCTAAAATGATGTCCACATTGCTTTGAAGTCAAACAATCAGTACTAAGATGACTATTTTTCCGTTTATGTTCAGTGTGAGATGAGCTGAAAATGTTTAAAACCGACTACTTCAAATACCTTTTGTTGCACAATTGATTGACAGCTGTTTACAGCAGGCAATCTGTAACCGAATGAGATGATTAGTTTTCAGCTGAGTGTGAAGTGTGTTTCACAGAGATTGTTTTGTGGGTTGGATTGCGCTAATTATGAAAGATCTCGTTCAAACAGCTCTTCATCACTGCGCTGACAGCTCGTGCATGCATGTGGCACCAATGCGAGTGGAGCTGGAAGCTTAATTGCAAGTAAATGAATACAAGATCCTGGAATTGTTTTCATTCTGCGTGGTTGAACAGTACATTTCATTCATGGATTATCATTCCTCAAAATCTAATAAAACATTCTCAGAAAAATGCCTTTTTTGATAACAGGCAACTCGCAAACGTTTAAGACGCAAAATACACTGTAAACATTAAAGCTGAACATTTTTGTCTTCATGATCCAATAACTATGTCTCATTAATTTTTTTATCATTTACAGCCCGTTGTCTTTCTGAATTTTCCCTATTATTCTTATTCTTTTTTTTTTTTTTGTCGGAAAGTTTGGTTTCATCTGTTCTCGATGCAGCTTGGCTGGTCGGAAAAATAGTTGGAAGGAAAAGGATGATGAGCAGACAAGAAACACGCAGCCAGCAGCTCAACATCACTCGCTCTGACAGGCTGTGTTTACCCAGTTATTGCGTTAGTCAGAGAAAAGCGTCTCGGCATTATCTGAAAATTAGACCTCTTACAACAGCATGTGGAAAAAAGAAGGAAAATGGAAAACTGACCAAGCCTCTCCTAATAAACAGGAACAACTGTTGAGAAGAATCTGTTCTTATCATTTGCTTTGACCTGTTGGTTGATTGAGCAACACAATGCCACACGCAGAGCCGGCTGCCGCTGTGTTATCATGAATGTGCGAGATGTTCAAAGAAAGTGAACCAGAATGGATGAAGACGTGCCTGTTCAATATGTCTTTGTTCCGTGTCGAACATTGACACCAAATGGGATTTTTGGAGCTGTCAAAGTCAAAACACCTTTGAAAAATGTTTGAAATGTGATGTGCTGTCTCCCATCAGAGAGCAGGCACCACAGTTTGACGCTTCTGTGATTTTGAGTTCTTAGAATAGTGTTTTATTGCCATTAGTTGTGTCTTTTTCTCATTCGGTAAATTATTAACAGATCTGTTATAGTGTATTAGGCCCAAAAGAAGATGTCAGAAACAAAGCATTTGTCTGTCAGCCATAGGAAAGCTGCATGTTCACCATGTGCTGGCAGCCATTTTGGGTGAAACTCCACAGCTGTGGCCCAATTGTGCACTTTGTACTAATACTGTAAAATGTAAAGCATGTGCTAATGTTCGTACTCTAATATTGTGGACGTAAGTATGTAAGACATGAACATTTACTCTACTGTTTCGTACTTACTTTTTTTTAGATGTTGCTGGAGCTGTCTCACCACCATTGTCCACAGTTTGTTTAAATGTTTTCCAGCTGTGAGTAGTTTCTCCATTTCTGTTGAGCATTGCATTTTAGGACCATCCAAAAACTTTTTTGTTTAGAAACTGTAGCTCTTCAAAAGCAGCCTTGTCGACCATGATAAACTTAGAATACGGATGGGACAGGGCGGGTGTGTTGGCAGATTTTTTTATACTCTTTGTCTTCAATTTTGCGAACATATGCGTTACACATTTCAGTGTGTCTCCGTATCTTCAAAGTGCACAATGAAAAGCTGTTAAGAGTGTTTTGCTTTGCCCACTTTCACAGAACATCAAATCAATTACTGCAGTTAATCTGTTTCCTGTAAAGTCATGGTGAAGAACAGGGATGATAACACTTAAGGGAGGCATGTCTTGTTTCAAATTTACAAACAACTCCTGAATGGGACTAGATAATCCCATGCAGCTCTCCCACTTTGCCTCACTGGGATCCATTGTGACGATGCTTCTCTGCACTCTGGTCGCCCACAGCAGGGGACGTTTTGCTGCAGCAGGGGCACAGAGGCAGACAGGAGTAGCTGCAAATGTAATCCTCAGTAGCTGAGAGCCCAGATTGAGTCTAAACTGATAAGACTGTCTTGGGGCTAACGACAGGCCACAGCAGGTACCTAACTTACAGCCTGGTCCCCTGAGGCTTCAAAGACAGAGTCAGGCTAAGCCAGGCCAACCCTGCTGAGGGTCACATCCATGGAGAAGAAGCACAGTTGCAAACCATGGAAGATGTATGACTGCCAGTCTGTCTGGTCATCTCTCTCTCTGTGAAAATGACACCTGTAACCTATGCAGCTCGGCCATGAGTCGTTTCTCCGATGGCCAAGGTACAGAGGGGACATGAGGTGCTCCAGGGGTCAAGAAGGGAGGTCAGGAGGCTGTATTGATGTAGCTGCCCCCTGACCTTATGTCTCCAGAGGAGGGCGGGGTGCCATTCAGCTCCTGGCAGCATGTGTCCACAGCCTGACCTGAAACCGAAGTCCTGCAATGGCCAAAGGTCTTCATCAGGCTCCCCCTTATAGTGCGTGCAGGCACAAGGAGTCTCCTCTGAACCCGACCTCCACTCAGGACATAACTTACAGCTCTCGTTTAGCACCTTTCTCCTGTGAAACAAAGTACACACAAAGAAAAGCGAGAGTGACTGAAAGACAACAAATTTGGCATGTTCTCTGAACCAGAAGAGAAATACCAGAGTTTGATGAAGTGGCACGCTCTTTCAGGATGTTTGGTGGTTGCCATAGTAGTCGGGAAAAGTCTTTTCTTGAAACAAACTTAACGTAATTTCGCGCTTTGTAAAGTCAGAACTCAAGACTGATGTGAAAAAATTAGAAATGATTTTTATTATTTCACACAGTTTGAAAAAGAAATATTTCAAGAAAGTTGCATGTACATTTTTACAGAAGAAACCGTTTCCCTCTCAGTTGAACCCAACAGAACTCATTGCTTTAGAACTGGGGCGCCCACACTTTTTCAGCTTGTGAGCTACTTTTAAAATTACCAGTTCAAAATGATCTACCTGTATTAAAAAAATGCTAAATATATTTATTTATATGTGTACTGAATATACTTTAAATGTACAATATATGTTGGCGGACCTTGCTACACTGCATGAACCCTTATGGCACAATACAATTCAATATATTTATGGTCACTACCTCACTCTGATGACTTGCACTGAATAGAGTCAGCCAGGTTTGCATAGTCTGGACAGTAACTGCAGGTCGCCTGCCTCAAGCAGGCTTCCACATGATCATCGGATCGGTACTTGGACTTGATAATCCTAATGTGGGAAAAGGCTGACTCGCATAAATAAGTAGAGCCAAATAATGTAGTCAAGGAGGTCACACATTTCCTCATGTTTGGGTCCTTTTCCTCTGAGTAAGTTCCAGAACTGTCCATGAGCCCTGGCCTTCAGCTGAATGTCAGCCTGTAGTGTCAGCATCTCATCCTCCACTGCACATGAGTTCAGGTGAAACTGGCAATTTCAGCTTCAGTATCTTCCCTAAATGGGTAGCACATAAATGTAGCAATTGGCTCAAGTAAAGCAAAGTCTTGAAACCGTTTGTCAAAGTCTGACAGGCAATTGTCAACCTGCTCTGTGTAGCACTGTTCAGTTGTGCACACACCTTCCCCCGGGTCTCTAGCTCTGAGGCCTGGTATTGAAAGTTCCCCAAATCATGCCGCTGCAGCTTTGAGGACAGAAATTGTATTTTTTTGTTTGAAAGCATTAACTGAGCTGATCATGTTGACCACGGTTTTGTCAGATTGGTTAAAAGTCCAGCAGCCACTGACCGTCATTAAGTTGCTTGTATTGTGCATTTCTATTGACAAGGACCTGCCAAAGGGGGGGTAGATGATGGGCTATCATCTAAAAACAGTTTTTTTATATATATATATATATATATATTATTATTATTTTTTGAACAGTGCACGATCTACCCGCACTACACTCGTGATCTACCGGTCGATCGACCTTTTGGGCACCCCTGCTTTAGAAGATGCAATTCAGGGTTTTGGAAAAGAAGAGTTTTTGTTCCTGCTTCCCATTTGTCTCTTATTTAGCAGGATGTTTCAAAAATGTCCCACAGATTGTAATTAGATTGGTGGAAAATTAGGACATGGGCTGAGGTATTTGTGAGTAGACTTTTTTTTGCAAATCTAGCAGTACATACCTGATTCACTCCTCCTGTTCTTGCCTTTCACAATAAAAGCCCTAGATATAGAATATACGCAGTCGAGTACTTCACATTTTCGTGTTGTTTAATTGTCACACCCCCAGTGTGTAAAGGCCTTACGGATGGCAATGTCGGTCTGTCTGTCTGTCTGTCTGTCTGTCTGTCTGTCTGTCAGTCAGTCAGTCCATCTAGCACCATCATCAGGTCAAAATACTTTTTTAAAAATTTTTTATTTACTTTAAATGTTATAACCAAATACCTACACAACTAAAGCTAAAGCTGTACTTTGTGTGTAGTGCTAATTAGCATTAACATTATGTCTCAACATTATCATTTAACATCATCATGTTAGCATTATCATTGTGAGCATGTTAGCATGGTGACATTAGCATATAGCTCAAAGCACCACACTGCCTATGTACAGCAAAAAAAACTTGCTGTATCCCATAATTGGAACAGGGTACACTTTGATGATCCGGATGCAATAAAAACAAATCTGAACATTTCCTATTATTACAATACATTTCGAGAACATACTCCACACGGCCTTACTCTGATTGCGCTTTAGTTCCTGCTTGGTATGCAGCCAGCTTTTTATTTCATAGAAAAAAAACTATTTCTCCATCAACACTGTGGCTACATGGCAATAACACGATGACATTATAATGTAGTATTGCTCTGCAAAATAAACAGAAAAAAAATATGCACTCACTGTTCAAAGGCAAACGATGCCAGTCAGACTGGGGTCCTCTCAAAGCCTTTTACGCTCCGACTGTATCATGCACAGACCAAATTCTCCCTGCCATGTGATTTATGACATATCATTTGGAGTGTGCAATTAGGACCCGTAAATTTGCTTAGAAAACTCTGAGTGCTTGTATCTCGGCACTGTTCAGCGACACACCGGGCCTCGGGCCGCAGATCTCCCCATAGAGACACTGGATAGCACATAACACACCACAACAGCACGACGACCTCTTGCCTTGCCTATCAGGAGGATCACAACAGCTCTGGGGAAGAGTCACACTTGGAGATGGAGGGAATGTCCAAGAGTCCGCCAAGCAAGCAAGCGGAACTCGCACATTTTGGATTTTGCTATCATGGAAAACCATTTATTCACACGTAACCATGTTGGGTTTGAGTGCATATGGGTTGATGTTCCTTGAAATAACTCCCACAGTTTGTGTAAGCTAAATTCTAGTGGTCTCTCGTGACCAGCAATGCCTTCTCCTCTGTTTTTCTCAGACTCTCAGTTCACCTTATAGAGAGAGAAATGAAAGGAGAGGACGAGGACAAAGAGAAAGGGATGGATCTAATCTGGTACAGATAGCAGAGCTGAGCCGTAGCTTAGAAACACAAACACACAGGCTGGCTCCAAATTGGATCGGGGGGGATTTCGACTTGCCAGTTTGCCTAACTTACAGCTTTGGACTGTGTTCAGCAGAGAAAAAAAACCCACACGTAAGGAACAATGGAAGATCAGAGACCATTAAAATGTTTGAGCTTTCTGTCTGATGTAGTTAAACACCTGCTGGATTCAGTCTTCTGGCAGATGCTTACAGTGTCAGTGCATCTTTGTGTGCTGATTGAAGGATCACCGGCATGTGACCCCTTTCTTCTGATCACAGCAAGCTAAACAAATCATCCCTAAATGTCAGCTCTGGGTGTTCTGGCTCACAAGGACCAACAGTACTAATAAGTCATATAACAGATGGAAAGAGAAAAAGGCTTGAAGTGAAAAGAAATTAGCGAGGTTTTAAAGCTGTGCAGGCAAAAGATTTCACTGTAAAAACACCTATCTGTCTAGGAGAACAAAACTGCAACATCTGGTGAGATGCTGCAGACCGACTACATGATATTATGCTGTCAGGTATCCATGGACACTCCACCCACTGAAGGTGACAAAATGAAAATCTTGCGGAGTTTTTTCTGCAGGTGGGGCTCTTTTCTTTGTCCTTTCAGCCGTGGTTATTATGGCTCATGCTAACTACACATTTCCTCTTGGATTTATTACAACGAAACCGCTGTTGCAGCTGTTACTGGAAAAGTAAAAACACATCACTTCCTGTGAACCACAGGACTTTTCCCAGGGAAGACTGTTCAGGCATGTTCAACAGAGCAAATGTAAAAGGTTCCATGTACAGGATAAAGGTTGAATCAGCTTTAAAAAAAATTTAAAAAATGACATCTCAGGTTATTACATTATTTTTTTTTTAAACGGCATCAGTGATAAAAATGTTTTAAAAAATACAATAAAGTAGAGCTTCAGGAAGTCAGGAATTCCAGCTTGCATGGGAATCACACACACATTTGTGATATGCGTGGGCATCTTTTAGTGGCAGTATTACTTGAAGAGGGCCAATCACCTAAAACACTGTGCTGCAGAGGAATGTCATGGGGGGCAGGGGCCATCAGCCTGGGCCTGCCTGACCTCCACAGCTAGCTCCAGTAGGGCAGATGGACCTTCACCCCGTAATCCCGACACAACGGGGAGCAACAGGGACAGCTCAGGCAGCTCAGCCTCTGTAAAGGAAAGAAACTCCCTGCAGGGACAGACTCCAATAAAATCTCTTTGTTCCCCAGTGAGCGCTACATCTCAGGTCCTCATCAATGCTCCGGTTTGGGGTTTCAAGAGAAACAAAATACCCTGTGGCTGCTTTCTCCTCACGCTCTTTGTTAGTCGAGTGAAGGGAAGACTGAAGTGAGAGAGTGCAGATTTATTATAGGCTGCTCACAGAGCTCTGACTGAATGATGGTGATAGTCTTTTCACATTTTTTATTTCCTTTGTTTATTATCTTCATTATTGTTATCTTTATTGTTTTCTTTTCTTTTTTGCGTTTTCTTGTTAAATAAATCAATGAGTTGTGCGTTGTATAAAATGACCATCTCAAGTTCCCAGAGCGCAGCGTGACAACAACACTCTCAAAGTCCAAAACCAATGTTCAGTTTATTTTTTTTTATAGAAGACGAGGAAAAAAACAGTGGCTGCAATGGAAGCAAAGTAAAATGATCAATCAATCAGTTATCGCAATAGTTTGGTATCAACTGACAAATAATTTCTTCATAACAAAGCTTAATTTTGTTTAATAAAATGTTAAGGAATACTAAAAGTGTATGTACTAAAAAGATCACATTTTGTACAAATACTCAGCATTCAGCAAGTGTATGATGGATAATAGAAACATAATCTATCAAAACACAAGTTCACCTTCAGGTCATAGATGGAGAATAATATTTGCTAGATGTCATGCAATTAAAATGTTAAAATAGCTGTAAAACAAGTCTCTGCTGTGCATCCTGACTCACTGTCACTCCCAGACATCCACACTGTTATTTCATCCTCAGGTTCTGCACAGCTATTAAAAAATAATTCCTCGCAGGTAGAAAAGTTTGTAATCATATACTATCGTCACTCCATATGAGGTAGTGTGTGATTATAGAGAAACGTGACTTCTCCGTCTGAGAGTTAATATTAATGTGAGCCTTTGTTTGTTGCTGTTGCTGTGGAGATGAACGTGTTTGAGTTTATAGCTGAACAGAGGCATATGTCCTATCAGCCGCATCGTTTGAGACAACATGCCACAACCGTCTAATTAGCACTTCCGCATTTTGGAAGCACTTTGAAAACATGAGGGGAATTTGATTTGACAGCGGGAATTATGATAATATTTGTTGCTGCTGCTAAGTGCTGCGTGCTGTCCTGTGATGCTCCTCTGCATGTCGAACCGCTAAATCAGTTGTGAAAGAAACTTTGAAAGAATATCCTCATCTGTGTCACTTCCAAGCAAACTTGTTTTAGAATGACGGCTTCTCTGTGCCCTATTATGACTAAACGCAGGGAGAATCGTCTTAAACATGCCAAATCCCATTTGTTAATGATTCTTCAGATGAATCTGTTTACATCTATTGGATACCTCAGCATGTGAGGGAGGAGAGGCCACAGAGAGAACAATGGAGAGAGTAAATATTTGATCCATCTTTCTTCTCGGCTGTCTAGCTGTCATTACAAATAGAGGGTGAGATGCAAAAGATTGCATGGCTCGAGAGTATAATGACTCATAAACAGCTTGTGTGAGAAGTGAAATATGATTTTAATTGAAGTATAAATGTTTATGACAGTAGAAGAAACATCAAAGCCATGACTGAAACTCTGTGTATAGCTGTGGCTCCTATCAGAGACTGCTAATAATGTTTACACCAGTTGATGACCGAATTTTCATTGTTGCTTTTTTTATCAAGCAAACAAACACATCTTTTTGAAAGGTTGTCTGTCAGTATGGAGTGTTTCAACATCCACTTCTCATTATTCAGGCCAGTTTCCATTCAAGGGAAGCACAAATGGAGAATCCAAGATGGCAGCAGAGCCCAACCCACAGAGAAAGACATTAACTTACAGACACCCGACAGTCCCAGGCGCTGGTTCACTAAAGGGTCGCACAAAAACAAAACAAAAGCAAAAAACATGGACCAGAGAAGGGCATGTCTGCAAATCACAGGCCAAAAACAAAACGCCTCTTTGTTCTGGAAAAATCGAAATATTCCATTTTAACGTTCAATAATCACCTCGATTAAAGCTCATTCATGTGCCTCTGATTTGGAAACCTTTTCCTGGATTTGCTTGTGAAACCTTTTCAAAAACCGTTTAAAGTCCCCCTGCGTTGTGCTCATTGTTAATTCACTGGGATGGTTGAGCTCCACTCAGCATAATTGTGTTTCTGTCAGAGTTTGACACTAGGCTGTTTTCACAGTTATTTTTTTTTTAATTTTATTTTACCAGGATTAAAAATCTCTTTTTCAATAGAGTCCTGGCCAAGATAGGCAGCAGCACAGTTACAGACAAATCAAACATAATATTAACAATCAAAGCATTTACAGACCCAGTGGCCTCCGTCAACCTCGCTCAGAGTCGCTTTGAGTCTGTTCACAGAGACCAGCTCTCTGAGTTTCAGCTCGTTTTGCAGCTGGTTCCAAGCAACAGGAGCAGCGTAACTAAACGCCCATTTCCCCCAGTTCAGGACGGTCTTTTGGGACAGTTAGAAGAAACAAGTCCTCGGAGCGAAGCCGATAAGATCCGCTACATTTTCGATTTATGCAGATCCTTAAATAAGGTTCTTGGTTCTAAGGTTCTATTCTTGGTGCTCTTCCTGAGCACCAAGAATAGCCTTATGAATAAGGATGTGCCAGTGTTTCAGTCTACGGGTGTTCAGGGAAGACCGTCCAACACGAGCGTATAAGGTCAGGGTTCTTGTTATAAATCTCAAAGCACCGTGATAGATGCATTCATATAAACGACATGTCCATAGTCTAGCACAGACTGAAACGTTGCAGAGACTAGACTTTTTTTTTGGCCTGGAAAGAGTAAAGTAAAAACCTAATTTTATTCTTAATTTTGTTTGACAGAAAAAGAATCGTCAATTATAATTCCAAGATCTTTGTACTGAGAGACAGATTCAATCTCAGAACCCTGTAAAGTGGTGATAGGAAGGAGTGATTCGTTTTCGCTTTCAAGAACAACATGAACTTTGTCTTTCCAGCATTTAGAACAAATTTCAAATCACATAGGTTACATTGTACAATGAAAGCCTAGTAGTGTGAAAGCCAATCGCTGTTCAATGTTCAACTTGAGGCAGAAACCTCCACCACACATTAGGCCTGAGCCGCATCATATTGTTTTGTCATAAATCTGAAATCCTCGCGTTATTCATGGTATTGTGAGGCGTCGACATATTTACATTATGACTATATACAGCACAACACGCATGGCTGAGGAGTTAGCCTGGAACAACCAGAGAAAAGAGCAGAAGCGCTTCAGAGAACATACTCAGTCATAAGTATAACTACAATATGACCACAGGAGGATTGGACTCAGCTCAGGTGACAATGATTGAGCGATCATGACATTGCACGTTCATCAGAGCTGCAATAACTAGGCTGAAGTTAGTTTGATGATCACCGCAGCTCGACACGTGTTGAAGTTAGTGTACCGTTTGGTATTGATCAGCTGAGTAGTGTCAGTACAGAAGTATATATACATATTTATATTGTAGTATATACTGTATGTACACTATACGGAAACAATTTAGATCACTAAATGGAATAGTTGTCGGTCCCGTTCACATCATATTAAATGCACAATTCTTTGGTTTGTACAATAATTTTTAGACAATCTAGAGCTGAAATTATGAGTTGAATTTAAAATTAGATTAATCAATCATGGAAATACCTGCTAGCTGAAGCCCTACAAAATAAATTCACCAGGAAGTTAAAATGGCATCTCAGGCTGTTTTGCTCCATCACATTATATATATATATATATATATATATATATATAACATTAATGAAGAGATCATTCAAATCAGTTTTGTTATGTATTTTGTGTTATCATAAAACCATGGCATGTTCCAAGCTTTGCTGATGATGGTGGTGATATGATGGTGTATAAATTGCATCGATTTAACCAAACACAGCTTTGAACACCTAAACACCACACGTGCTAAAGTGTCTGCATGTTCGAACACAAAGTGGGTGTTCCACAGATGACAGATAATTGCTTCAGAATCGCTGCGATTAAGGTTTTTACGCAGCAAACAAAGAAGACCAGATACACGTTTTTTTCATACACTCTCAAACCAGATTAGATGATGCTCCACTTATAAAATGATTTCAGAGTTATGTGGAGTAGTTCCATGTCTGTACTTACTGATGAAAGGGCTTTCAGGGCTTTTGTGCTTCACAACTTAATGGACAATTTTGTTGAAAAGTCAAATTGCGCAGCGAGGAGCAGCCGGGCAGTCTGGCATCACAACAACCCTCCAGAGACCCTGTGAGGTCCATGAGGACGGCAGAGGGATCGCTCCTTCACATCTACATTATTTCACAACAGATATGTAAAAATCGAACTATCGGCGATAGACGTGGACATGCATATAGTTCCATGCTCTCTCCGAGGCTGATATCCTCTCCCACATACACACACTCACACACAAACACACACTGACAGCCAGATGTGGTTCAAGCATCCTTTTTCGCAATGTATGCATTTGTTGCCGTGTAGCTTCTGGCATCTAGCAAGGTTTTATGTTCCCAGAAGTGTGGAGTTATTTCCATGCATGTGGGGAAGTAACCACAAGAGTGCTCAGATTACTGTCAGTAATAACACCTCAATTTGTTACTTCTTTTAATATTATGGGGTAAAACAAAATAAAAAGGCACAGAAGAAACAACTTATAAATTGTCTGAGTTGTCAGATTATTTCTGACGTATGAGTTTTTAATTATCAGATTCCGGCTCACAATCAAAACCTGAGCATACATCTAAGGGATTATGCCGCACAGTTGAAATAAAATAGAAAGTTGCGTGTTGCATTTTTTCTTTTTAAATATTTGTAACGCTGTTAAAAATGTGTTACATAAATAAATGAAATAAGAAATATAACATTTAATTTATTTTAGCCAGCCACTATTTCCATCTTCCCTTCAGCACGGCTGGCTGCACCAGGAGCTCACGGATTCATTTACTCCATGCTGTGTTCATGGCACGTGCATTTCCAAATGCAAAAGAAGCTGCTTCACACTGAGCTGTTTTATTTATTTAGTCTAACCAGCGGTTTATTTCGTCTAACCTAACGTTATCTAGCAGCTGTGGCACGTGACCAAGCTAATTACATTCCCTTTGGGATTTAAGGAATAACTGAATTAACTTTGAGTTAAATTAAACTCAATTAAATTGGCATGTTGCGTCTTAAACAGGACTAATATTTAACATACTTTATGCTGTCTAGCTTACTGCCGTTTTATTCCACAGATGCAATATAACTAGCTCGGTTTTCTGACTGTTTTCTACAAACTGGATGAACACAGGATAATATATGCAGGGTCGAACACCTGTTTAATCTAATTGATCACTTTTCTGATTGCAACTAGACTATAAAAGATGTTGTAAACTAAACTGATGTAAAACATACACATAAAATAATATCTTACAGTATAATATCACTGTATTTATATTATATTATGTTAGGCTCTACTAGAAGTGTCCCAGTACCCTATGGTAGGGGTCCCCAACCATGGATCATTTGGTACCGGGCCGCACAGAAAGAATAAAATGTTTAGTTTTTTTTGTGTTAGTAATATTTATTGTAAACATTATATATGTATATTTTGGGTATTTTATTTTGAAAAATGACCACTTCCATCCTCACCTCTTTAAAATGGAATAATTACATTTACATTACATATGTAATAATTAAATTATATGTTTTGCACTTTATTGTGTGTTTTATATTACTGCCACCCCGGTCCTTAGAAACATTGTCTTGCATGAAACCGGTCCGAGCCAGTGTTAATATTATCAGTAGCACCTCGGCTTTTCCTACTGTGACAAATCGAAATGCAGAGAAAACGTTCTAATAAAAGACGCAATACCATAATATGAAACACTCCATTACAAGTAAAAGTCCTGCATTTAAAATAGTGCACATTTGTCAGCAAAATGTGCTTAAAGTATTAAAAGTAAAAGTACTTATTATGCAGTCGTATATATATATATATATATATATATATATCAGCTCATCATATTTTTTAATTGTTTAACATTTTGCACTATTTGTACATTTTTGTACATTTTTGCATCTTATTCTGTCTCCTACTGTGTATTGCAACTGTTGCACAACAATTTCCCTCGGGATAAATAAAGTTCTACCTTATCTTATGTATATATATATATATATATATATTTGTTGTGTTATTATTACTAATTCATTAACATGTAGGCAGCATTTTCATGTTTAATTAGTTAATTCTAACAACTGTTGGGTCGTTATAATCTATAAGAATGTATCATGTTTTGTATATAAAATAATTTGCAGGGTTACTAGCTGTACTACTGTAAAATTATTTATTAAGGGAAAAAGTACAATATTTCCCTCCTCGTGTTAGTTACTGTGGTGGCAACATGATTAGCAACAGAGTAAATTAGTATTATATTATTTTTCATCTTATTACGTCTCTTGTCATAATATTTCTCAGTCACTCTCTATTGGGCATTTAGTAACCACCTGTTTTATGTCAGCTTGTGCATGTTCTAAATTTAAGAAACTAAATATAAAATTATTAGGCTGCCGTCCTTTCAGTAGCATCCTGGTGCTTGTTCATTTAATTCATAATTTTACTGCATCGCATTTAAAAGAAGAGCAATTATTCTAAAAAGTGATGTTTATCAGGTTATAATTTCCATTTTAAAAGTAATGTTTCCCACTTTTGGCAGGCAGCAAGCAGGCAGAGTGCAGGCGAGGGGATTAGAGCTACTGTCAGCAAGAGAAAGGGCAGAGGGGCGAACAGGAAATGATCATGGCCCCATGGAGGCAAGTCAGAGGCCAGTGCCGCCAGTCCAGCTGCTGCAACCCAGTGCTGAGGGAAAAAAGGAAAGTGCAAGGTCAGTAGAGCAGTCAGAGAACGAGAGAGGCTGAGCACAAAGAGCCACAAGGGAAACACTCAAAGAGGTCAACATGCGGAGAGAGGAAAGAAGTAAAACATTTTTATTTAACTTAAAAAACGTAACGTAAAAACACAAATCCTCCTGAAACACACAAGACCTTCATGGCCTAGAGGCTGAATTTTGAGTCACTTTAGGATTTAGATTTGTTAACTAACCGTGTCCTCTCGGCTCTATGTGGTCAGGCAGGGGGGGATTGGTGCATAGGTGCTCATAAATCATATGTGCTGCTGATGGTTGCTCAGACACATCGCTCAGGCATGTGGAGAAGGAGGAAGTACGCTAGTTTGATTCCCCGGCACGTCACTCCATGTAGAACCGAGGTGTTTTCTGACTCATTGAGCTTTTATTAACGGCAGCCACAGCCCCGAAGGTGGTAATTGATTCTGGCAGAAGAGCTTTGACTCGCAGAGGGACCAACATCTAAATGTAAACGAGTGGAGCCCGGCTAATGTGGAATTTCTTTATTACCTGATACGGCTATTGCAGTGCAATCACAGAAAATAAAGAGATGGTTTCCAGGTCATTTCAACTCATCCGTATGAACACGTCCGCCACGTCAGATGTGAAGAGCAGGCAGAACTGAAAACAGCCACAAAGCAAACTGATTACCATCTATGAAACCAAAGGCAAAAAAAAACAAATAAACAAAGATGCAGTTTGAGACTCCAAAAGCACGGACATGAAATAGTGCCTCCCAACCCAGCAGTGATTAAAGTTAAAAAGCCAGGCAGGGTCTTTCATGTGGGGACCATCTCATGTGCCCCTCTCAGCTTCAAGGCCAAAACATCTCTTTCCTCTGAATGCTGGCAACACAGACAGATAATTCCTTCCGCTACACCACCAAGCCAACATTTCAGCTCGGGACTAAAAGTGTCATCGCAAATAATTAGTTTCTTTTGTCTCGGCGCTGCCACAACTAACATACCTCAGTAACTTGGGTCTTTGTTTGGCAGGGAGAAGGACAAATCTGAGAGCAATTGAGGTCTTGGCAATTACCGCCTGAAGAAGATTTCCGACCTCCTCCTTCTCGGAATCTGTTTACCTTCGGCAACAAAAACACTGACTTGCAAGTTAAAGAAGAATGATTTCCTTTTGCCAAGCTTTCAGTCGCAGATGTTTGAATCTAATACAACATCATTTACTCTGCGTCGGATAAACATTCAACGTGACTCCACTGCACGAGCTGCTTGTCGAAATTCAATTCCCTTCGATGTTATTTTGTCGTCCTACTGTGAAACAAAAAAAATCAGTTCCTTGGGAGTCACGCTGCTTTCTAAACAACTGCCGCAAGGAATGACAAGACAAGACTAAACACTGCAATGCTGTCACACAGCTCGGCGATTACATAATAAAACAAACACAAATACAAATACAAATTGCATCAACTGGATACTTATAGAGCAACAGCCGGAAGAGTAAAGGAGGAGAATTGAATGAAAACGTTAGTGACTATGTTGAGATTGAGAAGGACGACGTAGTGGAGAGCTGAGACACAGCATGCATGAAGAGAGAGCAGGATTTCGAACCCTTCTCGGGCAGTCCAAATGATCTCCAGCCCTCCATTTGTCCTCATCAACCTCTATTAAAGTCGTCGTTCAAGGGGCATCCAAGCTCTGACCTTCACCTCTGTAGGAACTAGCCAATTGAAAGCGTGTCCACATATGTGTGTATGTGTGTGTGTGAGACAGAGAGAACTCATGCAAAATACAAACTCTTACCAATTCCCATTTTGTTAAACACCTCTCATGTCTCAACACACACCCTGGCTAAATCCTTCTGATAGACCAAAGGAGTATCTGTGCAATAGTGCGAGGATGAAAGATTCAGAGCACTACTCCACAGTCCTCATCAAAGCCTCCTCAAGTACCCCAGTCAAAATAGAGCCGGACACACAGCTGCACCTCGTTGAGGGCTTGGTTGATTTAATCTGTGCTAAACATGATCTAATTTAAAGCTTAAATGACCCTTGTGTGGTCGGAGTGCAGCGCAACTTCAGACAATCAAGCTGATAAGAAGAAGTGACCTCTGTTGAACGCAAAGTTCCTCCGGTTGCCTGGCACCCCGTGTTACCTGGCACCCGCTTCTCCACACCGGTTTGTCTGCTTGTGTGTTTGTTTTTTTTCAGGTTCGCTTAGTCGTTACTCTCGAACAAGGATACAACGTGTCCCTGCCCACTTAACCTAATTCAATGAAAGTTGTAAGCAAATAAAAATGATCTCCCAGTGAGCGCTCAGCTCAAAGTGGTACCTCCAAGAGATGATAGGTGGGACGCCCCCGGCCCTGTGTCCACCTGTCACAGCCAGTGATTGTTGAGCAGCAGTAATTGTTCTACGCTGGCATGAAAGCCCACAGGAAATCCCTCCAACAAAACGCCCGTTCGTCTGGAATGTTGGCACCCTGCGGTACTCGAATCTCTCAGCCTGGGGCAGCACCGACCGAACTCGAGGACCATGTGACGCAGTGAGGAATGCTGGAGGCCGATGTGGGTCGGAGGGGGAGATTGAGGTTGGTTGGTTGCAGGATAGTGATGGGGAAGCGCCAGGGTTAGCGGAGGAATTGGGGAGGGGATTTGGGGCCAGCAGCCCAGGCAGTAGTGCTAATCCCCAGTTGGCAGGCCGAGGAGAAGTGTGAGGGCCCCTGCGCTGAAGAGGCCGTCCATCACAGTAAAGTGCTCTGTATTCCCTTCTGTCAAACGTACTTGAGTGAGGGGTGTTCTGCCTTGACTCGGGGTAGAGATACACGACAGGAAACCCACTGATGGAGAGGTTTGGATAAATCTCATTTCCTTTCAGATTAGTGCAACTGAAAAGAAAGAAAATTCCCATTAAGAGGGAAATTTAGCAGACCGCTTTTATATAATGTCAAAAGCTCACTCAATTTTGACAAGCTTTAAACTTGATATTTTTTTTAAATAATTGCACTTTTGAGAAGTTGCTTCCATTCGCGTTCTTTGGCACTTTCCATAGTAATGGTTGTTGTTTGCAGGGCACACCTTTCCTGACCTTTTTACTCATGAAAAGATGGTAATTTATACACTAGCCCCTAGTTGCTGAAATAACTAAAATATTGTATATACATTTGGCTTTTCTTGAAAAATAGAGATGCTAATTCCAACGTGTTTATCATGGCATACAACGCTGTCATCAAAGATGTTTTGTCTATGATCTGGGTTGCTGAACCGGCACTGCCCTGAATTGTGGTGCAATGTGGAATGAAGATTGTGATGCAGATTCTTCAGGGAGCAGATTTGTGTAGGAATGCACCGGGATCCAACCTCCCAGGCAACAATCTGGTTCCACTGCAGGGAAGAGGGAGAGAGAGAAAGAAGGAGGGAAGGAGAAATGGGAAACAAGAAAAAAAAAAAAAAGAAAAAATATCTGTCGTACGTCTTTATCTGTCAAATTGAAACGGTCTGATGGGAGGAAGGAGGGCAAACTGTGATAATAAACACATAACGGGACAAAAGTGAACACCATTTATGACCCACCACATACACACACCTCTAACGTTGATCAGATATCTCTGAAGCATTTTACACGGCAGATGGTTGATGTTTTGTCTTTGTTTGTTCGTGAGACTTTGATGCCGACAGAAAGAAGAAAAAAAAACAACATCATTTACTCTGCGTCGGATAAACATTCAACGTGACTCCACTGCACGAGCTGAATAGCTGCTTGTCGAAATTCAATTCCCTTCGATGTTATTTTGTCGTCCTACTGTGAAACAAAAAAAATCAGTTCCTTGGGAGTCACGCTGCTTTCTAAACAACTGCCGCAAGGAATGACAAGACAAGACTAAACACTGCAATGCTGTCACACAGCTCGGCGATTACATAATAAAACAAACTAATAGCTAAGATTACGTCTTACTGACGTGCAGGTTGAACATTGACGGGTCTATGTATTCATACGCTGCACCAAACCATACAATCTCTGCTGTTGGCCTCAAAATTAGCTGCATGAGTTCTTTTGTTGGTTAGCAGACGAGCTTGGGTCACTCACACACACTCACGAATGAACACACACACACACACACACACACACACACAGAGCTTCATAGTACAAACATGAACCCGACAAACAAGACCGCTCCTGTCAGTCTGCAGCTGCGCTCCCCCCCCCCACAAAGTCACATAAGGCCCTGAAAGGACAAATGTTTGTTTCCCCTCTGCAGAATTAATGAGGGCATCAGTTCCTGCCACCTCCGCTCTCCTGCGTCGGGCAGACTGCGCCCAGCCACCGCTCTTGCCTGGGCTTGAAAGCGAGAAGTAAATATTAGGACTTGGCTATTTAGAAAAGAGTTGGAAATGTGAAGCCCACGACAGGGCCATGAGAGGGGCAGCAGGAGAAAGCACCGGCAGAACTTCTGAAATGTGCTCCCCAGCAGGATGTGACAGAGAAGTGCACTAATTGCTTTAACCCTTCACACCTACTTGCTCCTTGTAATGGCCCTCCAGCTATTCCTCTTCAAATAAAGATTAATTTCCCCTCACCGACATACATACTGCATTTGTTTCTTTTTAATAACAGTGTGATTGGTAACTGAGAACAGTAATGAGGGTATGTTTGGTACACAGCCAGCTCACATGTTTAGTTGGTCTAGTAAAGCTCCTTTCCCGCTGGACAAAAAAAATCCACGAACATCTGTTTTTGTCTTCAGTTGGAAAGGTTACAATCGGCATCTATTCAAATGGCTCCGCGGTAGTCACGGTATTTATCGGATCCAGCTTCGATCGGCAGTGATGGAAACATGACACCCGGGTGGACACGCTAATATTTGGCCCTTTTCCTGCACGACACCGTGTGACGCTTGTCGCATTGAATATAAAATAAACAGGGATTTGGCCAATTATTATAAGTTGTTAAAGTAAAACTTACGTCGATGTGTTCTCATCAAAGCAACCAGACTACATTGACAGGAACAGTCATTTCATCTCGCTGATCATTGTCAAACACTCATCATTTAAATTCCACAGAAACAAAATAAAAATCTGGCAAACAATGTTCCAACAGTCACCAACTCTGGTTTGAGAACTTGATAGAGAGACTAAATAAGTAACAGATATAAAAAAATATGTAATCACTGTGTTTTCACTGGCCTAATTGCTGCTTTCTGCTGTTTACTGAGCCTGAAAAAGAAATCCGAAATGCACACTAGTCTGCTGGCAACGGTAAAAGAGTCCATCGCCTATTTTCTTGCGGATTTTGCTACATATATGCGCTCATTTTAGTGGAAAAAGGGTATATAGTAATCTGACTCCTCTTGTTGCAGAGCATCTCACTGTAGCGTGTGAAGGAGCCTGCATGGGAACTTATTCTCTGAACGGCCCATTCTTGTATGGCCAGGATCAACGCTATCGCTAATAAGAATGTATCACAAAACAGAGGCCATGTTTAGACCTGGAAGCTACTGCTATCCAGATAATATTCCTATTGTCTGAGATGGGTTACACAAGACAATATGTACTTCACCTTTACAATACTCCTTGACTACCAATTTAATTTAGTGGATTTCATGTCGTCTTGCGCCTGGAAGGCTCCATGTCATTTAGCTGCACTTTTCCTTCCCTTTCTTGTTAAGGTCCACTGTTGCTCCATTTCTTGCGTCCACCTGTAGTTTCGCTTTTGATTATGTCTTTTGGCAGTATATTTGTACTCACACCGATGACAAATGTGCGTGTCAAATGTGGAGGAAGTACTCTATGCATTCACACCACACTAACGATGCAGTCCTATGTGTCCATGACCCCCTCCAGACGTAGTTATATATATTTTTTTATAGATACATATTGTAGTGAACGACTTCTCAGTGCATCTTGAACGTGTGGACACCTGTACTTTTTAGCTACACGCTTGTCCGAGACCCCGACACCAGACTTTTTTTTACGGCAGAGAAGTCGTGAAGCTATTTCGTACACATTAAAAGAGTATTTACACACACAGGATTGTACGGCCGTGTTGGGACGGGGGATTTGGATGAAGCAGGTTAGTATGGAGAAGCTGGGTGTAGTATCTAGGAGTGGAGGAGGTGAGACTGAGTGTAGCAACAGTGACTGCTCCCCTCTTGGCTCCATCAGTGTGTAGATTTAACAGCCCAGTCGAGGCTTGAGTCCATTCCAGCTGTAATAGAGGCCAGTAAATCAGGCTGGCGTCAGGCTGCAGGTATAATATAGTGAACCTGTGGCCTGTGGCTAAGGTGTCTGGGTCAGAGGCAGCACAGCGGACGGATGTCTGCACCATCCTCGGTGTTCAGAGCTCCACACACAAGAACTTGTAGAAGAAGTTGAATGTATTTTGGATAGTCACTCCCCTCCAGTGAAAGAAAAAAGTGCACAGAAATGTTCGTGCTGGTGATGAGTAATGTATTACCAGAGTTACAAAAGACCTTTAGAAATACATGCATGCAGATGTTACATTTCATTTTACATTTGATCTTAAGTTCTTAAAGGATTTCTGGTTGATAACATCTTCTGTCTTATTTTCATATGTTTTGGCATAATTTCTGTTGGTTTATGATAACAAAACTCAAGAAGTTTACAACCTGTCTGACCGTCATATAGGGGGTGTTTTTTTTCCCCCTTTGGATTTATGTCTCAACGATGAACCTGGTGAGGACAATGTTATCATAACACATGACGTTACGTTTACTTGCCATTTATATGTTGTAACATTTTGACAAAATTAAGTGAATGCAAATACATTTTAGGTAAAGTTAGAGGAATATATATATATATATATAAAACATGTAAATATATCCTAAACTAACTACAAAAGCAAGTTGTAATTCACTGAAATTATAATTTCATTTAAATACAGTAACCTTTTTCTTTTTCAAGCAGAAAAAGGTTTAAATAGTATATATAAGTATTAATATATAAGTATCACTGCAGTATTATCACTGTTTTTCTGTTTTAAAGAAATTAAATTCTATGATGGGAAACGATGGATACTTTAAAGTTGAAAAGTTTGACAAGAAAATTGAAGCTGCTCAACGTCAGCAAAAAATATCGGCCAAGATATATGTTTGTGGATTTGGCCTTTCAAAATTGTCGGAGCCCTAAATATTTCAGCACCTGTTTCACTTTCAGTAGCAGGTTATTGATGATTGATGGTGGCACATAGTTTCCAGTTGGGTATTCTTAAATTGGAAAGAAAAAAAACCTCTTTTCCCAAAGGCCATGTCACCAATCAGACAATTCACAAATCAAATCAGTGCTGCAAACAGTGCTAATCACACATAATGGCTCAGCTGGCTGCCCTTCCCACTCAGTCTTTTGCCAAATAAATGGTATTACCTCATTCAGGCTAAGAAATATGGAAGCAATTAAAGAGAGGGGGGTAATCTGGCTACCATTCAAAATGACCCGTATGTTACAAATAATGTGTGTATAAAATCGATTCCCTCCTCACATCCATTGCTTTTTCGTCCCATAACATTTTTTTTAAATGAGAGCTCAAGCTAAAAGATTTGCGAGGGCAAAAGATTGATTTACTATGATGCGCTTGAGTTGCAGCAAGAGAAGAAATGTCTGAATCTTATGCGTCGGCCATTCATTTGGACAACTTGAGAGAACAGCGGCAGTTAAGCAGATCGGGGGGGGGGGCTCTGAGCTCATATGGTCTATCTGCCTTAAGCCAAGGCTGTGTGTATATTTCAGCCACTCAACAACTGAGACTTGTGCTCATGTTCCACTGCTCACCCTGAGTTGTCTGGGTTAACAAAATACTGAAAGAAAGCTGAACAGTGATCAGAAGCCTCCTCTATTGACTGACGCAAAATGAAAAACCCCAAAAGAAGAATTATTCTCCCTTTTAACCTTTGGGCCACCATCACAATGAGAAGTAGAATAATGATTAGAAATAAACAGGACCCACATCTGTTCTCTATATATCAATATATATGACAAACAATGTCTGCATTTCTTTTCCAAAAGCTGGACACAAAGGAGTGTACTTCAAATGAAGATCACAAATCAATACGCAGCGGGACACTTTGTTTATTCCAAATGTTTCATTTTTCTGTCCTTTTTTTTTTTTTTTTTTTAACAATGAACTCACAAAATCTGTGAAATATTAAAGCTAGAGCACATTAACTAACAATATTAATCTGTGACGGATAAAAAGTTAGTGTAAATCTGGCTTCAGACAGACACTCACTATTTCCTTGACAGATGGAAAAGACAAGCATTAATACTTGTTTTAATAAAATTAAGTCTTGCATAAAATCACCTCTTTCTTCTCATGTTTTCCTTAATATCCCACCACTTTTTTTTTTTCTTCAAATCTGCCACTAACCCGATTCCTTTGATGCGTTTTGCATGACATCCATCAACTTGGCAGCACATGACAGCTGACTGTTTGACGAGGATATTAGCAGGGGAAAATACTTCATGCAGGGTGACGAAATGCAAAGCCAATTGGCCTGACGCCTTGACTGATCTGCAGTCAGTGTGGGGGGGGGGGGGCCAGCCCGCTACATTTATCAGATCATCACTGCTGATCTAAATGCTGCTGGCAGGTGAATGCTTCTCCTCATTGGTCCTGTGTCGGGTTTCATGTCAGAGGTGGCTAAAACGGTCTCCACCATATTCTCCAGATGTACGGCAGGCTTCACAGGACACACACACACACACACACATACAGGTTAAAGACCCTGTAAAACTGTGACCAAAGTCATCTTTACATTTGTGACCCTGAATTCTCTCCTTGAATTATACCCCGAGGTTTGCATTGTGTAACTCATCCAGACACTGGGTAAACACGGCGGCGTTTCACTGATCTTCATGTGAATAAAGCCGTGCCGCTGCCCTCTTTAACCCCTCTCAGTAATGTTCAGTTAGTTCTCTGTTTTTTTCCTCTGGGTTTGTTGACTGGCGCGGCCTGCCCTGTCGGCCCCCTGGCCAGATTTACTGTGATTACACGGACCAGTGTTTACTTTTCCCAGCGTACTTAGCTCGCTTTTCTTTTATTCTTATTAATTCCGTCTCGCTCTTTCTCTCTCCACGGCTCTTTTCATCTGTCCTCTCCTTGGTAGCTTGTACTGAGGTTCTGCCATCCAGATAGGCCCTGATTCACTGTATACATGTATCTGAATTTAGTCTGAAGATGAACACATTTTGTTTTTTATGCCAAACAATGTGGCATGTCATTTAACTTATGTAAACTACAGTGCTTTTACTTTTATGGAAGATGTACCGCTCAAAAATGAAGTTACTTTGAATCAGTTCAACAGAGTTTTATAAACTCTGCAGAGAGAATATGATCGAGATGTTTAGCTGTAGTTATGTAAAAGGACGGAATCATCGAGTTCAGCTTTAAAACACGAGTGTGATTCATGTGCCTACATGTGGCCAAGCTCTTCAGTCGCTGCAGCGACCTTAGTCACACACATACTACGACTTGTGTTCTACATTCAATTGAAGGCTTATTGCGATTACCTCACTAACAAATCTGCACCGTAACTCAGCTCCTGTTGGAAATGTCTGACTATAGGGGTCGTTAACATAAAATGTGATTCTATTTTAAAGGAAAAAGGAAAGTTTACAAAAATAAATCCAATTCGAACTGTAATATTCCCATTCCATGTTGACATAGGTTTCATGGGTTAGTCTCACTCAAATTAATAAAATTAATAAATGAAATGTATATTCACGGTAGATGTACGTGACTTGCCATTTTCTGTTGTTTATACTACATCTGTTACAGGATTTGTTTGCAGTATTATGTCATCTGAAAGAGTAGATTTAAAGTGAAGGTAAATCTTGGTCCAGTTTAGTTTGGTTTTATTCTGCCATTAACAACTCAACATTCACGGAACAACAACAATAAGAAAACCAAAACAAAGGACACATGGTCAAAAAATTCAACACAACAAGCTGCAAATAGCATAAAACACAAACAAGATGTTGTGCAAAAAAACAGGATAAAAGCATTAAAAGTGATTAAAACAGTGAAATCTTATTGGTGTTCACTTCGGCCAAATTAGTTTCCAGCTGAGCGCCGTAAACTCCCAGTGCATGTAGAAATGTGATCTGCTATCTCCTAGCAACATGCCTGAGGGCACACGCACACACACGCACGCACACACACACACACACACACGCACACACACACACACACACACACATAAACTCACCAAAACAAAAAAAGGGCCTTTAACAGCACATACTGCTGGGTTCCTTTTTTTTTTCAGAGGCTGGAGGGTGGAGGGTGGGGGTGGGGGTGGGGGTTGGGTCCACAAAAGTCAATTTACAGTACGGGTCAGTACATCTGAAAGCCTTTACCTCTTCAGCCAAATTCTTTGTCTTCCTCATTCACAACTAGTTATCTAGACCGCAGGCTTCACAAAGGCAATTGGCATTATATTGTCCGGGCTGACATTAACCCCTGATATTTTCACTGCTCTCCATTAAAGTCTTCTTTTCTTTCTCTCAATTACCAGGCAATTCCCACAGAGTGGGGGGGGGGGGGCACACCAACCACAGAGAGATACTCAGATACTTTCTGACAAAGACGGAAAGAAAGAAAAAGAAACATAAACTGCAGCGGCGATTAGTTCCGTTTTTTTTTTTTTGTCGTCTTTACTTTTGTTTTGTCTTCACTTCGGACACAAAGGACTTAACAGCCCAGATAAGGGGCCGCTCCTAAGCTGTTTCTTACCTGATCCCCACCAAAATGGCAACCCATTCATGCCCAATTTTCCCCACAGTCACTCATCCACTCCGCCACAGCTTTGTGTTGACAGAAAAAAAAAAAAGGAAGAATGTGGACCAAATTAATGTTAGCAACAGGCTCATAGTATAAGCACACGCAGGCCTTACATGACATGTTTTTATTCTGTGGACTATATCCAAGTGAGATATTTCGGAAGGGTTAGACTGAGGTCAGCTGAATAGTTGCGCGGCTTTGTGATAACAATGGTTGCTCAGAGGGTCGGTTGGCGAGGTTCAGCATGTCCAGACTAAAGCAGGTCAGACTTAAGACGCTATCTAATCTTAAGAGGCGTGATGAAATGACTCTAGTGTCATGCTTCGGCTTTTAGTGTTGGAAATGTCACATGGTATTTGTGTGTGACGAAGAATTTCTCCACCTGATATCAACACATACATGAGCACCCTCTCTGTCATTTCACGATTGAGTACATTTTTAGACCAGAATAAAACTGACGGATGATGAAAAAAAGCCATTTTGTCAGACACATCACTCTTAGCACAGGGCTTTAGAGGGTTAAGAGTTCAGCTAGTTCCCTAATTGTCGGCAGTTTTTCAAAAGAAAAAAAAAAAAACAGATGGCTTTTTGGGGGCACATTTACCAAATGTGTTACAAGTAACTTCCATGCCTCTTGCACACATACTCACTTACACACTCAAGCACCCTGACACGACTTTGGTATCCTCGTCAGCACTCTTTTCCTCCACTGGTAGTCCTTCAACTCTGCCTGAGACACCTGTGTTTGAGGACAGTGTGCGAGTCCTCAATCAGCATGTGAGGCTTCACATTTCTGCAGCAGTGAACCCAGTGACAGACCCACACACAAACACACACACACACACCCTATTCTATCCAACTGCCAGGCTGAGGAATGCCAGTGACTGAGCAGTCCTTGAGGCTGTCGACGGACAGGCCTGTGTGCAGACAGAGCAGACCCCCGCTCACCTGCAGCAGACCCTCCTGCCCCCGAACCGAAAGACCACCGAACACGTTGTCCGTCCTCGCGGCCGCTTTCTGCTTTTAGACTGCGGCTATGCAGCAACAGCCACCGATCAAATCTTTACAAGACTCCTCAGAGTTCACTGTTCAGTTACTCCCCTCAAGCTGTTACCATGTGTCTGGTGAAACATTAAAAAGGATTTCTGTATCCAGACTCCTATTTCTCCTCAGTACCTTAAAATAGACGTGCCTAATCAACTCTTCTTAACCTATGTTTGTATCCGGCAAAATTTTTTAAATGGCCACTAAAATCTAAATGACTGGTGGTAATAATGCCCTCCGCCTTGTTTTCACAGAGTACGCAGGGTTGCTTTGGCACTTTCTGTGTGCATCCACAGGCTAGGGTCAAGCAGCTTGCGCAGGCTGGTGCTGCAATGTATCATGTGAGTTCACAGCATGGGCACTACATCTTCCACACGTATTTCTGTCAGAGTAAAATCATGAGAACCACTTTAGCCAACACAGGGTAGACTCTCAGCTGTATGCAGCGCCAAGTCTGCGCCTCCGACAGCCGCCAGTCTGGCTATATGTTCAAAAGAAACGAGGTTTCTGTATTTGTTTTATAATTTGATGTTTGTCCATCGGAGGTCTGGCTCTCAGACAGATGAGTGTTTGACTGTTTAAGCCGTGATAGGAGTGACAAAATCCCTTTGCAATGGCCTTTGTGAGGAGGGGGAATGTCCAAACAAACACTTTCCCAGGGTTTGGGTAATTCAGACAGCGATCCCAATAGGCTGTCAGGGTGAACCCTGCACCTCATTACTAAGCTGATTTACAATCACAGTGCGCTCTAAGATCTGGTAAAGTCTTATTTTACAACGCTGGGATTTGCACTAAATTACAGTTAATGTTACTTGGTAAAAAAAATTATTAGCAATTTACAGGTAAAGATGATAGTGAACATTTCATTATTTTATAAATACTTCTTTCTTTATTTCAGTATACAAAATAACAGTATGTACAGCCACACAAAAGTGGTTTACAAAATCCACGAGTTCAGCTCATATGCTCTGAAAAATAGAATATATTTTGAACTGCATGTCAGACATAAAGGAGATAATGCGCCATTTCACAAAGTCCTTAATGCTCTTCTCTCAATCCACAGGGATGCAGGCAAGATCCACATAAGACGCATGGCGAGAGTCCAAAACGTCAACCACAAACCTTCCAGGATTGAAATGTACTTGAAGTTCCCTTTGTGTTCCTTTTTCCCCGATTGTCCATTGCTGCAGAGGAAAAAAGTTGTAATAGTACCTAAATGAGTACCCCGAGGATCCATCAGAACCCTTCCATTTCCGTGGAATGAAGCCAAAAATAAGTCTGTCTAGTGAAGGGGAAAAGACAATCCCTCTCCTCCAGCATAAAATCCAATATTATTTCTTTTTATTAGAGATATAATAAAATAGACTTTCAACATCCCTGTTAGGGGAATTTATAATCATTAACAAGAAAAAGGAAATACCCAGGAGGACGGCGGTCTTCACATAAACTGGCACCGTTGCCACACTCTCCACGTCCAGGTTTGTGAAGCGAAGAAGCTTAGAAGCCCAATTGGCAGTTTGGAGATTCGATACAAAAATGATACTGACACAAGAATAGACCACTTCTTGTTGAGATACACATGCTAAAGCTTAAGACAAAAGTAAGCCTTCTTGGTATTGTGGGTGCTTTGGTTAATCTTTAGCCTCGGGTGGCTGGTAGGGCCGGCAGCGGCACGGACTCATTTGCAGACGTATCTCTCCACGATCCGCTCGCACTTCTTGCAGGTGACGTAGCAACACCAGTGGTACTTGCAGTGGCAGCGCTCCACCAGCTTCTCTGTGTACGGGTTGTAGCCACGGCCGCAGCACATCAGGTCGCAGCTGTCACTGCCGAGGGAGGTTTTGTTGCACTGCCTGAAATTAGCATGGACAAAGAGGGAAAATGTTAAATCAGGCGCTCTATTTTGTGTTACAACTATACATGTTTTGCTTCAGCAAGATGCAACAACCAACTATGAATGCCAACATGTTTTCAGTTTTGGTTTTCTGCCTAAGACGATTAGGTTTAGCTTTGTTCTAAAATATTTTGCACAGAGCCCACAATAGCCCTTGAAAAGTGCTTGACCGTCCTGTGTGCCTCAACCTTTTGAGATGCTTGGGAGCCTCTCATTTCAGAGGCTTAAAGCATCTTGAATGAGCAGAGAATAGCCCCACCATAAATCACACTGAATACACAGGGCTGCCCTCCCTTTCTTTAGCCTGTCTTCTCCACATAATTTCATTGTTTTATGATGGCAGAGTGTTAATGACCGGTATGGAGAGGGAGACACAGAGGCTGCTGCCGGAGCGAAGGGGAAGGAGGAGGGACAGGACTCGCTAAGAGTGTAAGACAGGTTTATTACATCAGTGGGAGCTGGAAGATAGACAGAAACCCCACACGGTTACGTTTTGTCGGGAGCGAGATCTCGTTATATCACCGCTGTGCTGTAAGTGGAGAAAGAGGACAGGACCGTTCTGTACTTCACATCTGCTGGTTTAAGTAATGTAATTTAAGACTACAGCACGGCTTCAATAGCAGCTCTCTTCCCAGGGCCATGACACTTCTTTTTGTTTTGTACCATTGATCACATTTTATCCATTAGGAACTGCTGCCAACATGAACTTTCGCTGTCCCAGATTCTCTCGTTATATCTGCCGCTCTCAGGTCTCGTACATGGGTCAGAGCTAGCAATGTTCAAATGTGAAAAACTGATCAGACCACTCGTCAAGTGGCCCCCGCGGGGAGGTTTGAGAATACCTCAGATACAATCGGTCTGGACACGTATGGAAACTAGAGGGGCACTCAGAGAGCGCGGACCTCCACCAAGGCTGTTTCCGTGGAATTAAAAATATGCATGTCTGTGTCCGAGTGATTCGGACCACCGCCAACATTCGACGGATTCTTTCTTGGCCCATGCTACACCCTTCTACCGGGTTTCATGACAATCGGACCAGTAGGTTTTCTCTAATTCTGCTGACGAACACACCAACAATGCAAAGCGAATGCATAACCTCCCTGGCAGAGGTAATAATCAGTACCGGCGCACGTACACTCACGGCGACTCGTACGCAAACATCAGTGTCACACGCTCATGTAATAACAGCAGCAAAGTGGGTGCCTCGTGATTTGGCAAAAGCACTAATGTCGCAGACTGTGTGTGGCTGCTGTGTTATCAGGCTGCAGACAGGGGACACATTGGGAACAGTGAGTGGGCTTGACATGAAGCATGTCTTCTGGTTATCTGTAGAGTGGCCTATGGCTGAGGGACGCATGATATCACAGTCATATGATGTATGACATTTATAATATACCACAACATTACGTGCCATTTCACTTTTTTATCCTCAGTGACTTACTCAACCATGTTACCATGCATGTGGATGCGGTGATGTTGATGGTGTAGACGATCAGTGGGGTAATGATGGTGAAATGGTACGAGATCAGGTTTTTATATTTAGCCTTTCATGCATTTGAACAACATTTTGAACAATTGAATTTGGCGCCCTGAAGCGTTATCTACTTTTCTACTTGATGAATATCTGTGCAGATATTGCATCGTAAATTCAAAATGGCGGAAGGAAAAGGAGACGAACGTCAGGAATAACGGTTCAATCCTTTTTGTGTTCTAAAAACACAAAAAAATCAACTAAATAAGATGTTAAAAATACTAATAATCCATATGTTAATAATAGTTTTCTTGTACAAGGATAGACGGTATCCGGGATCAATGGTATAAAAAGTCTTTCAATGGAACTAACAAAACACATTTGTTATTTAATACTCTTATGTGTGTCCATACCATTTGAGCTTACTAAATATTTTTTTAAAACGTGTGTTTTTGAATGTTGAGTTCATTGAATTACTTTTTATACCGTTAGTGAGCGAAATAAGAGAGAAATATTGGCAGGATTTTCAGTTGTTTTTTAAAAAAAAAAATAATAATACTTTATTCATGCATGAAAGGTTTAACAGAGGAACTCAAGCGACCACATTAGTCATCCTCAGAATGGGACTCCTGCGCCATGCATTTCAAAACGAAACAGTAAAGCCTGACATACGACCCGTCCTCTGCAACACAGTGATGGAACATTGTGTCATATTTCTCTGATATTGGTAAGTCAGATCTCAGCCTGGGCTCCTTGCTGCCCACTAACTTCTCACAGGGCTCAAACCAGCAGCACGCAACACTGTCCCAACCAAAACACTGGAGCTGAGCGGTGTAAATAAACTTTTATCTTTAGCGGGCCGTTTCCCCATTTGTGTGGCCCTCTCCAATCGATATCAGCTCGAGTGCACTCAGTCCTAAGAATAACGCCATTAGTCATTAGATAGCAGGACAAGGACTCCAGTCACACACAGTGGCCTTTTCACTGACACATGCTCCGACAAGCCACAGACGGAGCACTCTCAGGGGCCGCTGCTTGTTATCAGCCAGCCTCCGAACGCAACGGTGCCACCAGGCAGGATGGCACTTCACCAGAGTCAACATCCTGGACGAGCGGACATTCGAGATTGGTAATTTCCTATTCGTCAGCTGTGTGTGTCTGTCACTGATATGAGCCGTGCTAATACATCTAACACCAAACAACTGAGCACTATCACTCTTTTTCTCACACGCTCACAGCCAAGCACGATGTTGTGACGTGTCTCACCTGTCCTGCGTGCCAACAGAGCCCTGTTTGTCATTCTGAGAACAGAAGTCCGGGGAGCTCTGCAGGTAGACCAGCTCGTTCTCCCTCACCGGCCTGATGTCAATGTCTTTGGGTACCAGCTGCTTGCGCGTGCCCATGGGCCTGTGTACCACTTTGGTGGCAGACAGGTACTTGGTCTTTAGGTCCATGGCGATCTCCCTCAAGTCCTGCAGGCCTCTCCAGCAGGTCCTTATGGAGCAGGAGCCGGACACACCGTGACATTTACACTTCATCACCAGCGCCTCTCTCAATACCTACACATGAGGACAGAGAGGTCAGAGGTCGATAGTGCTCAACCTATTCGGGGTTGACATTCGTACAAATAAGATACAGTACAGTACAGTAGCTACAAGTTAAGCATATAAAACTAACTTAAATACAGTTTAAAAATATACATATTTAAGACTTATTCAGAAAATTTTTTGCACTTTTACACATCTTTCACATTTTAGAGACGAGCAGAAATATGGCCATGTTGCTTACTTGTCTTCCGACTTCGCTGTTGTGTAGGTGCATCAGTTTGTTGGCATGGGAGCCTGCGCGTTTCATCTTCATGGGGGCGTCGGAGAACTTGGAGCCCATGATCAACCCGTAGTGCAGGTTGTCGGCGCAGCCACCCCAGCGATAGCCAGGCTCTGGGATCTCTGCGGGAATAGGACCACACGAGCACAGCCGCAAATCTCCAGAAGTGCACGCCCGCGCTATGGTGTGGCTGATGGTTGCTGCGGACAGGGCATAGACAAATGCAGCCTCTCTTGTTCCTGTTGACAGAAAATAAACCCAGAATATATTGGTAAAAAGAAAAGTAAGCCCCCGTCCTTGACATGAAAGCCATTCACAGATCATTTTCTCTAGAGTTTAATGCTAACACTTAAGCACAAAATATAGTCGTCGGCGGTCACTAGCAGTTATTAGGGCTGCCAAGTATGATTCATTTTACTACCAAAGACAGTGACGTCAGTCTTTGTTTTGTCCAACCAAACAGTCCAAAACTCAAGCTTCTTATCACACAAGACATAAAAGAGTAGCAAATTCTTCAAAAGGTTATTTTTTTCTGTTGATTGATGAATCGACTAATCTTTTCAGCTGCAGTTATTATTGCATCGCAGAACAGCATGCTTGGTACACCTGGCTCTCCATCAATGGCGACAATATTAACTGTTACTATGCGCTCTGTCGCTACGGGACATATGTTTTTGGAACTTTTTCTGTCAAGTTGTTTGGATGAACGGTTCTGGAGAAAGCTGCAAGCAGCACGACCGGAGGACGAGCAATCGGCCCGTTCGGAACAGGCACGTTTTGAATGGCCACTGCACTAGTACGTGAAATAATATTTACGCAATATTGGCAAATACCAGTACAGTGTGTGAATATTTTTGTCTCATTTTGATAACCCTTTCATGCATGAATAATCTTTTTTTCTCTCTTTTATTTTTTTAAACAGCTGAAAAATCCTGTCAATATTTCCCTCTTTTTCAATACGTGTTATTTCAAAGGAGTTTTGGCTCAGCAACGGTATAAAAAGTAATTCAATGAACTCAACATAGTTTCAAAAACACACATTTTTAAAATATTTAGTAAGCTCAAATGGTATGAACACACATAAGAGTATTAAATAACAACAAACGTGTTTTTTCGGACATATTTTCAGTTCCATTGAAACACTTTTTATATTGTTGATCCCGGACACAGTCTATCCTTGAACAAGAAAACTATTATTAACATCTGGATTATTAGTATTTTTAACATCTTATTTAGTTGATTTCTTTTTTTGTGTGTTTTTAGGAACTATCAAACACAGTCCGTCAGTGCTCCTGCTGTAACGCAGAGTGAGCACTGATGTAATTGGCGGTGATGTGCGTACACATAAAGCACATGTCAAAGGGTCCTGGAGCAATTGGAAGTAAGAGAAGAAGTCATGTATGACCGTGGGCTGGTTAGATCAAAGCTACCCCTCCACAGAGATGAGCCATTTCCTGTTCGGGGCAGACTGTTCATTTGGCAAATGGCAGCCATGTCCTTTCTGGGAGCGCTGCACAGCCCCCCCCAACCCCCCTACACCTACAACCCAGCAACTGTCTCCGTCTGGCAGAAACAGAAACAGCGAAGTCAGACTGCAGTGCAAACAGGCGTGTAGTAAGATAATGTTGTGGATTTCAGAAATAAGCCAATTTTTTTATATGATAGAGAATAAACGCATGTTGAATGTGTGGGTCTTCTCAAATAACAGCGTCAGTACAAGTCCCTGGTGAAGGCTCTGTGGGAAATGATGGAATTATTTGTCTGGCAGCAACAAAAAAAAGTGTAAAGATGAGGCAACGTGTCATCTTGAAACTAGAAATCGTTTTTGAAAAGGACATCATTCTGTATTAAAGTTTTTTGAATAGCATGTTAATACGTACAGATACATCTATTGTGACGCCTGAGTTCACCGGTCACTGTAAAATGAGCTGCAATAAATGCAGCACTTAACGACCTCGGTTTGGATATTTATTGAATGTGAAGTGTGACTCTTGGAGCGACTCTGCGCCGTCATTCCGAAAGCTGTTTATGGTCATACCTCGGTCGAGGTCTGGCCGATACTTTGGAGCATCAATGGGGATGTCAATAGAGGAGCAGTTCCAACGCATGTCAGCAAAGGTCTTCTGACATGTCTTCTTGACTTCGCGGGCAGCTGTGATAATGGTCTGCATGAGCTCCAGGTTGCTGCGGCACAGCTGAGCTTGGGAGGACACCATGCCGGTCAGCACCTTACATTGGTGGGTCTGGTTGATGTGTAAAGATGCTGGGGCGTGTGATAGCGACCTGCGGGGTGGTGGAGGGGGAGGGGGTCAACAGAAACAAGAGGTGTTGGTCAGTGTGCATTATACAATACATGACAATGTGATCATGTTTTATGAGCTGTAAATAATCACGTTTATGGGGAAGAGAAAGCTCTGAGTTTTAGTTCCAGTTGGGGTGTGACCAATTTCACACACATGTCAGGCCTCTGAGACGGGTCCGAACAAACAATTGAATAATTGAAACAGATAATGCTTCAGGCGGGGAAATATTGTTGGCGCGCGTTGCAGAGAAGAACCATCTCATCACAGTGAAAACCCTGAAGGAAAGTTCGGCGAGGACTCATCGAGGCTTCTCTTTTGTTAAAGCACAGAAGAGAAGATATTCCCAGACAAAATATATAAGAACCCGCTTAATTCAGATCCACAGTCAGATGAGAAACTACGTCGATCCTTCACATTTGCACTTTCCACCAAAAAAGCGTCGTCCTCTGTGGCCTCAGTTTGACACAAATCCTGTGTTTACAGGCTATTAAAGGGGGCACACCTTTGAGTTAAACGTTGTAAACGTATTGAGCATTAACCTGATAGAGAAACCGCAGGCAGAGCAGGTCAGCTCTGATCTCTGCTTTCTGTGCTTCACAATCTGTTGAGAGTTCGTGAGAACCCGGCAGCGCCGCCTGCACCTTGGCCTGTTTTGCATTAGGGGCCAAGGGGCCGCCACTCTGTGCCCAATGGTAAACTGTGACTCCACTGGGCTGGTGGTAACCCAGCACTCACAGGTGTTTACAGCTGCATCTGTTTTGCATTGCGCCGCTGTGCATTATCAAGACTGTAAGAGCTTAGATTTAGCACATGCCATCCCGAGCTCTCACCGGCCCATCTGCTTAATTCTTCCCACTGTTGAGTATTACAGCCACTCGTTCTGATAAGAAGAATATTATGTTTTCACAGTGCTCAGACATGAGGCAAAAACAGGATAAAAAGTCTGATAAAGAAACACACACAACAGAACAGATCATGCGAACCGCGGCAAAACCCTCAAAGCGTTTATAAGAATATCAAACAATACCATGCAAAACTTCAATTGAAACATAAACAAAACCGAAAAATAGCAACTTGGGAATTTTATGGACTTTCCAAAATTATTGCGAAAAATCATTGTTTACTTTTACAGCAAAAAAAAAAAAGCAGCGCGGTGCTCAGTGCGAGCAATCAACATTTGTGTCAACATTCATGGCTCTGCAGCACTATTTTTACACCGATTGAGGCCTAACTAGACTACACACACTGGGACTGTCTGCGCCACCACCACGCCTCGTCAGCTCCATCTTATTCTATTCTTATCTTCTCATTATCATTATTATACAGCAGAGGCGCATTGGATCTGACATCTTGGAACTGAATAGGCACGCCATCTCCGTTTTACCGAAGCCGCGATAAAGTTAGTAAAACAAAAAGGTTTCCGTTCATAACTTGAAGAACTGCCAGCCAATCTACTGTCCCCTTCATCAGATACACATGTACAGAACACACAGCCTCTCCCTCGATCAGGAGCAGCTTGAGGAATGTTGGGGCCCATTTCAAAGCTGCCATGGGCCCTCCCCTCCATAAAACAGTGAAACATGCAGAAAAGAGCCGCACGATATCGCATATCTTCGCTACGTCATCTGTTTGGACATCGTTTGCATGTAAAGACGGTGAAAGGCCGCCAGAATGAGATGGCGCCTCTGCGGAGAATACTTACAGCCATTTGATGCCAGAGCAGACCTGAGACAGCAGCAGAACCGTGAGCACACCAAGAGGCAGGACATGAGAGCTGCTCCTCATGGTGGGACAGTGGCTCCAGTTCACACAGGACACAGATACAAAGGGCTGTCGGGCTTCTTGGCTCAGATTCAAAAGTCAACTGTCATGGCACGGCCTCCTCTTCTAAACCCTGTAACAGAGAACATTCATGATACCGATGACTTGGCGGCTCCACAACACGGCAGTGGTAACATTTTTCTTTTTTTTTTACTTGAATATTGTCAAAGAGCCGCTGCGTAAGTGTTTGTGTGAGCTGAGAAACCTGACGAGGATCATTTAAAAACAGACCAAATCTGGTGGCAGGAAAATCGCAATGAAGGCATGTTGTTTCGGTTCTACGTCAGCAATTTTTTAAACATTATGCGCACAATAAATAAAGGATAACGACAAGATAGAGAAACAATGGAAATGCTTTGCAAGAAATGCTTTTTGTGACAGTTAACTAACACTGCTGTAAGCATGGAGCACACTGTAAAGACAATCCATGCTAATGCAGCTCTTCAACCTCCTTCTACATGCAAATAAACACAAGGAAAAAGACAATTAATAGCAATGAAACCTTCAAGACAAAGACCTCTCTTACATTTTCATGAAGAGGACAGTGCTGTGGGACCTATCTGTGGTGCAGACCATGTGTCAGTCGGCACAGCACTGACTTTCCTCAGCTGAAATGACTTTATTCTACTTTCTTTCTTTCTTTTTTTGATCACTTACAGCAATAGAGTGATAATAACATAGCTGATCGTTGTATTTAATATCCCATGTTAGGTGGTGAGGTTTAAATTAATGTTCTATAGCAGGGGTGACCAAACTTTTTCCCTTGGAGGGTCACAACTGAAACGTAATAATGGCGAGCCACGTGCAAAAAAGCAAGCACAAGTATTAAGATGCAAACTAGTACCAGGATCCCAAGTTCCCTTAATTGAAATGCCTTCCGTCCGTGTGCTTCTGCCTTTGCCTCCATTTCTTTTCTTACACCACTCACGTCAAACTGACTTTCTGAACAGAGTGCACTCTACCGACACACTCAGATTGTGGAAAAATAATAAGGAATTAGGGCTCCAACATATCTAAAGGTCATGTGTGCCTCACACACAAAAAATAAAACAGCATAAACAGCAATTTGTATTATATTTTTATATATAAATTAATTAAAAAATCTATAGTTTTTATCAGAAACATTTGCAGGGCCAAATCAAACCTTTTGGCTGACCATCTTTGCCCCCACAGGCCCCACTTTGGGCAGCACTGTTCTATACAATCACATGAGCTTTTGCTAAACTTTGAGCCAGAAACATTCAGAGGAAGTAAGATGTATTTCCTCGGATTTAACTCCTTGTTAGTGTCGGTAACTGAATTCACTGCTTCCCTTCGAAAAATGTGAAGAATTCGAGCTCGAGTGGGATCAGCGCGGCCATGTTCGCTCCGCGCACCAGGAGCTTCATCTGATGAGGTCGTGAGCTGCTGATAAGACACGTCTTTGAAGACTGAGCACATTCACACACTGATAAAGGCCTTTCAGAGCACCGGTTCTGCTCATTGGACGAAACTGTGTGATGATAATTATTGAAATGAGTTAACTGAAACGCATTCCACTCGGCCAACTACTTTCCAAGCAGTAAGATTCTGACTTGTAGGCTAAAATTATTATTTTTTTTTTTAAGAAAAAAAAAGAATGTAGCCTACCCTATCCTATAGATTAAAAATGCAATATTTACTGAGAATTTACCGTCTTCCCCCCCCCCCCAGCTTGTCGTCATATCTGTTCACATAAATCGCGGCCTCAGGTGGATTAACTCTTTAAATGTACATTTGGTCGAAGTGGGCTTAATGGCAGCTCCTGTTTCCCCTCACAGATAACGGCTGATAGCCTCACTCTCACACACCATCCGATGTGTGTCTCTCACCAAGCCAAGATAAGGTGCGCGAGGCGCACGGAGCCATAGTTCCTCTCATTAGTGGAGATCAACTTACGAGGTCGGACGAGGATATTTCCATCAAAGCCTATAATAATGTTTGTTTGCCAATTCGCTTGTGAAGACATGAATGTTCACTTTAGACAAAAGCCATACGCTGCACTGGAGCTGTAATATCTGATAGTTGACATTGCAATAAAATTAAAATAAAAGGCAGTGGAATAAAGGCTCATTTGATCAGATTTTTCTTCTTCTTTCCTCCCCAATGATGAATTTGTTAAAACTATGACGACAAACACTAAAGCTTTGTATTCCCCGAACGTTAACACTATCTCTCCGCACAAACGCACACCGCGCTCACCGACATCGGACAAACCAGTTTCGCCTCACCTTCAGCCGCGGCGCTCAGCTTTCACCGTTGAACAAAAACCCGACCAGAAGAAAAGTGTCAGCAGGTCGGAATATCCTTTCACAGTGCTGTCTGTGTCGGTATCAGCCTGACGCACGCGTAAAATCCAGCATGGGTTGGTGGTGGAACATCTCCGGACAGGTACGCATGGTGTGTGTGCGTGTGTGTGTGTGTTGGAGCGGTGTCGGTGAGTGTGAGTGGGACAGACAGAGGGAGGCTTGAGGAGAGGAGAGGGAGAGTGAGCCTGAGTGTGGGGGCAGACTCAGCTTTAAAGAAGGCTACTACCCCTGCCCTGCTTTGATCTCACTGCTGATGTCAGACCCGGATTAGCATAAGAAAGCGCGCCGCACCGGCACCAGAGCTGCTACTCAGAAATACTCGAAGTATTGCAGTTGAATTGATGTCCTGGAGAAACAGACTCTGGAATAGACACCATGCTATTCCCACACGGAAGTGGAGTGAGTTACAGTGTGTCTGTGGTGATGAATAGTGCACACACTGACATTGTTTTAATGGCACTTTCATAGCTGCTCCGGTGTCAGACTCCCATTAAATGCCATTAAAGATTCTCAAAGGACACTTTGGAGTGACCCTGACAGTGTGCTTAATGGCAGCCAATATTCTCACGTCAATTCATCTACAGGCTTATGGATATAACAAGGCTGTAACATATTAGTAGTTCGATTAAGCTGCTACAGAAATATAAAACCTAATAAATGTCCCTGGATTAGAATAATATTTCCTTTTTTTTTTTCTGAGGTTTTGCGATCTTCTTTAATAAATAGTTATATTGTCTTTTTACATGATGCACAGCTAAAACAGTAATAGTATTATTTGTTGTAAAATAAGTTGGCTTTAGCACTACAATAAGGGTCACAGTGAGACATTGGTGTATGGTAAATGATTTCATGTTTAATTCTTAAAATGTAAAAAAGACACACAGATGGATGTTGGACCAAATGAGGGACAAGCACTATTGTCCAAAACACTGAACTTAAACACGACGTGTACTGTATCAGTTGATTTCATATGTGCAGCCTGATGGAACAAAAATATGAAATAATTGAATCATTCTACTAGAAAATTCCTCACCTCTTGCTTTTCATCAAAGCCCATTTAGAAACAATGTTTTACATTCAGATGTTGTTGCATTGTTTCTGTTCGTGTGCGCTCGGACCCACAAACAATTGTCCAGAGCCGTGGTCAAACTCTGCCCTGCCTTCAATATAGATGTCTCTAAAAGCAATGTTTAAGGCAAATGAAGGCAAATGTCAAAATCACAGACTTTTATCTTCAATCAAATACAATGTATTTTTTTGGGGGGGATATTTGACATTGGAATCATTTCCAATTTGAAATGTAAACCATGCTCTGAATTCACTACGGCACCAACTAACTCCTTTTTTTTTTTACATTTCTGTGGAAACCGTAAAGTAAAATAGAACAATATAAATATAAAGTTACAATATATTGTAATACAACGTGACATGATATTGTGGTATTTTAAGTACACTCATGGACACACAAATGCTATCAAACATGTTTTCTTTACATAAAAAAAAGAAAGAATAAAACCCCCTTAAAGTTACACAGAGTTTTCCTGCGCTGGCTGATTCCCTTAAATATGAACCACACCGTAAGTGATACGCTGCAGAGCCAGCTGCGGGGAAAGTAATGTATGGTCTCCCTGAGAATCTGCTGCACCTCCAGCGCTCAGACAAAGGCAATAGTGAGCTGTTGTCCAGACCTTGACCTTGCCACTGGTATAGCTAACATGACTGGCCTCGTGCACTGCTCGCTGCTCCAGCAGATCAGGTGCTGTCCTGCTGTCTCTGGAGCAGACACATTTACAGATCACAACGAGCCTCTTCCTCTGGAAACATGTGTCTCAATCTGTTGGCCAAGCAGGGTACACTGTTAGGTTTTTACACACGGCGTGATAGCTCCATGTTTACAGTGGGGCTGTGAGCCTGGTCCGAGGGAGTCGATGTGTTTTACATGGCAGGCAGTTGCGAATGGGCACAGGTCGGAGCGTGTGTGGGAGTCGTGGAGCTTCCAGCAGCACCGGGCCCGTCTACAGAGAGACTTTTTACACTGAGGCTCTCCATTCCTGAGCTAGGATCAACACACGGCCCCTTGATCTTCACATCTCACCTTCCAAAGCAACACACAGGGGGAGGACACCTTCTGAGGGAGACAGAGGGGGATAAGCGAGCCGCTGGAGTCTATGATAATGAAATAACTCATGTCGCGTAACGGCGGAATCAGGGCTGAGTTATGATTGGTAATCCACGTCTAGGATGAAATCCATTTCTACAGAGATTATGTTGCATTGTCCTTTTCTAGTGTGGCGATAATCAGGGGTTACTGGTGAAAAACCTACGACGTGTCTATGAAAAGATGTCTGATTATATTTACAGCAAAAACAGTTGCAAGTTTCCAAAACTTGCATTCTATTTTTTTTTTTACACCACACTATTGTTTAATCCAGATGTGGTTTGAGCCTGAGCGGGAAGTTTATGTATTTTTTTAAACGAGTTTCAATTTAAATGAGATAAATAGCTTTAAATTTTCATAACCCCAATGACATATTTCAAGAACCCAAAATGTAAATACATAGAAACAGTTATTTATTTGCTTTTGGTAAAACACTGCATGTGCAAACTGCATATCACAATTCTTGTGTTGCAAAAATATTGTCACAGTTTAAATGTTTAAGAAAAATATGCAATTTCTAAATTGGCCGTATGAAGAATGGAGTCAGGCCAGCTCTGAATACAATGTTTGGGAGGAAGGAGTCCTCTGGCTCACAGCGTTGAGCCATTGTCCTTCAAATCTCAAGAGGGTCAAGCCAATATCACAAATGTGGAGGCTCATTGAGGGGGGAGTAGGGACACTCAACTTTCCCCCGGGAAGATCAGGGCCTGAATGGGTGCAGAGTTACTATTATGCCCCTTGGAAATACTCCCATGCTCCCATCATGATACATATTAACCCAAACTGGGCAAGGGCAAATGTAGCAAAAAATTAAATGTTTAACGTTGATTAAAAAAAAAAGTCTTTCTTTGCTGTTATAAATGTTTCAAGACGAATCCAAAGGGGGGGCAACCAAAAACAATGAAGCAGATGGTACGTTCTCAACTTAGTTCAGTTTTAATGCCAAAACCCTCGTTGCACAATCGAAAAGAAAAAAAAGTTTTTTCCATGTTTTTATTTTTAAATCTAGTCCCTTTCATTTTGTCTACTGGAATATGCAAAACTAAAGGTTTGACTCGGACGAGGTACGTTCGTTTCTGCCTGTTCTCCGTTACCAACTGAACCCATTTAACCGTAGATACATTTCCAATCCAAATTAAAACCAGGATTTTGATTAACAACCATCAGAAATACAATAAAGCAAGAACTCCAAAAAGGGGATTGTCAGACGCAAACACTTGGTGAACCGTATCTGCGAGAGTTACTTTTCATTCAGCCTCTCATCTCCAACCAAACGGTTGCGTGGTGCAGGGCAGAGCACTCTTGACAAATAACAAGAACATTATGGATTACCAACAAGTGTTTCCTGAAGGCCAACACCCGTCAAAACAGACCCTCGGATGGACAGTGACAGCTTCATGTGAGCCATGTGAGAATCCAATCACCCTCTGGTGTCCCTCCTGTGAAAGCGGCCGTAGCCCACAGTGGGGATCGCCTCAGAAACAACAAGCTCCGTCCAATCTGTCCAAACTGGACCCACATCTTTTTGTCTGCCATTTGTTTATAACCTCTGTCTCTATTGTGCTTTGAGGACAGAGCCCTTTCAAGTGACAGATGGGTGGCACTTTTGAACACGTCATGTGGTCCTCCAGGAGCCGACACCGTGATCAGCCTGCCAGCACTGGAGGATCGCTCCCCGAAAAAACACAGTCACCATGGCCGTTCTGGTTTGAGCTGGGGGTATAAAAGCTGCCTGCATTATGGGTAAGCCAGCCAAGAGAGGAGTGGATTCCAGGAATGCAAACCAATGAATCACACTACAGTCCTGTCATATCACCAGATCATCATAAATCTGAGTTACATGAGTCCATTCGCTGCACGAACACGAGCTCCAACAACCAAACACGCTCTAAAGGGAAAATCCACCCTAAAACAACTGATTTATTAAATGCGTTTACTCCAGCGATTAAAGGATTAGTTCACCCACACAAGGACCATTTGTATATCAATTTCTCACACGATGTTACCTTGAATTCTTTAAGAAAACTTGGATTTGCTTACACGCCTCCATGGCGAAACGGAGACTTTCTCCGTTTTTTTTCATTCTTCGTTCCCCGTGGAGGCAATGCGAGAAAAAAACAATGTTTTCTTTAAGAATTATAGTTAATACGAGGGTGAAGTAATTGACATACAAATGGCCATTTTGTGGTTGAATAAATTCCTTTAAGCCATTTCAACACAGACTACTGCCACCTAAAATGGAAATCAGAGATATTACTTCAGGATGTCATCAGGTGAAGTGATTCGGATTTGCTTCATTGATACAGAATCAGTGACTGCATCGACGGAGAAGTGGAAACTTTGCCCACTTTTCGTCACCCAGCAAGTTATATTTGACTGCAGAGCAGCAGCTGTGAATCAGAAAATGTGTCTATAATCCATTAAAAATATCTTGGGGTTTTGTTTTATTATTTACCGCCTATGGAGCAGCTGCGTGATTTGTTTCATGACATCATCACTGCAGAACTGTCAAGGTCACGGACTGAAACTGAGTTACACATCGCTACAAAATTAATACGTGCTAATTATATTTTGGGATGTATTTCCCCTGTGAAGAGACATTGCCTCCAGAGCCAGGGGCGGCAGTCCAGTCTCACACAGGTCCTTTATCACACTGTATGAAGCCACATCAGTGCGTCTGAAGAGGTGTTGCTGAAGAAGAGCAAAAAGGTGTTGAGGGCAGAGTGGGTTGAGGCGAATCATGTGGGTGGGGTGATGACTTCAGCGCAGTCTGGTCCTCCTGCTAAACATAAAGGCGAAGAGCGATAGGAAAATCACTAAGACAGGCTGCACGCCTCCAAACAGTACAATAGATAAATTGTGCACATACATCTGTTTTTTATGAATTTAGTTCTTTGGATGATAGCTGGCGGAGAGAACGTCCTTATAAACGATTAAAGCTTACTTCTTTGAGGATTACAAAGGCATTTGAGAGTCCAAGCCACATGCCCAATGCTCTGAGAAAATGTCCCCGGACTAAATGAATGGATGCTTTTGCACAGGTCCAAAAAGGCTGCTGAGCACTGTTATTTTTTCTTTTTTCTTCAGACAGTCAAGTAAAGCTTTTCAGCATTCCTGAAAATATTGTATTCACGGCTTCATAATCGGATAATCTCTTATACACCTCAGTATCGGTTAAACACACTCAGCGAAGACAATCCTTCACATTTCACTTTCAGTTTAAAAAGTCCTTTAGCTTTACAATGGCAAGTAAAAATGAAGTGTTCTTTAAGAGTACAAGCAACAAGTTGACATCTGAATAATTCAAACCAAAAGGTTTTGCTCGTAATACAAGGAGGAATTCTGAATCCTGGCCTATGCTGCCAATTTTCCCTGAAAGGGAACCTTGAAATAAAATCCACTTAAGCCCTGTGTCTTCCCCTCAAGAGTGTAGTTAAATCCTGGCTGTGTATGGACATGATTACAGAGTGCCACGGGTCTTACATCAGTGCAGAACCTTGACTTCCAGCAGGAAACCTGGTGCACGGGTCAATTATGGCAATACCTTGTTTTGCTTAAAGATGGAGGATGTGTTTTTCATGCTCAAACACACAGGCTGCACCTAAGATCTCAACTGTAAAAGTGTCCACGTCCACAGTGTAAATAAATAAAACACAGCTTATAGGCGGTTTATCGCTCTTAGTGCAGAGATGGGGGTTTGTGAGACGACGCCTGGCGTGCTCCTGTGCTGCACATGGCTACGGTGAGGCCTGTGGACAGTGCTGCTGGGGGCCCGGGGCCCACAGCGGAGACAGATCCGTTTGCTCAGCAGCTGAGCGGGGACACGGAGATGCTCCTTTCACACTGAGCTGAGCACCAACAATCGGGGCTTTGTCAGGGAGGCATCTGCTGTTACAGCTCACAGGAAGAATACATGTTTCTTTCAGAAAGTGCACTCAGTGGGGTCATCAGTGTTAAAGATAAGGTGGGCTTCATGTCAACACACACAACATGCATGTACTGTATATATGGAAGGGTTTTCAACAGCAGCAGTCTAATTAAAAACATTTAAGAAATCATTTAGACCTTAGGTTGAATTAGAAACATTTTTTGCTCAGCTTTGAATTCAGTGGAACATATAAGAGTAATAACGTACGGCTCAAAAAATAAAGCTATACACAATAACAGCTACAGTAACTTGCTTTTCTAATTGTCAGCCACTGTGGCTGTGTGATTGAAATTCTCCTTATAGAGGCTTGTACACCAGATTGGAATTCATAGCAAATAATTGACAACAGAACACACTTGTTCTTAGAAAGTACATAATTAACCAAACCACAATGGTATCGATGGAGCCCGAAAGCCGTGATTTGCATGACTGGCAAATACAAGTCAAACCTGTCTCTCACATACCCAGCATTACTGAGACCTTACTCTTTATTCGAGGACAAAAGGTAGCTGTAAAATAAATATTTAACAGGTATCTTGAGATAATGTAGGCTTGCGGTTGTATGACCTTAACAACCCTCCCTCTAAACCCACATCCCTGTTGATCAGTAAGTGAATCATGCAATCATTTTTGTATTCAATACATAATGGCCTAAAGTAGTGGGTGAACTGCCTTTTTCTTTCTTTTTTTTCAAGAGCCGGGAAGCATGAACACTGGCAGCCGGTTTCAACTTTTCCTTCCTTTAGGTAAATAAAAAAATCATACAGGTTCTTTGTGGTTGTGTATTTTCACAATTGACATGTATATTGAAGTATTTAGTGGCACATCTAAACAGATTCAGTTATTTCCACATAAGACAAATTACAGCCCCACAGCGCCACCTTGTGTTGACTAGCAGACATAACTCATACTTAACACGTGAAAGCCTGCTGTACATCTAGTTTAAGACAAAAAAACAAAAAACACTACAAAAAAAAAACCCCGCAAAAACCAAAAGATCTTTTTGGAGCATTTTATTACTTTTTTGACAAATATATATGAAGGTTTCCTATGAAGGAAACATTCTTTCAAAAGATACGTTTACAGCAAATTTATTCCTGCAAAGAGACAGGAAACATGAGAAATCATCAGAAGACATGATGGATCTAACCATTTCTATTTGTGCCCAGGAAAGGTAAGGGTGCAATTTAAATCATTATAATGAATTCATGACAGCGATACAGAAGTCAGTCAACTCCAATGGGACATTTTGCAACATCTGAATCATCGTGATACATGGGGTGAATTAATCGTTTCGCATCAAGGCACACAAGCATTGCTTTTTTTTTTTTGCCAAGACATTGGTCCCACTGGGCAGTACAACTGTACAAACTACAGAATAAAAAACAAAAACAAAATATAACATAGGGCTTGGTTTGCAGTAGAACAACGAAAGGAAATCTCAAAGAATTTTAGATCAATAATGTACACAGAAATATTGAGTTCAGAACTCGGGACCTCAATTAGGGCTGAGACACATTAGGTATCAAGTGTGGTGGCGGCGACATCTCAAACGCATTGCTCAAACTGCTGCCCGCGACGGAAGACCTGCAACTCTTACAGAGGGTGTAGCTCAGTGAGGGATCGCTTCTCCTGCTGTATGAACTCCTGTAAGCTTCTTTTTCCCTGCCTGAAGTTGCTCTCCCTCCTTGAAAACGGCAAGATGACCTGGAGTCTGAGGAGAGTTTCAATGTTACTAAAACTTCTTATCTGTGACGTTTTGAGCGTGTCGAGCACAGTAGTTGGGAGATAGCCTGCCAGGGGATCCAACCATTTCTCCTTCCACGACTTTATCTCCGAGTGAAGAGAGACCTGATCTGGCAAGTCCTCCTTGTACAGGCGGAACACAAGACCACTAAGAATGCTGGTTTCTACTTTGGACATTGCGTAAGGCACAATCTCCAGACACCTCAAGGTATCCAATACCTTTTCTGTGAAGAGGTCATCAATTTCTGCTATCGAGTGCTCTACCACCTTCATGCTTATTGATTCTTTGTAAAACTCGCTCAACGGCTCGAGAAGCACTGTATGCAACATGGTTACATGGAGTTTAGAAGCCAGCGTGGTGGCTTCCTCAAACCAGGCCTTGTGATGGGTGGCGATGTCACTCTTCAGTTTACTGAGGGAAGCTTTGAGATCAGGCAAATTATTCACAGCAAGCAGCATATCTAAGGGTTTGCCCTGAAGAGACTGACTTAGCTTTTTAGTTACCCTCAAGATGTTCTTCTGCACCACTGTCGACAGGAGGAACTCAAAGTTTCTGACTGCATTGAACAACTGCGACGCTTGCTGCTGGTTGGACGTACCTCCCTCCCCTTTCAGCTCATTCAAACACAGCATGACGGCTTCTAAAATATCGACCATCACCTCGTGCATGTCATGGCTCTTCTCCCAGTTTTTGATGAGTTTGTCCCTCAGCTCGTTGCCCTTGACTTCGTCATGCTGGAACATGTGAATGATCACGTCTTCCAGTTTGTTCTGGCGCTCTGCGTCCTCGGTGAGCCAGTGTAATATTTTACTTATGAGAACTGCTCCATTCGCTGCTTCTTCAGCGGGAGAGGATTTAGCCAGCCATACATTAAGAGACAACGCAGAGCTGACAGTTCTTACAGCCTGGGGGTACGTCTTAGCTATAGCCAAACTTACAGCCCTCATCTGAGATCCTACTTCACCAACACTCAGCAGGGCCTGACCTCTACAGTACTCCATGTTGAGACCCCACTTCTCAGAAAGGGCAGTCTCAATAGCATCTGCAAAGACAACGGGGTCTTCATCGAAAGGGATGAAAGCCAGCGTTTCCTCACACTGGATGTCCTCTTTGTTTAAGTACCTGATGCACAACGGGACATAGAGCTCACCGTCAATTTCAACAGCTTGCTCAGTTATAACTGTAAAGAACTGAGAGTCCCAGAGTTCCTTGAGGATTTGTTCACGCAGTTGTGGCTCATAGAAAGACACTGCTGTTCTTGGTCCTTGTGCGACGTCCAGTATCACTTCATTATCAGCCGATTTCACCTCCACGTCAGCAGGCTCCTCGGATACAATGGAGGCGTGCGATTCTGTTGGTGCAGACGGTTTTACACCTCCTGAAAAAATAAATATAAATGTTAACGCCACACATATTTGCCGCTCACAATAAAAAGACATTGCGATTCTTGATAATCAAGTTGCCATGAATGGACTTACCACTGTCCAACTTGAGTCTTTGCAAAGTTTTCACCACCTACAAAATATGCGGTCCTTGTTAGAATGGCTGTAAAAATGCAGCAACTTTGTCATCTTACACAACATGATGAATTCACCAAGAACACACTTAAAACCATTTTAAACGTACCTGGGAAAGACATGGACTGCTCTCTGGATCAACCTCCATACACTTCTCAATGACCTCGGGCAGTCTCTGGAGTGTCGTGCAGTGGGAGAGGAGCACCACATGATCTTTTCTGCTGCCTTTGCAGACAGTGTTTTTCAACAGATCCCTCATGGAATTTAGAGTGGTCTTCATCAGGTCGCACTCCATGCTGACACTAGGAAGGACAGCTACTAGCCTAAGCAGAGAGGCAACAGTCGGGTGGCTCTTCGACTCAGGATGGACTAGTGTTTCAGCAATAGATGATGGAGGAGCAGCATCCTGGTATTTCTCGCTCCAGACAGCGGCCCACGCGTTGATTTCCTGCTCAGCGGCTTCAGGCTCAGAAACATCCGCAAGGTAGAGGCTGAATGGCTTGTCTGCGGACTCCTCCAGAATGGGCTGTGGATTGCAGGAGGGCAGTAACGACAGGACCGACAGGGCCTTCAGGTGGCTGTCTGAGAAGCTGTACTTCATGTCATCAATGAGACTCCTGAGGAGAGGAACGCTCAGGTTCTCTCTGTAATAGATCTCAGGAGATTCATAACTGTTGGCTTCCTCTGAGAAGCACACTTGTTCGGGAGCTACCTTGGTTGCGAGCTGGAATGCCTGCTCAAACCAAGTGGAGTGCAGAGTGCTCACATTTTCTAACATTTTGTTAAGAGTCTCTATGATCGGGGGGATTTTCTCCACTTCACAGAGGATGTCAGCAGGGTTTCCGCAGCGGAAGACAGTGCTGCAGTTGCGAAGAGGAGCACAAGCATTCTTCAAAATCACAAGGGTGACGATGAAATCCATATTTCTCAGAGCGGTGGTGAGAACTTGTGCATGCACTGACTTGGCACCTATGGCACTAGAGCTAACAGCGTCGAGGCAGCTGAGGACACCCTCTAATGTGTCAGCAAGTAGGTCAAAGAAGTCTTCCCTCTTTTTCCACCTCGAGCAACATGTCTCTGGTATTTCCTCCAGGGCCTCTCTAGGCATATTCAGAAGCCCATCAACGGCCTGTGCTAGCTGTAGCTCCAGACAAGGAGATTCATCAAAGAACAGCAGCAGGTCTTCTGTGATTTCCAACATTTTTGCTACTGAAGGGCAAGGCACACTTCCTGCCAGCCAATGGGCAAGGCCGCAAGACTCGCTGGGCGTCACAACAGAGAGCGGATAGCTCTTGAGGAAATCCAAGGACATTTTCTTCAGGCTTTGATAACCTGAGCCCAAGTGCATGAACGCTTGTCCACGACACTGAGACATAGGTAAGCCCCAGTCCTCAGTGAGAATCTTTGCGAGGTTATTCGCTTGCGTGTCAACATGGCGGTTTTCGTCAAATGGTAAGAAACCCATGAACTCTACTTTTGGAGCAGATTCTCCAACATACCGAACAAAAACAGGCAGGTGGGTCTTGTCACCAATTTTAACAGGTTTGTCTGTGATAAGTGAGAAGAACGGTGATTCCTGTATTTCCTTGAGTATGACATCTCTGATTCCATTAATGAGGAGGTTCACCATTTCATCGTCACCGATAGAAGGTGTGCATTTGCTCTCATTTCCAAACCAGTGGCACATGCTGAGCTCCTGGATGAAAAGCTCTCGGTCCTCTTCTGAGAGGTCGGAGAGACTGACATTCTTTTTCCCCAGTAGTGTGGCCAGTTTGAATACCGTCGCCAAACTTTGCCGGTTATCTCCAGAGTGCCCATTCTCATCGGCTGGTTTCATGTCTTGGTCCTCAATCTTGTCAGGAGATTGCTGAATTGAAGGCTCTTCCGCTTCCTCCTTGACACAGTCAACTAAATATATCAGAGGGAGACGACAGACAATACAACAGTGGTTATGACAAACATTCAAATCATGTAAAAAAAAAAAAGCTACTTTTTATAATTTAGGATGGATGTTAGTTCATTCGTGTACTCGTGTTACTTAGGAGTTGTCCATAAATGTAATACCTTACCTTCCATATTATTTTCAGAGTTCCTGATGAAGCTTTTGGATTCCTTGTCCTGTGAATATACCCAGGTAAAAAGAAATTAGTTTGACATTCATATAATTAGAATAAAACTAGAAATGTATCAAAATGCCATTTTTAAACGAAAGATCAAAAGCACGTACCAGACAAATACCCTCCAAGGCTTGCGGAGTAACCTTCAAACACTGGGTGACCATGCGGTCCAGGTCCCTGCTGAAGTCCGTGCCCACCTGGAGCATAGCCAAGCACGGGGACCTGACTTTGGGGTTTGTATTTCTCAGGTACTCCTGGAACCTCTTGTGGCGCATTATGACACCGCAGTCCTCCAGTGCCGTGCTGGGTAGCACCGACATAATCCTCAGCAGTGCGTTGATGTTACCGAAGTACTGCATGAGTGGCAGGCGCAGTGTGTGAAATATTGAGCCTGGGATGGTCACGGATGCAACTTTGGTCTTCCATGTTACTCTCCAACAGCACAGCTCTGTGAAGAAGTTGTCAGCATCAGGGAGATCTCGGCTGTAGAGGGGAGGCTTCGACTTCAAGCTCTCAAACATGTAACTCACTGTGACGGAGCACGGAACTAGGGAGAGGAAGTTAAGAGCCTCTTTGTGGTCCTCTGAAAAATGATCCTTCACGGCATTGATAAGGTTATCTACGAGGGGCACGCTTAAGCCATCTTTGTAAAACCCGACTGGCTTCATCATGCCATCTCTTGGCAAAGAATTTTCAGGCACTTCAATCTGCACTCTTAGACTCTGTGCCATTGCACAGGCCTCATCAAACCAGTTCTGGTGAAACACCTTCATGTTTGTTTTTACTCTGTTCAGAGTGGCCACAATGCCACTGATTTGGCAAAGTTGGGATGCGGCACTGAAGTGGTCCTTCTGGAGACCCGCACTCAGCTCTTTGGTGAAAGAGGATGCATTCTTCAAGACCACCATAGCAATGATGAAATCAAATTCCATGACCTTGCGGAGGAGTGCCCCAGCTTGGTCAGACACAAAGGCTTTCCATCTCTGAGGGTTATTTTTGATTTTCTCCAGACATTCGACCAAGGGCTCCAGCATCTGCACAAACACCTCATAAGAATCATGCTTCTCTTGCCAAAGGGCACAGAACTTCCCCTGTAACTCTTGGACCTTTTCATAGCTCTCTCTAAGACCAAAGGCTATCACATGGTCGAGCTGTTTCTGTAGAGTCGCGCTGCTTCCAAAAAACATCAAAACTTCTTCAAATGTGTCCAGGGCTCTCTTAATAGCAGGCACTGGGATGGATTTGGACCACCATGTGTTGAACGAGTAGGAAGAGCAGTGTGTGCTTATAGCAAGAGGATGAGTCTCCTGGACTTTGCAGGCAAAGGCTTTGAGCTTGTAGGAAACGTCACCAGAGCCTAGGTATGCTTGACCTCTGCAGTTATTCAAATCAAGACTCCACTCAACTGTTACTATTTCCAGGAGACGCTGTCCCATGGCATCACAATCAAGATCTGCCTCAAGGAATCCCATCAACTCCAATCGCATGACATCAAAACTGTCCACAAATCTCAGGAAAAGGGGAAGATTGTCTTTGTCTCCAAACTTCACAACACGGTCGATGAACAAGGAAAAGAAAGAAGTCCCCACTTCCATGAGGATTCCCTCCCTGACGGCCTTCTCACACACAGTGAGAACTTCTTTCATTTCGGACTTGGTCACATACTCGAGTTCTCCTTCCTGAGCAGAAGTGTCACTCTGTCGCCTGCTTTGACTGCTGTATGCAGCAGACACTGCAGCCTGCAGAGCAGATTTAAGAGCTTCTCTATCAGTCTCTGCACACTTCATCTCCACAAGCCTTTCAGCATCCATCTCTAGGTTTATGAACTGTAGTTCCTCTTCAGTGTCCTTTTCAGCATGGTTCCCATGGGATGCCACTGAAATGAGGTGGGAATGGTCTTATAAACTACAGTTAAATACATTAGTCCCAGTCATTTATTTCAAAGACATATTTTTAAATGTAACCATTTTTGCGTCTACAGCTCTGTTCTGAGAATAACATTCCCTAAAATTGGTAAACTTTGTGATAGAATAGCTTTGTGTTAATAACTAAAATCCCTGCATGCTGAAATGTTGAATAAATCATTTCAAAGCCATCTCACCTTGGGGAGGCTTCTCCTTTGTGTCATCATCCTGTAACAAACACACACAAAGTAGAATGTAGTTTCAGGTAGAACAGTCGTTTTATCACTAATAAGGGCAGTTACAATAGCATTCTGCTGAAGAAGAACTACTAACCGTTTGCAGCAATTGCAGGATGTCTGGGTGTTTCTGGGCATAGGACTCCACCATTTGTTCAACATTGAAGTGCACATCTTGGTTCACGTAGACATATGCCATGCTGCATTGTCTTTGTTCCTCGGGTGTGGCTCTCAGGTAGGAGTGGCACCGCTCCAGTACCATATGGTACTGACCATACACATCCGCCTCTGCATTTACACATGGAACAGTGCCCAACACCCGCAGCAGACTCTGCACATTCGGGTAAAAGCCAATATCTGGTATCTTGAGTGTCGCAAACACTGTGGTTGGCAGGATTCTGCGCTTGCTCGCATGCCTCCACTTCACTTCCCAACAGCCGAGCTCTTCGTAGAATGTGTCGGGCCTTGCGAGGTTGTTCAAGTTGGCATCTGCAACTTTATCCCTGCGGATGCTGAAATTGTGGTCGGCCATGTAAGATGGCACTAAGGAAAGCCATCGGAGAATCCTCACCATCTCTGTGCTGAACACTCTCTTCACCTCTGCAACAAGATACTGCAAGATAGGCCGGCTTAGAGTTTCCCTGTAAAAGTCCTCCAGTGGTGTTTCTGTCGTGTCTTCTTGCTCCAGCTCTGGTTTAGTGACTTCCACTCCCAGCTTCTTTGCTCTGCCAACCGCATCTGAAAACCATTTCCTGTGGAATATTGCAAGCTCCTGTTGGTATTTGCTTACCAGCTTTAAGGCATTGGAAATTGTGTACTGCAACGTACTGCTGATGCTAATTATTCCCCTGAGACTGGAGTTGAGTATGCTCACACAACAGAGGGTGTTCTTCAGAGCAATAAGTGTGATGATGAAATTGAAATTCTTCAAAACTGGCTTGAGCTTGGCCATCTGTTCAGCAGTATCTTCATCTACCTTTGAAATCATCTCATTGATGCAGTTCAGGAATGGCTCCAAGATGTCCAACATGGTCTGGAAGGCATCTGTGCCATATTCCCAATTCTCACTGACGGCTGCCTTGATCCTGTCCACTTCCCCTTTCATATGCCCGTATGTCATCTGGATCTTCCCCTCCAGTCTTTTGCACAGCTCTGGTGTCCTCCTGAGTAACGAGGCCACCTCCTCTACAGTGTTGGCAACATTTTGAATCGAGGGCACAGGCATGCAGCGAATAATCCATATGTTGAAGGCATATGGGTCACTTGGTGACAGAACTACTTGTGGGAACTCCTGCAGAATCTTGGAGGTAAGGTCTCGCATTTTCTGACACATACTGCCCGTCACCAGATATGACAGTCCTCTGCAGTGCTCCATCCTCAGCCCCCACTTGTTTCGCAACTCTGCGAGAAGCATGTAAAACAGATTCTCTGCATCCATGTCGCACGGTAAGAACCCAATGAGGTGCTTTTGAGGGAACCCATCTACTGTGACCGACCTGATGAAAACGGGAATCTGCTCTTTTCCCTCTATACTGGTCACATCCTGAAGCAGAATGGAGAAGAACCGTGCCAGTCGGAGGCTGTTTTGGATCTCCTCCCGCATGAGGTCTTCACTGAACTGGAGGATTTCTTTCTTGTCAATTTTCTCTACGCAGATGCGATTGAGCGCCTGCTGTCCTCTTGCACTGCCGATCGGCTCATCAGAGACATTTGAACCATTTATGCTGAATCCAGTCAGTGCCAGGATTTCTTTGAAATAGACTTTCAGAGTCTCTTTTGCTTTAGAGCTGGCTACATCCTCTTGGGTTTGGTTCTCTTTTTGCAGTTCAGGCGCTGCACGGTTCTCTTCAGGGTCTTCTCTCCTCTCCTCAGTCACTTCTGCTGTTGCTGTGTTTTCTGATAGGAAAGAGAAAAGACAGAATAAAAGCCTGAGGTGATTTGAAAAATTGCCTATGACTAAATATTCACATTTATTACAATATTTAACAGGGGTTATTACATTCTAACAGACTTAATTATAGGGAATGATGTGAACCAGTAATTGTACCTTTTGTTTTCTTCACATACGCAGGTTCCTCTTCAGACTAGGGAGATGATAAGATAATCAATGGTTTGTATTTTTAGAGTCGTAATGTCTGATTAAAAAACATTAAGAAGTGAATTCTTTTTTATGATTGAATGAAACACTTACAGGATCTCTAGCTCGTTTCCTGTTGCAGGTTGATTGATTATTCACAGGCAAAGTTAAGTCAAATATTGTTGGAACAGCATCTTCCCTTAAGACACAACTGGAGGCGCTCTGAAAAACAAAAAGGATTAGATCACACTTTTATGCTAATTTTCAATGTGAAATGGGGAAATTCAGCCCAGTATGATATCTGGACTATAGCTACAGTAGTATTGGGTACACAAATGGTGAGTAACAAAACTATTATCAACTTTGATCATTTGTACAGCTATTAAAAATATGACTTTTACTGACCCAAATTTAAACATTAACAAACTGTCTAGTTTTAGTTGCTGTCTTTAAAAAGGGAGTTTCTGTCACTGTTTAGACCCAATCCCATAAGCAATATATAGCAATAAAAAACACCAATGGAGATTGCATTACATTGATTGATTGCTTAAAGTGCATCAGATGTTTGGGTGTACCTAATAAACTAGTCATCAAAGTTTTCTTTGCAGTTATGAAAATAGCATGTGCTGTAGTTATTAGGGATGCATCGATTGAGAAATTCTGGGACGATACAGACACCGATATTTAAAAACACAATTTGGTAAATAGCCGACGCCAAATGTTTTAGTTGTTGTGGTTATTTATTTTGTTTTTGTTGTTATTTATCCCCCTTCTGTGCCAGAGTAACAAATACACCTTTATTATACAAAATGAGTGAACCAGGGTTTCCACCAGGGCATAGCAAGCCCACCGAGTCAGCAGTATGGAGTGAGCAGTAACGTTACGTTAACGTTACAATAACGTCACCTGCTGATTAAAGAGACAACTCCGGCCCCGGCTCACTTTAAGGACATTTCATACTTTTTCTGCATCCGCGAGGGTGCTTTAGTCCTCGTGGCCCAACCGGCTATTCTTATTTAATGACAAGCCGCTCCTCCGAGTTTATGCTCATGTTTTACCAGGAGCCAAACTATCCGCAGAGATCTCCTCCTCCGTAAAACAAACGGATGAGGCCGGTAAGAAGCCGGCAAAAACACCAAATAAAGTAGTTTTGCATTTTAAAAAAAACAACGTTTCCTCGGTGGACGCAGGGAGGAAAGGCTACGAGCTGAAGGCCAACGTGTGCTCAGCTCGTTTCTCTCATAACTTAAGATCCAAATGGCCGATTAAATCCGTCATCCGGTTAAAATGTATAGTTAAAAACAACCAACATCTAAAAGGATTATTAAATTTGAGCAAAAGGGATACGTCTCCATTACAACTTTGATTAAAATTACAGATATCTTTAGGTTTAAAAAAAATTGTTGGAAACATTTGGTATAATGTAATTTTAGTACTCAACAAAAATATATAATATATATTTTTTAACATTTTAATGCACACATGGAGGAGAATCTTTTCTCCAATATCTGAGTGCAGTCACATTTCTGGAAAGACAGAGAGACAATAATACTCCCACAGTAATACTTGCACGGGGCGACATTTTTTATTCATTTTATGTGTAAACAAACCACACGTGCACATGGCAAGCTGGCAACTGTGCACGTCCTGCCAGAGTCGCGTCCAGCCAGTGGTGTGACAGCAAATAACTAAAACAAAATTTAGCCGGCGCAAAATTAATGCAACAAAACAGATAAACATCGACCACTACCGTTGGCGAATGGCATCTTATTTGCAGAGGCCTGTGGCGGTCAACAAGGGAAACATCGGCAGATACAGATGTTCGGCTGATAAATCGGTACATCCCGTTATCAGCATGCAGTATTTGCTCACGAAAAACAGCACTAGTGGTATTATAATAACAAAACAGAGGGCAAAATGACGATGAAATGAATTTATAATGCACACAAAGGGTAATGGACAATAGAATTCTGCTTACCTGGTGAGAGATCACAGAGGGCTCGAAGTGCTTTGCACAAAGTCTGTACAGCTTATGCAACTGCTCAGGAGGCTCTGATGCCAGATCTTGGCGATGACAGTTGTTCAACCATTGTTTGCATCTGAAAAACATAAGAGGGGAAAAAGCATAAATTGTTAGACTCCATAATGAAACTAAGCATTTGTAAAAAATGCTTGTACATTAATATTCTGTACCCTAAGTATATTAAATGATGACAAACACACATGAGCTCTCAAAGGTTTGTGACATTTCTACTGTTCATTGTGATTCACCAGTTTAACTTTAGTGAGCATGGCGACTCTTTGCATTACTAAAATAAATACTCCTTAACCCTATAGTAAATTGACTACTTTCTTGATCTAGTTTGTAAGGTTACACCACATTAAAAAAGGCACAAGAAAACATTTAAAAAGACAACAATTTATGTTAGATACTAATTAAAAAGGAGCGTGAAACATGCTTACTGAGTGAAAGACAAATAGGAAATGAATGTCTTTACAAAGTGTATGCAGACACTATACCATTACATTGGTCCAAACTACTATATGCTAGTTTTAACAACAAAAAATAAGTTTCCGTCTGCCACAATTACATAGATTTGATTGATACAATCCTGCTTTGGTAAGCTGCATTTGTAAGAACCCTGCCTCAGTGTTGCAGGTGACAAAAAAAAATTAATTGGGACTGATTGCTAAAAAAGCTACACGAGCTCCTTGCTTTCATAACAATATTCTCAATTCAAATACCTTTATTGGCATGAACAAACACATGTTGTTGCCAAAGCATTTTATAAAAGATTCACACATTACATATTAACTACACACTAGCATTACACTGAAGCAGTCAATTCTTTGATTGTAATACAATACACTAGTTTTGTACAATTTAATTGAATTAAAAACGAATTATTCCTCTTTCATTCAACTGATTCGTATTGAAGTATGCACATAATATGGGTGGATGAATTTGCTCACAAACAAATGAGATTTACTTCTTTCAATCTAGAACAATATAAAAGGGGTGCCAGGTTACAAACGAGCACACGGAGCAAAAAGGGAAAAAGTGATTAACTCTTTGCAGGGCTGGTGATCGAACAGTCTTTCCTCGTTTCCGGTCCACAGACACAGCACTGCCATACAGCCAGATAAACTGCAGATAAACTGTAGCTCAACTGCAGCTGTCACCCAATCACAGTCCTTAAAGTAACTCCACTGAAAAGATAGTTTGCAACATAACACTCATAATTGCACAAAGCTGCTGGACTCTGAAAAAACAACAGGATGAACGGTAGGGGGCGCTAGACTGCTAGTTATTCACCTGATAAAACTACGTAAATATAAGTTTCACCTGATATTGTTCACAGTGAGCTGCATTGCAAATTATTATTATTTTTTCAAATGCGTGTGTATATTTGACGCAGTTCGGAAAGCAATGGCGCCAAATTGCACGATCAAAACGAGGTGGTTTTAATGTTGCTAAACTAGCGGCAGTTCTACTAATGTTACCACACGGTCGAGACAGGAGGTGTCGTGTAGCGTGCCGATGGCGATTTAAATTACAGCACAAAAAGTTTTAAACTATGCTTTCTTTTGGTTTGCGACATAACTGAACGCAAAGATAAAGAGATACCAGCCGATATCGCACGTTAGCGTCGGTCTCCCAGCCTGTAGGGGTGAACGGAGTCTCTTTCACACGGACTTTTCTCTCAAGAGTAACGCTAGTCTGCGCCATTTTCGACAGAGTTGTGTCACTGTTAGCCAACATGATGTTAGGCTAACGCCAGTGCTAACAGTGGGTAGCTAACACATTTATTTTGCATGCTCAGTGGCTCGTTTTTTGACCCACACCTCAATGAAATAAGCACAACTCTTACCGTTCCAGATCCAAAGGAAAGCTGAAAAGTGGAGGGGAGTTTTCGGATTCCCCTTGCTGGTAATCACAGTTCGCTGCGGCGCAGCAGTCAGTCATTTTGGACTGCAATGTTGCTAGCTAGCAAGTTAGCTAGCTTAGCTGGCGGTTGCAAGCTGGCAAGCCTACTGTGAGCAAACCTGCTGGAGAGTCTACAGAGCCATGCCTTGGGCAAAGCCTGCTACCGACGCACTTGTATTTCAACGTTATTTTTCTCTTAAGGTCTCTTTGGTAAACTAGGAACCTACTAATTCCATGCTTTCAAAAGTTGATGTTGCGTGGTGAGCCAAGAGTCGCCGAAAGCGTGTTATCCTATCAACCAGGAACTGGACCGTGTAGTACAAAATGTTCACCAGCAGAGGGCAGAATGGCACCGTCTACCGCGGCCAAAGAGTTTCATCGTCAAGATAGTTCACATCCTATTTGATTCTAACCTAGCAAAGCGTTACCCGCTTATTGTGTCAACTGGTTTGTGCTAGTTTTTTTTTTTAATTTGTATGTGCCACCAAAGCACAATATCAAGGAACTCGCAGGTATATCCGGCCATGAATTATGGTGTGTATATATATATATTTTTTTTTTATATGTGAATGTTTTATATGGGCAACATATCAGCGTATGTGCCATTCACGTAAGATTATATTACATTACAAGAGTATGCTCTTTGCTTTTGTAAAGCTGAAACAAGCCAAATTAATGACAAATAAATGATCTTGCATTACATTTTTTACGTCTTTTTCAATTGAATAATATTGTATATTAATGGACTACAGCTATGCTTTTGTTGTTGTTTGGCTGTTTGTGGTTCCATATAAATGATATGCATGGCAACTACAGTTTAGTCAAGAATGTTAGTCAGTATTCATTGATTATATCCTACCTGTAAACGGAAACCTTAATGCACATTTAAACATATAGCGCTCACAGTTACGTAAACATCTTGAAGTGCAGCACTTCTCTTGAATTGACTTGATATTCTCTGATTTCGATTTGCAGCTTCCTCTTCTTCACACATTTTGTGAAGTAGATTTGGTTCATTTCATTCTTACTGTTGCCCTCCATAGATCCTGGATACACATCCTACCTATTCTTCAGTAGACCATTTACATCTCTCTGACCATGTATCATAAATACCACCTAGCTCTCTATTCATTTATCAAATTAATTTAACAGTCTACATCAGGTTTTGTGTTGTCCATTAAATTATTTGTGTCAACATGTGTCTTGGTAGGAAAGAACAGACAACACTGACAATCTACAGAATAGCGAGTAATTAGTTTGTTTTTAAAGATGTCTTTTTTTGCTCGTATAGTATAAACATTCACTGACAATAGTCTTAGTTTGTTTTTTTTGATGACATAGCTCACAGCACGTTTAAGGGCTGTGAAAATTAACTTGACTTGACTCATTACAATAACAAGAGAAAAACACAGAACATGGCCTCGAGCAGTCTTACTCAGGGCCCAGGAACTGGAACACATAAATGATATACAACATTGGTTATTAATCAAAACTGTGCCTTTCCTGCTGTGATAATAGCAGCTGAATAATTGTAAGGCTTTATTATACTAAATAAAGCTAATGCATACAAATTATAGAAACATTCAGTTGTCTACACATGGTGTAATTCATTAAAAAAAAAAAATCCACAGATGAGTGGTTGTATTGAGGTTCCTTTTGTCATATTCCATTAAATGGAGGACACCGACAGATAACAACTCCCTTTTCACACACACAAGTTGACATTTTTACTTTTTTCCCCCTCCAATTGGAGATCAACAAAAGCCAACAAGAAACAATTCAATTAAACATTTTTACTTTGAATACGGTGGAGGAGAAACATCTGTAAGGGCATCTTACTATTGTCCACTGCAGCAAACAGTGTAGGTAGTCCAAATGTTTTTTAGTCTTCAGTCATATAAGATTTCATTAACACCAAACACTACATTTCTCTCTCAGAGCAGACGGTGACTCAGCAGTTTAGTCACAAGCACACACTCCATTTGCAGACACGATACCCAGCGAGCAACATGAATAGTGATGGATACTGGCAGGGGTGTAGCTAAGACATGTGGGCCCTATTCGCAGGAGACTTTAAGCCTCACACTACTTTGTCCCCTTGTCCACTTCGCACTGCCCCGGCTCTGCATATTGGTTTCATATCAGTCTCGGAAGGAACATTCTGTTTTAGTCTGGACAAATTTAAAAAAAAAAAAAATTATAATCTAAATTTGACTTTTTTTCTACTTATTACAAGTAATGTTGTATTTAGTTTACAGTTTCTGCATTGGTATTTTAAGAGAAACAGACCTTGTTTAAAAAAAATGTTAAGAACATTTTTTTTTTTTTTTTTAAATACTTAAAAATTTAGAACAAAGACCACAAAAAAGTTAGAAACCCATGAGACTATCTCTTTATTAACAAAAAAAAAACACATAACACTTTAAGAAGGCTTACATTAGTATTAACCCCCACTCTAATAACAGGAACACTTTAAACTAACTGTAAACAACAGAGTCAAGGAATGGACTTGGATACTGGCTCCCCAAAACATAACAAGAAAGCATGAAGGACAAGTATAGGCAAAAACTAAATTCAAAGATGTTTGGTATTTATCCCTCAATTCATGACACTCTGCAAGCCAGTCTCATTTATTTACATTCTACATTTTAACACAGAAAAACGGCCTACAGAAGACGCTTCTTCAGTATGAGGGCTTGATAGTGAAAGAAAACATTAACAAAGCAGAGGACAATCTGTCCGGAGGACAAACTAATATATCCCAAATGACTAGGACACATCCTCCCTGTCAGGGTATGTCTTCATATAGACCTCAACCATCGAGTCCAGGTCATATCCAACATCATAGTTCATGTTCAAAAGAGCGAGACTTTTTGATTTGAACTTGTCAGGTGTGTTCTCCATGTACATCTGGAAGCGCTTGTACGCCACATCACAGCTGTCCTCCAGAGCCAAGGTGGGCAGGATGCCGATCAGTCTCAGAACAGCCAGCATGTTCGGGAAGAACTTCACGTCGGCCAGCTGCAGCGTTTCATGGAGATTTGAAGGAAAAGTCTCGCCTTTGCCCTTTTTGCTCCATTTAACCCACCAACAGTGCATCTCGGCGGAGAGGGTTCCTGCATTCGGGATGGAGCTTTTAAACACTTTCACATTCTCTTCCTCGGGTTCAGTAGACTTGTTCTGCTCTATGACAGCAGGGACCAGTGACAGACATCGCAGAGCCTTCAGGTGGTCCTCACAGAAGAGGCCGCTCATCTCTTTGATGACGTGCTCCACCACGGGAACAGACAGCTGCTCCTTGTAGTGACTCTCCGGCTGAACGGCTCCAGATTCTGTCTGCTTCTTTCTCAAGAACGACCGAGGAACCTTGATCGGGATCTCCATCGTAGAGGCTAGGTTAACGGCCTCATCGTTCCAGAACTCATGATACACATCGATGTTGTCGGACACTTCCTTCAGGGAGTGCAATACAGCTTTTAAGCTGGTTGCGGCAAAGTGGGCGTCTGTTGCGTTCCCTTGCAGGTTCTTCCCAAACGCTTGTGTCAATGTCAGAGCGTTTTTCAGCACGACCAGCGCCACTACAAATTCAAAATCAGCCAGTGCTTTTGAAATGTCTAAGGCGTTGTGCGTGACTTGGTCGTTCCACCTCATGTCCTCGTTGTCGTGAATGCTGTCCACACACAGGAGCAATGCCTCTAGGATTTCCACAGCCACCTCAAACGCATCATGTCGTCTGGTCCAGCTGGTTCCGCAGATCTCCTTCAGCTCCTTGGCTCTTTCTTCTTTGTCTGGGTAGAAAATCGAAATGGCGTGCTCCAACTCCAACCGCAGTAAAGGGGACTGGCTGAAGAATGACTCAATCTTCATAAAGGTAGACAAAACAAGCTGAACCCCTGACAAAGCCAAACCATTAGCCAGTGACAGATTCAATGTACGAGTAGATCTTAGTGTAAGCACTGCCATTGGATACCTCTCCGTTAGTTTCGCAGAAAAAGCTTTGATTTTACTAAAATGTTTCCCAGAGGAGGAGTGGGCTTGACCTCTACACTGTTCCATATCCAGGCCCCAGCTGTCCGTCATTTCAGAGAGCAGCTTCTCTGCCAAGGCATCTGTGTCTCCTTCAAAGGGCAAGAATCCAACAAACCTCTCCCGCTGGCAGTTAGACTGGTCCACATAACGGAGAAAGACGGGGAGGAACCAGTCTCCTGAGATCTTCACCAAGTCGTCGGTCAGTAATGAGAAATAGCCATTTTGTTGAACTTCCTCCACCAGCCTACTGCGGATGCATTTCTCGCACACCTCAATCAACTGATTCAGTTGATCCGAGGAGCAGCACTCCTTATTCACCTCGTACGTCTTCTTCAGGACTTCATCGCCGCTATTCATGCGATATTCTAACAAGGCCTGAAAGTTGCTTGACCCAATGCCATCCTGTTTATTATCGCCAGGCCCTGTCGGAGGAATGCTTTGCTCCCCCAGCAGTACAAGAACTTTAAACAGGGACTTAAGATACTCTTTGTATTTCTCTTCCTCTGGGAGTGCCTGGACATCTTTCTTAACAGTGTCCGCTTGAGACTTCTTGATTTCTAAAAAAAGAGAAAGAGGAACAGTTGCAAGATGAGAGAAAAGAAAAAAGAAAATCAATCATCATTAATCATGTGACTAATGTGGGAGTCATTTGTTTCACTGGAAAGTAATAAACGTGTGTGCATGTTTTGAGTGCATTTCTACTTACTTTTCCTCCCCTTATTGTCCGTTTCATCATCTATGGTCTACAATAATTAATAGTCATATTAAAATGTGTTTTCAAAAAGAAACCATAAAATTTGAATTATACAAATGATCCCCTCCATTTAAGATCAATTTTACCCACCGTCACATTACTGCGCTTCACCTGCGCATTTTGCGGTTGGCTTGGTCCATCAAAGATAGTTGGTATGGCACCATCCTTCAACACTGTACTCTGAGCACCCTGAAAACAGTCAAGCCAGAAAATGTCATTATGACTGAAAAAAAGAAAAAGATAAAAATAGGACTTATACTGAGCTTGTATTAAAACCTATTATTCCTGTTACGTTCATATTCACTACACAATATACTGTACTGATAGAATAATTAGTGCCATACAATGGAGGGCTGGATTAAGGCCTTTTCACATTTCACTTAAAAGTACCGCAAAGTCTGCCGATACATTGCCCTGTGCAATTTGCTCCAAAAATCACAAGTATATTGAAAACATTACTTACACTTTCAACCAAAGACACTTCGAAATGTTTCCCGCACAGTCTGTAGCACTCGTACAACTGGCCCGGTGATTTGTCCATGAGATCTTGCCTCTGGCATTTTTCAATCCACTTCTTGGACCTGAAAGGAGAGGTTAAATCCAAATGAAAAAAAGTTTAATGGACAATAGAAATTGTAGCTTTGAGGTCCAGCTATATATATCAATTCAACAGCCTCAACATGATGCCTTTTTTTTATTTATTTCTAATTTCTAGTGACTGAGAAACAATACATCATAAAACAAAAGCATAACATATATAAAATCATTCTATAGATGAATGGGTCGTGACACTTATTTCTGTTGTAGATTAGTAGGGAACATATGTTTCTTGATGAGCTAAACCTCACCTCCTGTTGACTGTTAACACTGTACTAATGTTCAATAAGCCATCATGCTCGCGAGCTCACGAGCTCGTGCGCCAGCATTCACAAGACAACGACCCAGGAACTACATCTCCTGATGGAATGTCGTTTTCACTGTTACCAATCACACCGGTGCTTCTCCTGCTATGAAGAAGGTTATGAACTTGGAATAATAATAAACTAGGTCAGATGTTGGAACTAGTCCTTTACTACATGCAACCCGGCTTTAGCGAAAACATTTCCAGTCTCCAAAGGGTCTTACAACGTGTCAGGTGTATAACCGTTCAGCAAACATGGACACGTACATCTGTCAAACTTTTGACTTGAGTTTGGGGGTTGAGAGGTAAATAGCTATTTCTTTATAGGTTTAGTACAGGGCGAAATACAGGGATTCAATGTTGCTGAACCAAACTTCCACAATTTAACCAGTTACCCTCGTTTTAAAATGCATGCCTTGTCGTATTGTACGTACACATGAACACACTGTTCTGGGTAGCTCGAGAGCGCCCTGTTTGCTTTAGCATCTGTATTAGCAATAGTTACCTTTCTGGATCATGAGGAAACCTGAAAAGTGGCTGAGGGTCCGATTTGCCACCTGTGCAGTTCAGCACAGCGCAGTGATTCTGCATTATACGTTTGTATCATATACTCGTATTTTGCTGTGAATTCACTTTGAGGTTTAGACAACTACGTTGCTAACGGTAGTTAGCTGTCAAGCCACGTTGAACAGCAAGTTTATTTTCCGATTTATTTTCAAAATAAAACACATCGCGTTTGAGTGATTCAATAAAAAGTTCTACAGTAAAAATGCACTTTTTTTGAAAAATATTCGAAGGTATAACATTTTTTTTTCAGAAGCCCTCTAAAAAAATGTCCCCATGCCAACTAAGCTTTGTTAGGTTGACGAGTTATCATAAAAATATGCAACACGCTACCTCCCTAACAACTCGAAGGCCCCTATTGTTTTATTTATTTTTTATTCTTATTCTTAGTACACTTGTTCCTAAGACAACAGATGAATTATTTAGTGTGTTTTATGATTGTGGTTGTAATTTAGATTTTATTTTGAAGGCAAATCCTCTTACTTGTTCAAACAATTGTGTGAAGCTTGATGTATTTGACATCGTACATCAAATCGCGCTCTGCCCTTTTTTTCCCATAATCCTCAGCAGTCTTTTCAAATGTTGAAAACCTGCCATGGGATATCCCCTTTGTACATCTATGCATGGCATATTTCAAAAGTATTTGTGACATGAAGTTCAATTAAACATTTTTTTTTTTTTTTTTTTTTTTTTTTTTTTTTTTAAAAACACGTTAAATCGACTATTACACTTATCATTAATATCATCATGACAATACGATCCTTTTCTATGCTACTTGTGCAGAACATATTGATATTATTTAATTGTGGTGGTCACCGAGCTATAGACTCCCATCTCATTATAAAACAGTGGAGGTGTCTTACACTCACATGTATAGTATAGCAATGTGGTGTAATCATGTAATGTTTCCTGAAAATGATTACTCGTTAACCTTATTTCCCTGATAATGAATACTACCTACTAGAGGCCATAGCGGTTTGTTTTTCACTTCATCCCCGTTGCAACAGAAGCGGTTATGCGTGTATGCATGTTGTGGGCGTGTAGCTGTCTGTCTGCATGGACCGGTATTAGTGGAATTCTATTTGGGTTCAAACCGTTCAAACATTCAAACAGACATGAAGGAAATTTGAAGCGGATGAAACAATCCAGTCTAATTCAATTCTCGTTCTTACATTTGAGACTCTCTATTGGTTAATCCTCTTATCTCGCGATATTAGCAGGACCAATTGCAGCACAGTAGCGGCAAATCAAATGGAATGTTTTTCTGTAGGGAGGCAGCCAGAGACGGTTTAGAAAGTCACAGAGCATCGTTTGTTGTGCTGCATTGGATGGGCTTTCTTCTCATATTGCAATTTATACAACAAAATACCACAACAGGGTAAGTTAACGTTTTTCCACCCAACTTTACTTAAATGTAGTATATGCTATAGATGACGTTACAGTCAACACTACCACTAACGTTTCTTCGCGTGTGGTCCATTATGTCAGCTAAGTAACGTTAAACTGTGTGCTCAACGTTAACATTACGCCCAACTACTAACGTTGGCTAATATTCAAATGTTGTACGTAAGTAGATAAGGAGTAGATGTTTTCTCCAAACGTAAGAGGAAAGAATACATGAAAACAAGTTTCGACTGTGTGGCAGTTTTTGTGTGGAAACATTGAGGCATAAACCAGCATGCTAACGTTAGATGATGTTACAGGTTACTCACTGAATCCGGTTTGTATATGTAACGTTCGTTGCTTTGTTCGTCTTTCAGAAATCGCCATTGATTTAACCTGATCGAGGCGTCACGATGGAAAACGTCGCAGTTTTAAAAAGAAACCACACTTATAAGAAGGTACGTTTCTTACGTTAATGATTATCAAATGTAAATGCTACTACATGCAGTATTTTTCAAATTATTTTTAATCCCGCATTCAGTTGACCTAATGGTCTCATTGTTTTAACTGTATTAGGGAAACAAGGAAAATGCTCAGCCTGCATATGGAAGCAAGTCTCTAACCAGAAGAGAGAAACCGTCTGTTCCTCCCTTCCAACTGACTAGCAACAAAAAAGAGGAAACATCGGCCAAAAATGGTTCCCTTAAAGCCAAGGTGGGCACAAGGTCTGGTGAGACTCTGAAAAAGGTAAAGCCTGTGCAGAAAAGAGCGGCTGCTGATGCCAAACTACGGCAAACGCATAGTCGGGCCTTCCTCACTGAACAGGCTGTGAAACACAAAAGGATAGCTGCAGAAGCTCCAAAGCCACCAGCTGCTGTGCCATCATCAAAATCTGCTCCCGGTATGTACAAAGGCAAGATCGTCCAGTCAAGAATTGGATCCATTTGGAAGTCAACTTCCACTGTGGGCGGGCCAGATCCTGAACCGTCAGCGGGTCAAAGGGTTGGAAATGTCATGAAAAGCAGGTCCAAATCTGCCGCTGACCTGCCCGCGTATGGCACGCAAAAACCTGTGCCTACAAGATCCAAGTCGGTGTTGGATAGACCTGCCGCCAGCCGTCCCCCTGCTGGATTCCGCTCTGCTCGCCCTCCTGCTAGGACCGTCCCAGCAACACTAGCCGGTACCAGCTTCAGAAACACTAAAGTGGCTCCCACCAAGGGGAGTGGGACTCTGAGCTCCAAGCCAAAGATTCCAGTGACTGACCAGAAGGTCTACAAACCTCCTGTCTCAAGTGCCCACAGTCAGTACAGATTTACCATGGAGACTGCAGAGGAAAGAAGGTAAAAAAATTAAATTAAAAATGTCCTACATACACACTTGATGTTTCCCCTTGTACTACTGTGCATGAGAAATGCTCAAATGTTTCACTGTTCCCTCTCCAGAGCAAAACTTGCAGAGTGGCTCGCCTCCAAGGGCAAGGCGTCCAAGAGACCTGCCACGACGACGGCAGAACCCTCTAAAACCAAAGTCTCTGCGAAGCCTGAAGCTCATCTCAGACCGCCGTCTCAGCCTCATGTTCGCCCTCAGCCAGCTGCAGAGAGCAACCCTGAAAATGAACCCAGACTGGAAGCACACAAGCCGCAGTCTGCTGCTCACTGTGCAGACACCCAGGGAGCAGTGTTGACACACAGACAAACTCCGCTGATCATGAACACCACTCTGGACCTGCTCGAAAACACTGATGCAGATCTGCATGACTCACAGGGCAGTGTGGACGATGTAAGGAAACTGACAGTGTTGCCGTTATTGCTGCATTAAGAATATTACCTTCAGTGATGAACCATGTTCTTCTTTGTTTCATTTCGACAGATTGTTGTGAACCTGTGTGATGCTTTGGAGGCCTTGGCGACACCCTCTCGACCCGATGGTAAGTTGACCAATAGCTGTCCATTCACTGAGTTTAAAGTGAAGAGGGGCCAATTTGAGAATTAAGTGGTATTGGGTCAGTTTTGTTTTTAAATAATTCATCCACTCAGGGCCCTGGTATTTCTGGTCTATGGGTGAATAAGATGCATTTTGACTGCAGTTGTTGTACCACTCTGTACAGATGTTTCTTAAACATTTGTCGTTTTTGTTTCCATCAGAGCGTGCACAGGTGACAGATGTGTGCAATGATGCTGAAATGGAGGACGGCAAACTGACATATGAATGCAAAAAAGAGGAGCTGAAGAAGGAAATGCCTGAGGATGTTGGCAAGCAAGTGAAGGATGGAGTGGAAGATAGTGATGACCAGATAATGGAGACGGATGAGGAAGTCAAAAGTGATGAGGGTGTGAAGACCACGCCACAGATGGAGGACGCGTCAAAAATAAAGTACAGTGTAAAGACCACTCCATACCTGCAAAGGTGAGTCAATCAAATTTAATTTGCAACACTAGCAATCTCTGTAGCCCTGATCCTTTCAATCAGCTATTCCTTTAACCATGAATGTATTTTCCCTTGAAATACCTTGTTTAGTGTCAAGAAGACGATTCACGAGGAGGCCAGCACAAGTCGATCCAGGAGAAAGGGCAACATTAAAGATTTGAAGTTCCTGACTCCGGTACGCCGTTCCTGCCGCATCGAGCGGAAATCGTCCCGCCTGCCGACAATGCTGGTCGATCCTGATCCCTGTGTGTCGTCTCTGGCCGAGCTGCTGAAGCTAGACGAGGATCCCAATGCCTACATCTACAGAAAGAACCATGCACTTCTGGAAGATCTGCCAGACCAGCCCAGACTGTGAGGAGCTCAAAATGTATGACGCTAATGGACACTTTAATAATCACTAAAATTCATTTTTATTATTGCAGTTTTTAAAAATCGGAAACCTTATTTCCATCTATTCTTTTCTGTTCTGAATGTATTTACTATCTCTTTAACACAAAAGTTGACGTGTATTGCCAAATGCAGTGCAATAAAAGAATGACTTATCTTAAAGTTCTGTTTTAACTCTAGTATGAAAGTCTTTTTAATACAGGGCATGAGTGGCAAATGACATCAGGGACACTGGAATGTAGTTTACCTAGATTATGAGGGTGTTATGTCGCTTTTATACAATGTTTAATTACTTCCAAAATGGAATGAGCTATCTTTTCAGCAACATGGTCACCAGTTGTTGGTCTCACCCAGATTCATAAATGGTCTCAATGTATTCTGTGCAGAAGTGAGAAGAAGAAGACAAAACTATTTGATCACATTTAATCCCACTTTAATTGGCCACATTGTAAAAACCCATTTGAAGCACTCTTAAATGAACACCGCTTTCTTTTGACCGCTTCAAGGCGAATTACACTTCCTGACTTCAGACTGGACATTTGACACCAGCGCCCTCTGATCCCAGATGAGACATTTCATTATAACAAAATAAAAAATAAATGAAAATCATCCACAAAAAAAACGATCTCTTTTATGCAATTTTCTTCCCCCTCAAACAAAAGTATAAAAAGTACTCTTTTTTTCCCCACTCATCTGCAGACCACAGGGGAAGGTGTTCAGTGCTGTGCGCTAAAAAGGCTGTTTTCCCCACCGTCTGAAGGGTTTATGTCCTTGAAAGACCCCGGTTGTCCAGATCTTTGACCTAAAAATATGGAACACAAGACTTTGTTAGGTCTACAACTAAACCTTCATTAAAGAGAATGAGCCGCCATCGCCAAATTAACATCACAAGTCTGATTTTAAATGCCATAACAATGTCCTAGAGCCCGAGGTGACTTCATCACAGGTCTTGCTTTGTTCAAAGATATTCAATTCACTAGAATCAAAGACCAAGGAAAGCAGCAAATTCCCACATGGAACCATGAAATATTTAGTTAATGCCTTAAATATGACCAAAACAATTAATTATCAAAATAGTTGTTGATTAGATTTCTGTCAGACTATTCGATTAATTGACTTGTGTCTACTTAACTCTGGGATTTTCCAGAGAAATGGTTTCAGCTGATCTGATCTTGACTAGCAAAAAAAAGTCCTTACAGACTGATATGACAATGATATGTCAAAAGGACAGCGCAAGGAGAAACCGTTAGTCATCTTACCTTGTATATCCTAACCAGCCAGTGCTCTGTTGTGTAGGCCTCCTCCAACACATCCAGTTCGAAGTCTTTATTACCGATCTCAGCATTCCTCACTCTGTCATAACCAGGTGGACGCTCTGCAGAGAAGGTCAGGATCATCAGAATAACAGTACAAAGAGGGCTGTAGTCTTACATATGTCTGCTGACAGTGCGGTCAGTTTAAATGCCGATATGGCACTTCATCTGCATATTTTTGGCACAGTAGTTTCTACTGAGCAATCCGTCTAACTGGTTAAAAACTAACAAATGAAGGAGCTGCATCATTGATCGTCCCTAACTAAAAAGGGTCCTTTCATTCACAATATGCCCCTGATTGCAAAGTAAAAGCGGGTCATGCATGAGGACAAACTCATCACTGGTTACTCACTGGCCTCTGTGTAGACCTGGCCGAAGCGGTAGTAGCACATCTTATACATGAGGCAGTTGAGCAGGACAGGCGAGCCCTCGCGGTCCACCCTGAACTCTCCGGTGGGAGTGTAGTAGTCGTGCTCCTTGATGTGTTTGCCTGTGTCCGTGCTTCCCCCAATACGGACCATCCACAGAAACTTATTGATGTCTGTGGCAGGCAGATGGATACATTAGAGAAACAATGTTAAAAATGCCTTCTAAAATATTAGGTCTTAATTTTTTCACCTCACTATTCTGTGACATTCAACAACAAAGTAATAACAGTTTAGGGAAATAGCAAGTCCATTACTGTGAGTAAAATATTTTCTAGTATAGCAAATCACTGACACGTTCGACAGCTTCTTAAACAGTGAAGTTAAGACAGAGGGGAGGTACACGAAGCAGGGGCATCAGTGAAAGAAGACCTGCTGCTAACTGGTGACATTAGTCGTTTTACACTGGGGCCCTTCCTAATTATTCAGTGTGGAAGAGAGTTATTACAACTTTTAGAGTAGAGGCTGATTTTTCTTCACTTTAGTTATTATTTATAAGAAAAAGGTCAAAATCAAAATCGCATCAAAAAACAAAACCTGGGTATATGCAACATCACATGAAAGAAATTCTGTTACATCTGAGGGGATCTGGTAACTTTCATAGCATAAGACAGTAGTCCCCAAACTGGGGGGGTAGAGTGTATTCTTGCCACGAGAAAAATGTTCATGTCTTTGTTTATTCCCAGGCAGTACTTATTCCGTTTTTTCAGTAAGATGTCGCACACTGAAGTTGCAGCTATGTATTAATTACAGACACGGTTTTTAATAAATTCACGATAAGTTTGCAAGCAAAGGACGTGTCTGAGAGTGTGTTTATACGGGTGCTTGAACATATTCTACAAAAAAGGGGGGAAAAAAATACTAAAGTTTTGCAAACAGACTATTAAACCTAAGCATATCAAATCCAACTCTGTAAAACTTCTATCTAGAGTGGGAATGTAGTCCGTAGACTTGCTTATGTTTATGTCTGTTAAGCCACAGAGATACAAGTACTGTACTGACTCGGCTCTTCGGATAATTGGGACATACCATCTGAAGAATAGCCCGTCAGCCCTCCGAAGATGACCAGGACATAACTGACATCCAGCTCCCTCATAATCTCATAGGCCCGCTCTTCTGTGGACGCCATGGCCTACAGGGCAAACAACAACAACCCAGTCAACACAGCAGCACTTTGTAAACACGAGTTCCCTGAAGGTTACTCAGCTCACCTGTCCAACTCTGGAGATGTGCGTGTTGTTCCATGTGTTGTTGTCCACTAGAATGGTTCGATTTGCCATGGCAGTTATCTGATAGCCATAATCCCACCATGACATGACTTTGGCATCCTGGAAACGCAAAATAAAACTCAAATGACTGAGTGAGGGCCCTTTAATCTTATGCATAATTTACAACAATTATGCGTCTACAATTCAAACTGTAGTTAAGAACTCCGTACTGATAGACTTATCCTTCATTTCTTTGTGCATGACTGACCTCAGGTGTGTTGTGGCGGAGCCAGTAGTAGGCCTCTCTGAAGTCGTCGAAGATGATGCGGCTGCCGTCACCTCCACGGGCCGACAACACAATTGAGGGAGAGGAGTAGGCTTCGCTGGTCACCCACGTAGAGTGGAAGGTGTATGTAATGAGGAAGAAGGCCATCACCAGAATCATCCCACTGGCAACCTGGTAGGAATGTGCAACAGGACGTCATCAGGTTTTACCTTTCTGTCCATCAATCAGCTTTTATTCTGACCAAGGACGGTTTAGGGAAAAAAAAAGAAATAAAAAAAATCTCTGGTACGCTTCTCTTCAGAAAGTAAATTGAATTTTATCAGTAAAAAAAAAAACAACTCCTCAAGTAAAAACATCTCCTGTGATGCTGCATTTGTGACGCTGCCTGTCTTGGCCAGGACACTCTTTTAAAACCCCGATGAGTCTCTCCTGGTTAAATAAGGCGGGAGCAGATAGTTTGTAGCATCACTAAATACATTGACATTCAAACTCTAAAAATCAACATTCAAATGCTGCTCAGCTTTGTTCTGCTAAAACAGGTATTTCTGCACAGTTGCAGATAAAAGGGCTACACTAATATTAGTATTATACTATTTGTAGAATTAGATACCAGATTTTTTTTGTAGGGTGATGATATCAGAAAATATGGCAGAACAGCCATTAAAAGCTTCATTTGAAAACCTCAATAGAAGAGGAAAAAAAAAAAAAAAAAAAAAGGCCCTAAATAAGAGTTTAAATAATAATGATAAAATGTAACACTATTCGATTGATTTATATTATTTTACTGTAATAGCTGGTTGAGGTGGATCCAATTTTAAATACTATATACACATAGGTATATTTAACAATGCATCATTTACATTGGGGTAATCTGAAACGCTGGCAGTAACAGAAGAAGGGACCTGAAATATACAATGTAGCTTTGTACAAGACCTTTTCTGTTCAACTTTAATTCCTGATATGCTACCTCGGCACAGTGTTGTTGGTTATTTCCATTTCATATGTCCTCTAGAAACTTAAAAAAAAAAAAAAAAAGTAGGTCATGGAAGTCTAATCTAAAATTGCCAGGAGTTTTGTGTCCAGGCCTTTCAGGCCTCCTACCTCATTTTTGATGGGGTAGGTGGCGTCCTGCTGTTTCTTGCTCTTCTTGTCTGGCCGGCTGACATCCAAATTCTTCATGTAAGTGGTTAGCACCTGGGACACACCGATGCCCGACAGGATGCACATGACTGGAGCCAGAACCAACATCAGACGCACCTGAGGAGGCAACAAACAAGCAGTACATTAACCCATATAAAAATTAACACTGTGTGGAATACATGCATTTCCATTTCCTTCGGTTACTGTGAGACGTGCATGCGGCTCTATACAGGACGCACCATGACAGCTGAGAAGTACATGCTGGTGACTCCATACATGATGATGAAGATCCTGGCGTCCGACAGGTTGTTGAAACAGTAGTAAAGACCGACTGTAAGGAAAGGGAAGGTAACAGTCAGTCAAAACCAGACAAGAATACACTCAGCTGTGCGCTCCATGTGCATGAAAGATGTACAGTAAATAAACCCCTTGTTACTCTGTGCGTTTGCTGGGTGTGAACTTGCCTGGGAACATAAAGACCAGCAGCTGGAGGTCAAAGTAGTAGGAGGACCAGGTTGTGGGCTGGTGCTCAGAGACAGAGGCGATGATGGGAATGTTGTTCTTGGCATAGGAGGGATCCAGCAGGGAGTAGAAACGACCAGTCCATGGAGAGATCTTACCTGAGGTGAATTTACTTTTGGTCAGTCGTGGTCCAAAGCAAATACCAAATTAATACCAGTTTCTCACAAGAGGAAAGGAGAAGTTTCAGGAAGTAGTGAAGAAAACATTTTCCCCCCATTCGATATGTTGCCCTTTGCCAACGCATCTACTGGTGCACCTGGTCAACCCTCTTACCGGTCAGCATGAGCACAGTTCCCACAGACAGCAGGATGAAGCCCACCAGGGAGATGACGCTCTTGAACAGCACCTCAAATTGCAGGGCATTGAGTTTGCTGCGCAGGTAGTCCACGAAGGCGTGAATCTGGCACAAGCCGAACATCCCGAAGGCTGCCATGTGCTCTGATGACTGCACCGGCTGGTGTATGAGAGAAGAAAGACAGGAAGGTGAGCCTTGTGCCACGGAACAGAATAAAAACCTCTTTTCCCTAAAACATGACACCGGCTTTTGTGTTGCAGAGGCACCTTATTCATGTAGCATAATATAGCGCTAAAATTATTAAAATTAGAACTTTGACCGATACCTGCCTAAGTATCGCGACACAGATACTGAAATGAAAAATTTAAAAACGTCAGCAAAAGTAATGGAACAAGAGGAGAAAGAACATGGAAGTTAATATTATAATAATTAAAAACAGAAATGATTCGCTGATTGGTAATATATTATAATTAATAATGATATTGCAATATCTTGAAAAGAAGCAATAAAAACAGGAGTGAATTATTGCACCATAGCGTGTTCATACATTTTAATATCCCACCAGGATTGGAGAAACTCTTATTTAAGATCAGCTCCTTGTCCACATGTCTCCCCTTCACACTGCTGCTTAGTAAAGGTTCAATCCTTGCAGAGATTAGTGCAAGAAGTAATGTAAGCTTTTTTTTGTCGAGTTGCCCCTTACTGAAATGCGGTGAGTGGATTTAAGTTCCCTCTGGTAAGCAGTGAGGCAGTGTATATATCTGGGGCTTTTATTGTAAAAAAGGTTAAAAAAACGGAGAAAGAAGCTGTAATGAGCCGCCAGAATCACAATCAGAAATCCTTGATTCGTCCAACAGCGGGGAAATTTACATGGTCACAGCAGAAAGGTAAAAAGAACGCAATAAAATAAGTGAACACTAAAATTAAGTGGGTAATTAAATAAAAGGGCAAATGCACACAGTAATACAGAACTAAAAATAACAATAGATGAGTAAGTGAGGAAATATTGCACATAAGAGTAATTTCACAGTCTGAATTGGTGAGTGTGTGGTGGTCTACCAGAGGCCGTGGTGGTTGTACAGTCGGACCGCTGCAGGAAAGAAGGACCTGCGATATCTCTCTGTGAGACAGCGCGGGTGGAGCAGCCTGTCACTGAACGAGCTGCTCAGTGCTGACAAAGTGTGCTAGAGGGGGTGGGACATCTCGCCACGGCCGTTGACAAGATTAGAGCAATAAATAGTTTGCCGTCTTGGTTCGGAAGACGAAGCCCCTGTGTTATTATTGCATTACCTTCATTTCATAAGTATAAGCGCAACTCGTAACCCTCGGCCTCAGTAGCTTAGTGCCATATTTCACTCTGAGTGTGCTTTGTCGACAAGCCGCAGACAGTCGGTACAAGCACTTGTATTTGCGGCGCGCGTGCGAGAGACAGAAAACTGTTGGCTTGATGACTTTGCCTGCAGGGAGTGGAAGTAGCACATCACTGTCATTCTTAAAAGTACCCCTACTAATAATATGGGGGATAGTACTGTTTTTAAACGGAAAGGTAATGCGATACCTTTCTTGTATTGGTTTACCGTGCAACACTTGGTATGTTTTCACTCACCTGGAAACCAACAAAAGATATCTGCATGGAGAGGATGGTGCCCAGGCAGTAGACTGTGCAGTAAGCCACGTAGATTCGGTGAGAGAATCGGCCAGTGAGCATCAGAACAAGGACGTGGAGGGGGATAAGGTTGATCAGGAAGACGTAGCCACCCCAGGAGGACACCTAGATACACACAAACATCTTTATACATGCCTCTATAAACTTGGAATTAATTCAACATGCAACATGTGCATTTTTGGTTTTCCCCACCATGTAGAAGTAGGCCAGTGCGCACATGGACGACCAGTACACCGACCCTGTTTTGACAGCCTTGATCCACATGTAATAGGTCAACAGCATGCAGAAGATGGCAATACCTGTGTAGGACAACAGAGGGATTTCATTCACAATCGTTTTGGGACGTTTAATTTAAATAAAACACCGTTGTGCATATCGGGTACATACCTTCGTTATCATAGGAGCCAGCAACAGAACGAGAGATATAACCCGGCACCACTGCAATCATGGCAGCAGCCAGGAGCCCGGCACCGGCATCCTACAGAGCCAAAAGGGTGTACATCATTATATATGCTTAATAAAAGCATATTAAACTCATTCACTTCATTTTATTTGTGTCTTTATTTGTTTATGTCTGCAGTTTTTTCCCCAGCAAAGCGCTTTATAATCTTGTTAAGAAAAGTTCTATGTAAATAAAGTTTATTATTTATGTATTATTACTACTAGGATTCTAAAGGGAAACTCCACGCCACAAGATCTGTCACAAGGAGTGCCAGTCAATCTGTGAAGTCAGTTGTACAATGTCTGTGAAGGGAACAGTCTCATGTCTCAGAAAATAATACTGATGAATTCATAGTTTGTTTTTTTTTTGGGTTCAAAACATATATTCACAGAAAGCTTGCGTTACATTCTGGTGGCGTGGAATTTAAAAAGATATGGGCATTTATCTGCTGCTTTGAGTTTGAAAACTTTTTCCTGTTCTGACTCTTATGAGTCCCTTCATTTAATCCGAGTGCAAAGCTAAAATCTCTGAAAAAAAACAGGTTTGCATTTTATTAAGAGTTTTTATCCTTAAATAACATAGTTTGTTGTGCATCTTATTATGCGTTTTCTACCTTCAACTCCTTGGTGAAGTGGTAGGTCACTATGGCAGTGAAGGAGGAGAACAAGGGAGCCAGGAAGACACAGACATTACGGATGTCAATGGTGATGTGGAAAAAATGTAGGACGTGGTACAGGACGGCAGAGGTGATCATCAGTCCTGATGAGAGAGAAGAGAGGGAGACGAGACAAGAGGCGTTCAAGTAAGCTTTGCATTAGTGCCAATGAAGGCAGACAGTCTACATTAATCTCTCTTTTGAATGACACTTGAACCACTCTACTTTGGATGTCAAACCACGCAGAATAAAAGTTTATAAGCCCCCATTCATCTACTTGTACTGTGCCCTCTAAAATGCTTTTTCTGCTTCCTACCTGGATAAATGGTGCCCCCAATGATCCTCCCCAGAGGATACCATGCCCTGTCGTCAAACCAGTTGTGAAACTTATAAAATCCTTCTTCTGCCAAGAAGCGGGTGGTACGGTAGTTAAAGTACCTGAAGGTGAGATGAAGATGAGACATTACTTTAAGGAAAATCCGTTAACAATCCTCGGAAATAACCATGACAGACGTAGCACTTACGGATCAAACTCATGGATGACGCTTTCAAACCTCAAGACGGAAAAGAGTCTGGTGGAGAATGCTGAAGAGAAAGAAAAAGCACATAGATCAATGTGTTCGGTTTCTTTTTAGTATTAGGATGACCATGCTCTTGTGTAATGGGAAGTAGAGGACTCACAGAGGATACCAGCCATAGACAGGATGAGCAGCTTCAACAGCGTGTCCTGTTTCTCATAGGACAGACGGAGGAAGCCCAGCTTGGTCATTTTGGCGAGGTTAGGGACAGCTCACCGTACAACCTAATGGGAGGAAGACAAGCACTATAAGACTTAGAGGAACACATAGGAGTGCTGTGGAGAAAGCACAACGTTGCCTAATGCAAGTTTAATTTTTTGAAATAAATCCTGCAAAAATCAGAAGGTATTTTCAATGTCAGGTTTTAGGAAAACCCGATACTCTTGAAGTCTTGAAACTGGAAAGAGTGAACTTCCATGTCCAGCCCAACCAGATAAGGCCACGTTCTAAGATGTGGCATCAGTAACCAGGAAGCACCAACGCTGGAAAACTTCTGCAGGGATTTATGCCCGTCTTCGTCACATTTTGGAGGTTTTTAGCAAAGCGAAAAAACAAACCATCAAGCTCAACAGAGCTCTAATTAATGCTAACTTTAAGAGCTAGCCTTATAAGTAATGACAGTTAACCAACCTCTCCAGCGTCACAGAGGAAGGGAATTAACAGCGGCAAATGTTTGTTCAATAAGCTACCTATCAACACGCATTATGTGCACGTTTAAAATGAATGCAAGCATCGTTATAGCTAGTCAGCATCAGGCCGGCTAGTGTTGATGCTGCTTTCATCCAGTTAAAAGTGAGTGAGTAGCTAGCGAGGCTAATCTGCTAGCTGAGGTCTAATGAACACCTCAGCCACGCGCCTCCTCTGATTTATTTTGAAAATATTAGCGACACCTTCACATATGGCAGCAGGACAACAGCCTCCAAATACACATTGGTGCTCCTAAATGAGGTCGCAGATTTTATATTCAATGTTCAGTAAGACTCACCCGCTCCGTTCCTGTTACTCATACACTGTTCACACACAACCTTCGCCGTGAACTAATCCCGCCCCAACCACGCAATGCCGCACGTTTATTGGTTGAGCGTCGGTCAACAGGAATCCCAAATAAATCTGATTGGTTCTTTGTCTGTCATTCGAATTTGGTTTCCTACCTTGCCGCTGTAGTGTAGTGACGTGTCCTTAGTTAAGAGAGGCAACGTGTCGCCCCCTACTGGTGCAAAACTACCAGGACAATATCGTTTCTGTGGTGCAACCACAACCAAAAACTGTAAATATTAACAAATAAATGACAATATACTATTGAAAATTGGTTCAATAGTACAACACCAACCATTTCCAATCTTAACATATAACACATACCCACAATATCTGCTTATATTAACCCTGCTCTATTGTTATACTGAATCGTACTTTTATTTAAAAAAATCAAGGATAAGTGTAAAACAACATTCCACATGTCACATCCACTTTCCTCTGCAGTTTAAAAAGTATGTTTGTTTTAATAGCTTCTCAGCATGTCCACTATCTTTGTCAGGCCTCCCCAAACGGTCCCATCTTCATCTGCAACTTTTCACAAGTAAGTTTCACATGTCTTGTCCAGTCCCCACCATGGTAGCAAAACTGCTCAAAAATATTGAATACTGACCAATTTTATTGAAATTAGACGCATTACTTTTACAAAACCCCACTCGCATACATCAGTCTGCACAAACACTATGCTCTTCTTACAATAATTGCACACCATTTCAAAACCCTGGCCCCTAACCATGGCCATGAGCTCTGATGAGTGAGAGAAAGGTTGGTGACTGGGTAGGGGCATGGTGGTGGGCTTATTGGTTGAACATTCGGGATGTATTAACATTATCCACGGCACAGAAATTGAACAGCCGATGATCTGTAGGGACCAATTATATTTGCTTCAGCTCTCTGATCAGCCATTTGTTAAGATGTAAAGACTAACTATGTGACTCATTTCTTGTATTACAGAGCTTTAGCATTGTAGTGGTTGAAGTGAAATAAACAAAACATAGAAGCAACAGTTTGGCAGTGTCATGTCACCTATCACCTACTAAATTCACACAGAATGAAAACGCTCCGGCAGCTTTTCCTTAACTGGTGTCACTTTGTGATTTGCAACATGTACATCTCAGACAGTGGAGTGAGATTTCTTTTGGGATAACACACCAACCTAACCTTCAGTCAACACGTGAAAAAAGTGACTTTTTTATTTTTGTTTCCATTACTGAGGTCGCCAATCCTTTTTTATAGCAGCTCTTGAACATATTTGTATATTCTACTAAAAACAAAGCTCTTATAGGATAAAAAAAAAAAAGCCTCCCTTTTTAACTCTACAAGGTTATTTCTGGAACTGCTGGGACAGAAAAACATATCCATGTGCAACAACGCATTCAGTCTGTGAGGAAGGAATGTGACTTGCAACATCAAGAAAACATGTACAACAAGACTGTGCTTTGCTTCTGAACGCAAACAAGCCCCTTCAGTTAAAAAATCCTTTTGTCGCGAGTTTGCTTGAACATATTCAACTACATGATTTCTTGTGCTGTGATTTATTTTTTTAAGGAGTCACTTAAATGGCACATTTTACAAAAAAAAAAGAAAAAAAGAAAACTCGCAAAAGAAAACAAGTCAAGAGCTGAGTATATAATGTGTTTCGAGTGTGAGGCACAGGCCAGTCGATTTTTGTGTCACACTGAAAATGTGTCTGGTGGGTTCGGCAAGAAGAACCAAAGGGACAGAGATTAGATAAAAACATGTAAACCCTTTGTCCTAAACCACATATCTTCAATAAAAGGAAATCCATCTGGAAGAATCACTTTTTCATATTGACCAAGCCTTTCATTAACTTCTTTCCTAGCTCCTTCAAGTGTATCTATCATTGGGTGGGAAGAGGTCTGTGGCGGTTTGGGGAGGTGTGGGGGGAGGACAGCCTCTCTGAGGAGGTGGACGACGTCAGGGAGGACTGCAGGTGGACCGTCTTGTGGAAAAGCTTGTTGCTGATCAGCACAACCAGGGAGAAGAGACGTAGCTGGAAGTGGCTGTGTGGAAAACACAAATGTGATCAGTGGCTCACGCGTTACGAAAAAAGACCTTTTAAGAAAATGTGTCTTTATTTCACACTCACTACAGCTTTGTTGGTGTCTTGGCCTCATTAGCGCTGATGATGAATAGAGGGAAGAGGATGGAGAACAAGCAGCCACTAGAACAGAAGGAACAAATAACAAAACATTGTGTACAGCAAATGCAGGAAAGGATAACGTCACCCGCAGAGAACAAGTGGTCCGTTTTCCAGAGGGCCATCCCGCTCTTTTAATAACTCCTGCATGTTTTCTGGTATGTTGTGGATATTTAAAATTTTTATATTTTCAAACTTTAAAACAACTCTATAAAAACATATTTTTGAATGAAAAATACATACACACAAAACCAATTCTAGGTCTATCAAAAATATTCATAGACACATCTCTATGAATTGTTTTAAGACATATTTTGGAGTTGACCTGAGCTGAAAAAGTACAGCAGGTCACAAAGTTACTTGATTTCTATGGTAATAATGTGTAAAACCGTCTGTAGGGCAGCTGGACAATGGACCTAACTCTAACAGTCACACTGGAATTTAAAAAATGTAAAAGGCAAGGCTGCAACTAATGATTATTTTTTACCTTTTGGGCTATTTTCTGGATTAATCAAGAATTAGGAATTAGTTACCTGATGATGTACGAGGAGGGCAGGGCGGTCAGCAGAGCCATGGGCAAACCAAAGCCGAAGTAATAGGGCCAGTTCCTCTCAATATTGGACAGCCGTTGGTGCATCTCAATGCCTTAAAAGAACATAAACAGCCTCAGTTTGGTTTGAGTTCTCCATTCAATCCAGATGATTTGGGTGTGCAGTGCGAGTATCTCACCATGGTTGAACCAGCGATACTCAAAGCAGTACAGGGAGTAGAGCAGAGACATGTGGAGGAGGCTAACCATCTGTCCAATGGCATCGATAGGGAAGAGGCTAACAATCATGCCCTAGAGGATGATTACATTTTTTTTTAAAAACACACAATTACATTCACCAAGACGAGAGAAATTTGTACATTTTCATCTCATTTGCTTTATCTTAAAGAGTTGAGGTTTTGATTTTTGCAGCATTTGTTTCAGTCATCATTATCAAGTTTCAGTGCAAAAGAATAAAACAACCCCAACACGTGTGATGCCATAACGATTTTTATCGTTACGAAATTCTCTGATTGGTGAGTCTAGGTATGGAATGGTTTGCCTGACATGCTGCATAACTCTGGTTTATGAACAGCATGACCTTGGGACTCATCGTTTGCACACTGAGCAAACATTTAGTAAATGTTGGCCTACAACGACAGATCACACCAGCAGCTTTCCTGCCACTGTTGAACTCAAACATGCTCTAGTAATGATAAACAGAGAAGCACAGACAGAGACAATATTTTTTTAAAAAGGAAGAATACCAAGGTATCGGGTCTTCAGAAATGTACCTGAATGAGGAAGAGTGCCTGGAGAAGAAGGTTAAACAGCATGTCTGCGATGATCTTGCTGACGCTGGGGAACGGCTGCGCTTTACATCCAGACACTTCAAATGCTAGGTCAGCTATATCCTATATAACAGAGAATAACACCCTGATATCTAGATCTGTGTCAACAAAGCATATGAAATACACATTATAAAACATTTGGATTTGGATAACAGTTGTCTTTTGCTTTGTGGTGGCATGTGAAATGTCCGGAGCTACACGTTGACTGTAATCAAATGTGTAATGAAATGATTTTGATAACCATATTTTTTTTTCAATGTGTATTCAATACTATTATGTCTTGGATCATCTGACATAAAAAAGTGCTGAGAAAAGTCCAAAATAGTTTTCCAACAACCTGCTTCAAGCCACAAGTTAGAATTCCAGGCTCATTCAAAGACTTCTGTGTGTGTGCTGTTGTATGCCTGTAGATGTGTCATAACAAAAGCCCTCCAGTGACTCAACAGATTTCCAGCAGCTGGAAGGTTCTTATTGTGAGGCAGCTGAAGTCATAAGAGTCCAGTTTCACTTCTCGATAAAAGTCTATATCTATAGCTACAGGATATTTCCCTTTTTGATGCATTTTTCTGATAAAGGATCAGTTTGAAACATTGCACAGGAATAATGGACTTGAAATACTTGCAAAGTATGGGAGAGGCAGAGCTGGCTTTATAATTCCTAGCCATTATGATAATGCAGCACATATGTCAAGTCAGCTGTATTTTTACTGCAACTCTATTCCAAACACTCATATTCCAGTGACAAGAACTTACAATACATTATGCAACCTTAGGCAGTATGTTGCACAAAAATCCATTTAAGACCCTTGAGGAGGATGCAACTTTGTGGATAAGGCATGTCAGACTGTGTAATGGGATCTATGCATAGATTTGAAAAGGGCCACAAGCTCTGCCATGTCATCATTACAGCCTAGCAAAGCAGGGCCTAACCTGGAACCAGATCGCGTTGACTATCTTGCTGAGGACGAACAGAGGGAGAACCCAGAGAGCACTGAAGACGGAGGTCAGGATGAACTCTAACCAGGACCACACACTGCCATGGAGGGAGGGGTCACCTGGAGCAAAAACAGCTTGTTGACTGAGTGGTTCCTACCATAAACCAGAGAACCTGGCCCAGATTCACTAGCAGCCATACATACCGATGATTTTCGCTGTGAGAGTCTGCAGCAGGGGGATAAACACCCGGTAGAAGAGAAACAGACTGAGCTGGAGAGAGAAATGACATACTTTAGTTACCCTTCAACTCATGCTTCACCAACATTTCAAAATTGGTATTTGACTTAAACACTTTCATGGACATTTAAAAGGTTTACGTCGGCCGTAAAAATGACCCGATTGGGACATTAAAATTAAATTGGAAAAACTTAAAAAAGTTAAACTTAAAAGCTTCTGAGGATTTACATTTATACAATTACATTCAAGACATTTAAAGACTGTTTGGGCTCTGCAGACAGCACCCAAAGGATTATGGGACAGAGGTCATTAAGTGCACAACATGGCTATGTTGGTTATCTAAGAGACATTTCTTTTAGCCGACATACAAGAAGGACTTTAGTTCTTAGTTTACAGAAGCTAAGAGATAAGTTTGGAACAACACGTTGCATCCATTAAGTATTCAGTAGTGTGTGTGGCGAGGCTGCAGTGTAACAGTAGTGTAACTATCTTACCCAGAACACTCCTCCATTCCAGGCACAGCACTGAAAAATCCTGCTGGCTACTTTGGGGTCACTGAAAGACAAAGTCAAATAATGACAAATGTCAATCACTGGTGAATATTATTTAAATAGTTTGGTTTCACTGAAATGTTACTTTGCTTACTTAACCAGAGTCAGACAGACACAGAGATGCTGTTCACATGTTTCTGTTTTCAGACTGAAAGTATTTGAACGGTGGATTTTGCTCACAGCTATTAATGTTAACAGATGGGGAACGGGGAGAATATTAGAGCTACATAGCTCCAATTAAACACCACCACAATGATTAAGTTATTTTCATTATTGACAGGAACGCGAGAACACAGAACACATTTAAACCACTTCTTCTTTACATGTGCAAGGAGCCATGACGCAAGTGCAGGGGATTTGTTGACCTGAGTTAAGCATTTATTCACGCTGTGTAAACTACTGAGGCCGTATTAACAAAACACTCCCGACAACACTCCCAGAGAGCTCTCAACTTAGTCTAAAATATTCTAGCAAGGAGTCCTAGCTTAGGAGTGATTTCAGAGCAACTGTGAGCAAGGAAGGGACAGAAACCTTTAACTTTTACCTTAGCGAGGAGGTGTGGTAGACCCCCTTGCTAGGTATGACACATTTAAAAACAAAAACAAAAACAAAAGGTGTGGTTCGTTGATCAAAAAAAAAATGTAAATCTTGCAAATGCAATCTTAGTGATGATGGGCATAGAATAATAATAATAACAATAATAATAATAATAATAATGATAAACCTCATTTATATAGATTTATATCGTTCATAAACAAGTGTACAAAGTGCTTTACAGACATAAAAACAGAAAATACACAATGAAACTACAAATGAGAGTTCAGCCAAGGAAAATAAACATAGATAAAAGACAATAAATAAAAGCATAAAACAAAAAGAAAAACTCTAATTAAAAGCCATTTTATAAAATTGTTTTCATTTAAAGAGTTTAAAAGGAGGACACTGAGGTAATAGAAATGTATGCATATAATTTAGTCTCTATTGAGACGTGGTGTCATCTTGATACTATTTTGTGTAGTGAACATCTCCGTTGATTGAATTGTAAAACATCATTTAAAAGTAGTGTACACAATGTTTGAAAACACAGACCTACTTAAGCCTGTTCGTGCTGATACGTTCATTTACCATGTTGGTCGTTTTAGTAGTGAATCTATTTCATTAACTCCCTGTCATTCAGCGTTTGGACAATATTTCTACAACCCCTTTGTCTTTCCGCCATTTTCTCCTCTAAACTCTTAAGCCTTCTAAAAGTCCTCCTTCCTACTCCTAACAGCTTTTCACCTTCGGAGCTGTCTTAAAGGCTAAGATGCTTAAAGAATTACTTTTATCTTTACCAGGTCTTAACAGCAAGTGGAAATTCTTAGAAAACATCATAATTCTAAGAATTTTCTTAGACTTTCGTCACTAGGAGCAACTCTTTGTACTAGGAAGCATCATAAATACGGCCTCTGCTGTTTACACAAGAAAAAAACAAACCATTTCTTGTCTTGAGATAAATTCAGCCATTGGAGGTTATGGGAAATGGTGCACAGCATGGGAGGTGCACAGGAAGTTCTACCTGACAATATGACATGATCATGTCAAGTTGAAACTCCAACTTTATATCTATAAGCATATCCGACTCTGGCTGAGCAAGAAAATCAGTAGCATTGCAACCAAAATAAGCAGCTTTTTTTCCTGGCCTACTTGTCCGGTTTGCGCTCCTCACTCTGTGCCCGCCTCTGTGCCAGGGCCCCGCTGGCCCTTCTCCTCCGCTGCTCTTCCCTTTTCTGCTGGATGCGGGCATCCAGCTTGGAGATTGTTCCAATCCCCAATATGGAGTCCTTGATCCCCTAGAGAACCAGAGCGAGAGAGAATACACATACAGTGTTTGTTTCTAACTTTTGCAACTGTAATGGAGCTTTAAAAATGTCTCAATTAGTGCTTTGTTGAAAACAAGAATTAGGCTAATACTATAATATATTTAGATCTTGATGGTTCAGAGGATGTTTTATGTGATGGAATAATCCAGAATGATATTCATTTCTTACTCAGGGCTACTAAAACCACACTTTGTTCTGCTGCCAGCAGGTGCGTCTTTGTCCCGAAAGACTCGTTATAACTGAAGATATTTTAGGCTCAGGCAGATTTCATGGCAGGTCTAACACAAAGGTCAGACACAATAGTTGAAGAAATGATTGAAACTCAACTCTTTTCATTATTATTATGAAATGTTATCTTGCTTTATTATACACATTTGTTTTTCAAATGCCCTTTTTCAAAATACTTTTTTTTTTTAATTTTATCATTGCATTTTTCCCAATGCCACTTATTATTTCATGACGTCACATTTCATGACAGTGGTGTCACCATTAACAACTGCTCCCTGATTTAGCCACTTACCTCCTGTTAGTTACAGCAATAAAATGCTTAAGTTTGTCTAAATCAACCAACATAGAACATAGTAGGTAAAAACTAACATCTCTTATTTATTAAGCTTAACAAGGCTGCACATGCTGCCTAACCTAGTTAGCTAACTAGCTAGGTAGGGCTGTGATCTTGGTTTATTACTCAACACTAAAGTGAAGAGACAGTTTTAACAACAGCAGCAGCTAATGTTAGTCGGAATAATCAGAGTTACATTGGCTGCACTTTGATTCTAAAGATGTTCCTCAGAAAGACACTCTGAAGATCAAAAAGCGAGTCTTTCACTGCTAACACTAGCTCCTCACTTTAATGGGCATCTTAAAATTAAAAGATATACAATAAAGTTCACTTATAAAAATGAAGAATCAATAAAATGTCATAATAATTTAAGTTAAAAATAAGTTTAGATTTTTTTTTTTTTTAGAAAACCATTTTACAAATGTCTGATTCATTTATATACATATTACCATTTATTTAATATTGAACACTTTCCATAGGATGGCTACAAAAAGTCTATTCTGCTATATGCAGGTAGCAGAGACACCATTAATGAGGTAACACAAGAGATATCTGGAATTATTTCAAACATAAACATTGTCTTTGTACTCGTCAGGAGCACTGCCAACTCACACTCAAGCTGATGGTACACGACTATGTGCAATTATTTGCAGAGAATTTATGCGGACACGACAACAAATATATGACATTATAGAATATATGAAGACTGTATGTGCCTGAAATATTTTTGGAACATCATTTTTAAAAAGCACAGAATACATGTTTTTTTACCATCTCTTTTTACATTAGATTTGTTAGTACATATATGTTCTACAAACCTACTAGTGTGTCAAAATAACACTGAATGGGTCCAATTCAATTCAGTTTGAAATCATGGATCTGTATTTCTGTCAATTTATTACACCCTTGTGCCTCGTGTTATATCTGAAGTGTGTGTGTGTGTGTGTGTGTGTATCTGCTGACCGTCGCAACATTGCGGAGGAAGGCCCTGACGCTGTCTGTCATCTCTGGACCAGCTGCAGATCCATCAACTGCAGAAGGAGGGGGGGCTGGTGACCTGGTGGTCAGCTCTCATGGTAGGGAGGGGCTCACCCAGTAACCTGCCACAATCCAAAACCAAGGGAAGACAGTGAGAACAAGATCTAGTGGGTGTAATTCTTTCAAGAAAATTACAGTAACTTTTAAAAAAACAGACTTGGTTTACTTAATTTTCCTTCCCATGTCAATTTAATTAAATAGCATTAGTAGAATTCAGCACATTTATACATAATGATAACCTGTGCTTTTAGCAACCTTTCCTTTCTAAATTTGGTAGTTGTTTATGTGCATACATAACAATCACATTTTTCATTAGTGCATTGCTATTATTTTACTTCAAGGAAAAAAGACAGTTATACATGCATGACAAAAACCCTTCTGGCCTTGAGACAGTTCAATTATCAACAGTGGTTTACCACCTTTTTAAAAATTTGTATTTTGGTAGCCATTTTGTACTCATTCTGATATAACCTAACTTTATTTGTTTGTACCTCATCAACCCACCACATCAAACACATTTGATTAAAAAAAAGTAATGCTAATGTGTGATTTGCCACTTCTCTCTAAATGTTTTTTATTAGTTGTAATTAGATATGGTCTTAGATTTTGGATATTATAATATTGCATAAGGTTTTAAAGGCTGCATTATAGTAAAGTGATGTCATTTTCTGAGCTTAACTGACTGTGTACCCACTTAGTTATCATATCCACATTACTGCTGATTATATATCAAAAGTCATTATGTAACATTAAATATTTAGTGAAATATATAATATCAATATGGAGGTATAGTGATATTTGATTTTCCCCATATCGCCCAGCCCTAGTTTTAATATTAGCTAAGGCTTTCCTTTGTCCTGAACACTATGACGTTACTATGATACCGAGAAAACTTATTGTGGTGCTGTAGAATTTAAACAAGTTTATCGTTGATCACACGAAGAAGAAACAAGACACAAACTAGTTCCCAACTTCATAATGGTGTAAAAAGGGGTCTCGAGTTAATATGATCTGACGTTATTACTGAAATCAGGAAAGCATAGCTAACGTTAATACTTGCCTAACTTATGTCTATTGTTCCATGCATGTATAAACAGCAACGTCACCTCTTTTATCCTCAAAAGGACTGGCTCTCGGTCAATTATACGAGTTTAGCAACAAAGGGAAAGTGAAACATTCATTCACCAGCGTGTCTTGACAATAACGCTAACGTTGGCGTTACTATTTGTGTAAGTTAGCAATGACTCCGTGGGTTAACGTTAGCTCAAATGGCTGATAGCCAGCAGTCGTTGTTAGCTGGCTCTCCTTGGCTTACCGAAAAGTCATAAGAATGTAATATGTGGAGACCCTCATTATGTAGGTAGTCTGGTCAGCATGATGCCTCTCATGAAACATCTGTCATAATATTTGACTTTCGTTGGTTTGTTTAGTGCTCTGCTAGCTTGTCTGTCTGTGTTGCTAGCTAACAGTTGCTGTTAACGCTCAGCAACTAAATTAAACTATGATGTTTTTATTCAAGACAAAACCCCAACAAGCGTGTAAAGTCAGACAGAGCACACAGCTAACCGCGGCATCTTACTTACCTCATGCGAAAGGTTCAGGGTATTATTAACTTCGTTAATTCTTTCTTTTGCCCCTTACTGTGAAAACAACAACACCAAACATACACTACCAGCAGCCAGGGCCGTGGAAAACATATTGCGCAAGCTCCGATTTCTAGGGAACATGGGAAGTGTAGTCCTCCTTATTAGAGGATGAACTGGGTGATATCGCACTTACCTCATAACTGTTCTAAAAAGGGGAAATAGTGCATTGTAACATTCACTGGAAATGTGTGCATGATTGGAGGGTATCATATTATTCAATATACATTCAGTTGAGAATATAATATATTATTAGGGCTTTAATCCTGTGCACCACCATAGATATGTACAGGCCACATCAAGAGAAAACAAATCAGAGATTTCAATAATAAAGTTATAATATTACAAGTATTAAGTCGTAATTTATCGAGAATAAATTAAATGTCTCAATTAGGGCTTTGTTGAAAACAAGAGTTAGGCTAATACTATAATATATTTAGATCTTGATGGTCCAGAGGATGTTTTATGTGATGCAATAATCCAGAATGATATTCATTTCTTACTCAGGGCTACTAAAACCATACTTTTTTCTGCTGCCAGCAGGTGCGTCTTTCTCGCAAAAGACTCGTTATAACTAAAGATATTTTAGGCTCAGGCAGATTTCTTGGCAGGTCTAACACAAAGGTCAAACACAATAGTTTAAGAAATGATTGAAACTTTTCATTATTATTATTATTATTATTAATAAATGTTATCTTGTTTTATGATACACATTTTTTTTAAATACCCTTTTTCAAAATACTTTTTTTATTTTTATTATTATTATTTTTCCCAAGAACACTTTTATTTCCCAATGACACTTATTATTTCATGATGTCACATTTCATGACAGTGGTGTCACGATTAACAACTGCTACCTGATTTAGCCACTTACCTCCTGTTAGCTACAGCAATACAATTCTTAAGTTTGTCTAAATCAACCAACTAGAGGCTGCTGCTGTAAATAAACATAGTAGGTAAAAACTAATAATAAAGTTAAGAGAATAAAGTTGTAGTTTCATAAGTCACATTATTACGGGACTAAAGTAGTCCCGTATGTTCTGCATGTTATTTCTACTGAGGGGAAATATCAGAGGAGCAGCGTTCCCCCAGTGTCAAAATAAGGAATGTGGAGCATCTTGAGAAGTTAGGCTAGGCCTACCGTACTTTAGTAGCCAGCCTAGGCCTATCGGTTTCACAAATAAAGAATTAGGCCATCTTAATCTTTTGGCACATCAGCACCACATTATCATAAATTGCAGGACCTTGAAAGGATTTTGCAAGAAACGGTCTATCTCGAAGAAAAAAAACACAGACTTCTGAAATTGCCCAATTTGTGGTGGAGGAAATGACTGGAAGTGGTTGACTGAAAGGCTATCGTTGGTTAAATGTGTTGTACACATGTTATTCAAAAGAGTTTTATAGTTTCTACTGAAACTGCAGGAAAAGACAGCCAAATATGAGGGCATCAAGAGGCTGCCACAATATGATCTCAATACTGACCCTTTGCTAGGTCTGTCTTTATAAGTATGGAGCAAATATTGTGCACACAAACACAGTTTGAACACGTTATTTATTCTAGCAAACTGTGATTGTTTTTTTTCCCGAACCCCTTAAAGCTAAATGCAGGAGAATTGGGAACTCAAGGGATAAAACAATTGCTGTAAGGTGAGCATTGACTGTATTGTTTATGTATTAACTGATCCATCAGAGTAACAATGATTGGAGAAGTATTCAGATCCTTTACTTCAGTAAAAATACTGTGAAAATACTCCATGACAAGTAAAGGCCTGCGTCAAAAAAATCCAGTAAAGGAAAATGTCCGCAAAGTAATAAAGATTTTCATTTAAATTGAAACATTTGCAGTATTATGAACCGACAAAGGGAACAAACAAAGATCTTTGCGATTGTAACTTTTAAAGTATCACTTGTAGTAGTATTAGTCATCTATTGTTTGCTGTGCATCACATGTATCTGCTTATGCTACATGGTTTGAGCTGGGAGGCTTTTTCTTTGGGTACTGATGGCGCGAGGCTTCCTTCAGAAATAACTAACGCCCCGTGTGGTTCATCCGTCAAATCGAACTGGTCCTTTCCGTGCTTCGGGAAGTCCAGTGTTGACCTTTCATCAGCTGGCACTAAATCAGGCCCTGGGACACAAGCATCACAGCCAGGGTAACCTTCAGACTCTTCGCTCAGCACTGACTTAGGGTGAGTTGATGTGTAGAAGAGCAAAAGTAGTATTTTGACATGCTTGTGTTCCAGACATCAAATGGAAAATCTAATTTGTGACCTTTGCTAGATTCTCCTTCTGGAAAGAAGAAGGCCTTTCCTTGTTCACTAAAAAAAGAGTGACACGAAGAAGAGAAATCAAAAAGATTTGGATTGAAAAAACACGTCAGTATGCATACATAAATAAATACATACAAAATAACGTGGCATATTTTTTTAATGCCAGTATTTTATTTTTCAGTGTCAATACAACTTTTTTCCAATACATTTAATTTCTTTTTTTCAGTTCAGGTTTTGTTTTCAATGCAAACTGTGAGTCACTCTCGTGGCTCCGTAGATGTTGGGGATGTGGAGGGAGCTTGGCAACTAACAGAGTTGACACGAGAACAGGGAGGATTGCACGTTATAATTAGGGCTGTTTAGGAAACAAAGGTCATATAATCAGTATTGTTTCAGGGAATTTGGGGTTTTTCATCAACCTGAGGGAAGAGTTCACATTCTACAACTATACACAAATTACACATTATGAGCTTCTAAGCCAGATTCTGGTAATTTCTCAAAAGCCAAACACAAATTCAATTAAAGAGATATCATACATCAGGAAATATCATGCCTCTCCATCACAATTATATTCTTGGCAATGTGTGGAAGGCTTTGAAATAGCCATTTAGACAATTGTGTAGGGAGATAAAATGTAATAGTTAAATTATTACCCTAACTCTCCAACTGTGTTTGCCTTTATTTATGCAGCACACCCATCACACTGTCAGAGCCTGCGGTGGTACGGTCCAAGTTAATATACGGATATCAGGATCATTATGAGTAACCTTTTAAATACTAATACAGGCACAGCAAAAACATGCCTATAGTAGTGCAACACAAGAAAAAAAAGAAAAAAAGACCCCTAGGTGCAGATACACAAGAGATTCAGACCCCTCTCTGTGTCACTCAAACGTTATTGTCATTGTCACACATTAAAGTAAGTTGAGTGTTTTTCTCAGTGTGCTCTAAACTCAGTGCATCTCTAGCGTGACTTTCAGTCTGGTAAGCAGGCAAGGTAGGTCAGGAGATGTCCTCTTCATTTCGTCCTCATTAGCCCCAGCAGTCTGAGCTGCCCTTCTCATCATATCAGCTGGAAAACTTCATTTTGAAAATCTTGTACAGTCCTGACATCCTCAGCTGCTCTCATTTCAGTCCTGATTTTCCTGTTTTTGGGAAAGTTTCGGAGGCTGAGGAGGGGGTCAGAGAGTGAGCGTAGAGGGCTCAGTCCTTTGTCTCGTTATGGTGGGAGAAGTCCGCATGTGCCACCTTTAAATTGCATTCAGGAGAGCTCAGTATAGCAGTGTCTTTCCCATGCTTGGAGCTCCCCCCCTTCGGCACACACCAGCAGGTATGACTCACTCTTCACCTGAGGCAGACGAACCTGGAGGGCAAAAAAAACAGAGCATTGTTATATTAAACTGCCAACATTACTAGTCATGATTAGGTACACCCCGACCAGCTGAAAATATACAAATAAATACTGACAACTGGTGTTTTGCTACATAATGAGTACTTTCACTTTCAGACGTCTTTTGCTTAAGTAAGGTTTTGTTTTGTCACAATTTTAATATTGTGACATTTCGCTTTTTTTACTGTAAAATATCAGAATACTTCTTCTTCCACTGATGACGAAATAGCCTCACACATACAACTAAACAAAACATATTAATGGCCTAAAAATGATTCAACCCCCCCCCCCCCCCACACACACACACACACACACATCAGTCGAATCCTAAATGACAGATTGCTCTTTGAGTATTTTGTCCGTACCCTGTGGAACAGGAGGAGGTGGCGATGGAGAGGAATCACCAGCGGGTAATGGCAGGCTGGGGGCGCTCTCTCCCTCTGTAACACAGGCAAGTCAGACCGGTGAACGGACTGCAGCTTTGTAGAAACATAAATAGACATTTGGCTATTGAATAAGAGCTTGGCCAGATGGACACATTTCATGTCATACAGAGAAACTCTCGCTTACTCACAGATCAAGAGCAGAGCTACTGCAAATTCATTAGAGAATCAAACAGGTTACATGCTGTTTTAAAAGGTTTTTTTTTTTCTTTTCCATGTCAGGCAGATAAAGAGGATATGAAAGTGGATTAAAGTTAGGCTTACATCCCTTGGTGCGTCCGCACAATGGGAAGGCAGAGCAAGAGATGCTGGGCAGATACTCAGTGCTGTGATTGGAGGAGAGAGAGGAACATCAGAGCCCATGATGTGTGGCGGCGCTGCTGCAGGCATTCAGCCTTTTGGGTGCACTGCTGGCCAGCCAGATTTGTAATAACACAAAGAAACAGAACAGAACAAAAAAAAACAGTACATGTTTGTGACGATGAAAGGGATGACAGTGAGTGTTGTGGGGGACAGAAGAAGCGAAGGAGAAGGCAGTGACTGAAGTGGAGTGAGCCGTTGACTGTAGGATTTTCATCAACACACAAGGAGTGAGGTACATGCTTTTTGTCCACATGGCTTTGCAACAACAGGAGTTGTGGTCATCATTCATAACACGGTCATCCATAAGGGCCAGTGGCAGGAAGACCCTCATCACTGCCTCTTTAAAAAGCTCATGACACTGTATTGACTTATGGAAACGGGCTTCCAAGTTCATGCATACCAAGGCTATTCTTAGAGCGGGTATTTATCACCATGTTCTGACTGAGGCCTCCGGTATAAGCAGATGCTGCCAGGACTGTGCAGCCCTGTGTTTATTCGGAGTGGCTGATATTGTCTGGAACTCATTCCACCTCACATTTATGCTCTTGGGAGACGCAGGACTGTAAAGTAGTACTTGGGTTGTGTTGATGTCTGTGTGATTAGGTACTGAAATACCTGGCATTCTGAAAACAGACTTAAAAGATTCTTTATACCCAACTGGGTTAAATTGAACAAAAAGGAGCATTTCTACCTATATATGGCCTTGGCTTGTAATGTTCCATTACTTTTCATCAACAGTTGCAACACCCCTATGTTTACCTATACTATAATATTAAAAGGATCCATTGTCATATACTGAATGCCATTCCATGACCGTGTTCTTGGCAGTGTCGATATTAGTTCCTGTGGTGTCATGGCATAACTGCATACAATATGAAGTGAAACAGAGAGGAACAGAGGATGATGAAGATGATGGCGTGATGAGGAAGCAGGGGTGTTGATCCCTTGCCTGTCTCCTTGGGGGCTCTCCGGTCCTGCATCTCCCCCTTCAACCTCTCCATTTCTTTCTCCAGCTCACAATATCTCCTCTCTGCTTCTTGTAACCGTCTGGTGGATAAAGAAGGAAAGACTAAATTAAATATAAACAAAGTTTAACCATATCTTCTTCTTCTTGTTGTTTTATTTCTTCAACTGGGCTGATGATGTATGTCACTGTCATGGATACTTGTCTTTATTTAAAGGGTAAACTATATATCGGTGATCTATACCTGTACTTTTTCCAGTTAAGGAATGTTTCAAACAATAACACATTTCTCATGTAAACAGAACCAGTCAACGTGATAAAGATCACAGTTTTGTCTTTTGTCTAATGCAGTGCATTATAATCCTGCCCCCACAAGTCCTCACATCATGTCAAGGCTTCAAACATTTTACTTCCATTTGCCCTCCTTTGCCTAATTCGAAAATTGATTTTAACATTTTATTGTTAACTCAAAGTCAAGGTTAGCCACCAGAAGTGATCGAGCCTTGGCAGTCAAGGCCCAGTGATCCAGCTTTGCAAAGCTTACCTTAGGATTTCAGTTCAGTTAAATAAGTCATTACTAGAAAACGGGAAGGACCTCTATACCCAGCGGTTTAGGAAGAAGGCGTCCGGCAGACAGTACCGCAGCATTCTGTCCCGCACTGCAAGGGATCTACCAAGTTTAGATCCGAAACAGAGTTATAAAGGGCTCTGGATGATTGTAATTTACAACTATAGACAGATGAATGTGATTGTGAATATGAATTATGGTGTTCAAGTCCCCTCGCCCTTACCATTCAAACACCTTTTTTTTTAGACGGGTTGGGGGTGGGGGACAGTGGATGTTCAGGGGGAGATAACAGGTCAACAGCATATGCCACAAACAAGTGTTGTACGTCATCTGAAAGCTAGGGATTCATTTGAGAGTGTAACAGTATTGTCACTCTAACTTTAAAACTGAGCCCAGTACATCATCGGAAAGGCACAATAGCTTCAGTTGGAAATTAAAGAGGTTTTAGGATACTACTTATTTCAGGCAAGAAATGTTTTTCATAGTCATTCGAGACATACACAGATACAAGGGGCATCCTGATTCACTCTGACCATATCAAGAATGAATTGGCCCTGGCTGTCTTGCTGCGTGTGGTCCACAGTTATGTGTAGTTTTCTATTGGCTAGCATTAACGCTGATTCAAAGAAAGACCATGTACACCCTACTGCAATATGAATAATTAAAATAATTGGTACTGAGCTTCTCCACCTAATGAAGTCCATGGATTGGTTAAGGACAGCTGACAGCTGTCAACTGATACCTCTGCATGTCATCATCAAGTCCTGATATTTGGTCAGTCTCCTCTTCCTCCTCCTCCTCCTCCTCCTCCTCAGTGGTGGTGTGGGTTGATGCAGTAGGACCTTGCTCCAGAGTGAGCGGGAGCTCCAGCAGTGCAGACAGGTTGTCTGGTAGAGTATCTGTGAGCTGCCACTGCTCGCTCTGAATTCAAACCATGGGTAAATCAGGGAAGGCTCAGCACGACAGAGAAAACACACTGAACAATACTGACTTATAGAAGTTATTACATTACATTACAGGTCATTTGCTCAGGGGCTCAATGGTGGCTGCCTGGTAATGAACTCACACACTTTCAGTGTTCTATTTGAAAGCCTGACCACTAGACCACTAGACTACCACCACCTAGATGCTGCATATAGTGTAAGGTAACTGATGCAACCTGAGAAACGGACAAGGGAAAGTTCTGACGTGTACAATCTTTAGGGTGCTGATGTCTCACCAGTTTCTCCGGTGTGTAAAGACTTTCACTGTCCCTGAGCCTTGTGTGGCCAATCTGCATCATGATGTCTTGACTGCGGTCAATGGCCCCTGTTTGACTGTAAAAGAGAGGCCAATTGAACAATACTCAGGTGACTTCATATCAAGGCCAGTTAGAGTAATAGGAAGCACAAGTGTTAACCAGTGGTAAGCTTACCAGGTAGCGGTGTAAGAGTATCCAACAAAAGCCAAGTTCACTCCTATCGGAGCTCTATCCATTACACCAGACAGCGTTTCCTGCAGAGCAAAACAGATTCCAATAACCAGCAGCTCTAGTTATTCTGTTAGAAGTTGCAAACATTTTGCATGGAGCCACGCTATGAGACAGCTTGATGGCAAACAGTTCGCTTGGCTAACATTTATTTCACCAGTGCAGTGCTCGCTCAAAACATGCCTGAGAAGCGCTCATCCGAACAACTTCACACTCGACACTACACAGTCCTTGGGGCCTCAGCAATACACCCACCAAGTGTGAAGTCGATCAGATGAACAGTTGTCATGCGTACATGCAGACAGACTGAGACCCACTTTAATTACAGTTAGATGATTGCTTTATGTGAGACTTTTTAATCTACAGACGGCTACATACAATTATTTGGGGTCTCTTGAATCCCCCATATAAAGTTGCTCCGAGACTTTTCTTACAGACACAACCTAGATGTCGTCTTAAGTGCATGATATGGACAGCAACATGCTCTAAAGACAATACCATTTCACTGAGACAGTCATCCAGAATGTCAAAGTTGGAGGTGTCAGTTGGATTGGATACTTCAGGCAGGAAGGGGGCAGGGAGTTTATGCAGAGAACCCCAGTCTAGACCACAGAAGAAGGGATTGCTCCTGAAGTCACCGGAGCCTTTCCTTCCCAGACGGACTTCCCTTTCACAGATGAGCCCAGAGATGAAGGAACGAGTCTTGTCTGAAATCTCAGGGCCAGAAGATGGGAATTCAAAATAGTCCTGGGGATAAAAAGAAGATCATTCTTTAAATGCCTGGTGTTTACAACCACTACTTCTGATACCACCAGTAGTTATTGACCATCAGAATCGAGTCTTCAACAAAGCCGTGAAATAAATATATATATAAAGTATATGATCTGTCAGTGTTTGACACGTTCTCGAATTCTGAAAGACATTGTCGGTGTGTTTATGTACCTGAAAGTTGATGATCTTGGCATATGTTTCAGAGATGGACTCTGCATAGAAGGGTGTGGTCCCCAGCACCATCTCATAGGCACAGATACCCAGAGCCCACCAGTCACATTCAGGACCATAACCTCCTCCTCCCTCTACGGCCCTTAAAATCTCTGGAGACAAATAGTCAGGGGTCCCGACTGCTAAGGACGAGTGAACCTGCAATGAAATCAACAGGCTGATGGATTATTTTAAGAACAAGAACATCTAAATCATGTCATGACCAGCATTTTCATCGATTGCTCTGTTGTGTGAAACGTTCACTGACATGAAGAAATGCTTTAACATGATTTGCTGGATGTTTGGCAGATGTTTTCCCCTTAGTATTAATAGTATCTCTAAAGAAAGTGTCAACGCTCACCATCCCATCCTCTAGGAGCCTCAGACAGGAACCAAAGTCCCCTAGTCTGATGTGTCCATCGGCTGTCAGCAGGATGTTGTCAGGTTTGATGTCTCTGTGTAGGAAATGGGGTAGAAAAGGGCCATTGTTATCTCTACAGGTCAGATTTCATTTATCAAAAACAACAACATATCAAAGGTTGTTTGCAGTGTTCGCTATCCATATCACATGTTTTCTATCCATATCACATGTTTTCTATCCATATCACATGTTTTCTATCCATATCACAGTTCCAGGAGAGAGTGCGCACATGCTTTTAGCGTGATCATCGCTGGGCTTATAATATAATATATAATATCAATCATATTTGAACCATGTAAAAAGCAATGCAATACTTAAGTAACAATTTCTCTGTCAACTGTACGTGATCGCAGTCTGAAACTACCATGTAAATCAAAACAATATGTGCACCATTTTTATCAGCCGCGACAGCCTTGTAAGTCTGTATGTGTGTGTGTTTGTGCGTGCGTGTGTGTGTGTGTCTGTGTGTGTAATCTAATGAAAATGTGGCCCCTGGCCCGATTTGGGTCCCACAAATTTGCAGGTGTGTAGTTAAAATTCAAAATTAAGACCAAATTGGAAGATGGGTGTGGTCTGAGAAATGATTTGGTATTGCGGCTGGTGTGATGGTCTCTAGTTTAAAGAGATAAAACAGTCTACCTGTGTACATAACCCAGTCTGTGGATCGAGTCAATGGCCATGATCATCTCAGCCAAGTAGAACTGAGCCATGTCCTCAGGGATCCGGTCTCCAAACTTACTGAGCAGAGACAGCAGGTCCCCCCCTACATAGTAATCCATCACCAGGTACTGAGGGAGGAGGGGGTGGATGTGTGAGGAAAATAGCAGCAGAATTTCAGTTAAATACAACCTATGCTATGTCAGAACATATTGGTACAAAACATTAACTTGACATAGTGTATTGGCCATGTTCATACGCACCAGATAGTTGTCATCCTGAAAGGCATAGTGCAACTCTGTGATCCAGCATCTGTCACCCCTCAGTAAAACCTCCCTCTCCTCCTGGTAACATGCTGTCTGTGTCAGACACAAACACAAAGACGACTGGATAAAAAGCCACGAGTACAAAGACAGATGGCCAAAAAAGTGTCCCAATGAGCCACAAACAACTGAAGTACATCCAGCTTAAGCCTGCGCCTCTATTTGACTTTCCTTTCTCTTTTTCTTCTATCTAAGCCCAATATTGGCAGAAAGAAAACTGGTCATACTCTTTGTTTTCTGAATGTGAGCGCACGTTTGCCTTTGTGTGTGTGTACCTCTCCTCGCCTCAGCATGTCCCACTTATTCATAATCTTCAGAGCATACACTTGTTGCGTGCTTCTCATCCTTGCCACAGCAACCTGCATCGGTGATAAGATTTGTATGGGGTGGATGATTAAGAAGAACCTTTTTTAAATATGGTATAAAGTGCAGCTCCAATGCAGACAGGTCCAGTTACAAATGATTACCTTATTTTTTATTTATTTATGAAAAACTTTCCATTGCTCATTAAAAAAGAAATATTAAAGAAATACAAAAGTAAATATAGTGTAAAAGCAGATAAATAAAAAAAAAATCTAATTATTTTCATCAATACTGAATCAGATCATGCTGATTTAAGATACTTTAAAAAATGTAATTCCTGCTCCCGATCTGCTCACCTCACTGAATGTGCCTCGGCCGATCACCTTCAGGATGTGAAAGTCTTCTCTTTTGATGCGAGTCCTTCTCACCTGCCTCACCAGGGGTTCAGCTGTGATTGGAGGAGAGAAGAGAGAGATTGTGACTGCATGCATTATGGCACATTATTTGTATACTATGAAGTAGCCTTAGCCTACAGATAAAAGAGGACATGGGAATGGAGGTTTTCCGGTATCAATATGTGGATCAAGAAAATGAGAGATGGTAATGCAATAATATTTTATTGATTTTAGGATGGAAGGAATTGAACTTCATAAGCACCTGAATACCAAAGTGGAAAAATAAACACTACTGACCTGTCAAAATGGAAATGACCACTAAAATTACAGTGCTGAAATATTTTACTCCCAAGTGGTTTAAGTGGGTATTTTTCCCGTGGTGCAATGAGCTGGAAAAAATGTGAATGTGTTCAGCCAAAATTAAATAGGTAAATACCTAAAATCAAGTTTAAATACGGAAATTCAAATTAGAAACATTCAGTTAAAAAACTTTACAAAGTGAAATAGTTTAGTCAATAAAGTATGTGAAATGTAGGCTACATTCAACTAATAAAGGAATAGTTTGACACATTGGAAATTGTGATTGTTTGCTTTCTTGCGGTAAGAAAGAGATGAGAAGATTCCACTGTTGTTACACAATACACTAAATACGAAACTAAAGCCTGCACACAATTAGCTTAGCCTAGCATAAAGACTGGAAACAAATGGAAACTACTAGCCAGGAGAGAAATAGTTCCAGCATACAACTCTCCTAAATCCCCAAAATGTGATTCAAACATTTTGAAGGGATTAAACAAGCAAGCAACAATGTGTAATGAAGATTATTTTAAGTTTTAGACACAGCCATGGTAACTTGTTTCCCTATGCTCCCAGTTGCCTTGATAACCTTAGCTAGTCACATAAAACTCTCATAAAAACAAAAAATGCTCATGAATTACAGCCTTTCTTTTGCTTCGACTTCACGTCAACTTTTTTTTTGACCAGGTAAAACATAGAACACACATGAAATAAATACATACATAAATACATGAATACATGAAGTGACAACAGGAACCCTAGAGTATGCCATTACTAAAACCGCCATCATCATTAGTCCCCAATAGTTAAGTAGAAAACTTATTGTGAGCATTAAACAGTTTGGTGGCCTGATAAATAAAGGAGTTATTTATTAGACCTGGCCTTCGGAATTCTAAATCTCTCTCCGGAGGAAGAAGAGGACTCTATAAAAATATCTCAAGCATTAGAAATTGCTCTCTTTCTGAAGATATGAGACAGATCTTCACCACTGAGACCGATCTTACTGGCCACTTATTACACGCAAGTAATATTAGAGAAGGTGATGAATGACTCTACCATGCAGCTGTTGAAGAGCGTCATGAGTTCAGCACACACAGCAAACCAGTTGAGCTTATAAAGTAGATTATAGCAGCCAGATATCTGACTGTATGTATGACTCTGCAGATGGCTGTGGCTGCAGTTTGTTTTGTAGGCTCCTCACATGCTGCCCTGGACATGACGAGTGAAGTATGAGTGGAGACCCAGGGATAGACCCAGGATATGACTAATCCTATGATGACAATGATTGTCAGTGTAGTGTTTTCAAGATCTAACGTGATGAGGCCAGGTGCGCACACATCCGTGCAAATGATTTGACCGTCTGGATGTCAACTGTGAAATGCCTATTTCTGTGCTCTTTCTTTTTCAGATGTGGTCAATTTAGTTTGCCTCTCTAATAACCGCAGCCTCCTTTAAAGTGTGAACACACATACAGTGTTTGTGCCCGTCCAGCTGAACAGAAGATTATTTTTTTGCCATAAAGGGAGTTCCTCTTCAATAGAGGAACTGTCTGAATTGGATTTGCTCCGTACAGCAAAGAAAGTTCCAGTCCTTTGTTTTTATTTTCATTCCCCACCTCCTCACACACACACACACACACACACACACACACACACACACACACAGAAATGCAAGAGAGAGCAACTGCAGGCACACACTGTCGCCTCAGAGCTAAACGTTTCCCGAGGCAACAGGACTGTCCTGTGACAAGGATCCTTTATCCACTGCAAACATGTACTGTCGCCCTGGGTCAGTAGACTGGGGCAGCCATGTGACCTGTGCCGCGTCACAGAAACAGACACAGAAGACTGTGACTGTGATAAGATAGAAATAGGCTGATGAATGGACAGCATTCATTTGGATGTCATAAACATCGCTGACCTTTGTACAATTACGCTACATAACCGTATAAATCATTTAGGCTCACATGATGGCTGTTCAATTGTATTGTTCTGCCAACAGGATGAAATAATAACTCCAGTGCTCTTCTATACAGCTTCACAGAAGAATGTCCAAGAGAGTTTTAGTATCTCAACACAAGGAAGAATAAAGCAGATGCACAGGGTCATTATAATCGGCCTGTCCACTCAGATTCTTGTAACATGTTGCTCTACAGTAGAAACTACTTGGGTCTCAAAAAAGGAATGTGTTTGATAGATTATGGAGCGAACACATTATTATACACTATCTGATCTAAGACCTGCCAACTAGGTCAACCCATTTTGTTTGTCAACATTTAATGGCCAAAAATACATTTTGGGTTTGGAAGTCTTGAAACTCAGGTAACTGACTTAGAAATATAGTGCAGCCATTTTGAAATGATAAACTCTAGTCTAATTGTTTTACGCCGTTCATCCATTTGAGTCTCTAATCAAGCAGCAACCTTTGTGCCTTAAAAGTGAAGCCAATGCGGATGTGCCTTAAACTTGCACTCTTTCTAACAGCGACTCCTCTGGTTGCAAAAAGAAGTGAGATTGTATAGAAGTCTATGAGAAAATAATCCTACGTCTCACTTGATGTATTACCTTATTAAACACTTTCCTAAAAAGTTTATGTACTCAATCGCTTTTTTCCAGTCTTCTTCAATACAGCATGATGTTCATTTTGTAAATTATTTCCCCGTTTAGAGTAAAATAGACGATAAAGCACGGTATGTTATAGGGACTGGCTACCTTGTGATTGACAGCTCGCTACCACGGTGTTGTCCGGTTTGTTTGGGTGTTGTCCGTGTTTTTGTCTTACACCTTTAACACTTTCACAATGTGTCCACCACCTTGATAACTTGGACTTTTGGGCCGTAGTTTGGACTTTCCAGCCTGCTCATTTCACAGTGACATCACTATTCATGGCTGCAGCTCTTGAGTAAAAGTCCCAACACTGGGAGAAAATCATTTTGTTGGTTTCTGTGCAGGAAATGGACATCGCTGTCCGTCCTGTTCTCTGTGCTTCCTGCAGCTGTATCCCACTAAAAAAAACAAAGTGTGTGGAACAGTCGGTGCATGTGCATGTGTGTATGTATACAGTATGTGCGTATATCCTGTGCCTGTGTGCCAGCTTGTGTTTATTCAAGACGACCACCGCAAGTGCTCTGCCAACCCCTCTGCCAGCTTCCTGTCGTCATGAACGGAAATGACTCCCCTCCACGAAGAACGACAGAGCAAAGAGATGGAGAACAGCTTTTTACCACATTGATCAATAAGAAAATCAATCAAATGTGTCGCTGAACTGAGAAGATGGAATGTCCCTACGCAGGCTTTGTTGCTGGTATTTCTGCTTTTCATTTGCATGATTCCTCTCCAGCATATACATGCTGTAAAGTAAGACCGTAAGGCACAGTTCTGAATGAGACATAAAACAATGAGAAACATTGTTTGCCTTGTGATTATATCTCATGACTGCACATGTTGATAACTGAAGACCATCTGTAAAATCCATCCTCATTTGAGGACAACAAATGTTTTGTATCAGGCTGTAAGGCTGCCGACACACACTGCTGCTATACACATACTGTTTTTGTGCAAGAATTGTGCTCTACTGTACAATTATAATAATAATAATTATTTCTTCTTTCTTCTTATTTATTATTTATTATTTATTATTATTGTTGTTATTAGTATACATTGCTTGCATGCTGATTTCATATCAACGCATTTGGGCCAGACAACTTGTAAACTCCGTTGTTACTTTCTGTTACTATGATGATACCTTTGATGAAAAAAACAAAAAAAGAAACTGATGGAGTCATTGCTAGCTCCTGTAAATGTTGACTCTGGCACTGTATCCATTACTGACCTCCCCTATTAGGAAAACCATGTAGGGAGTGATCAGAACATAAGCAAACCAGACATGGAGCGCGGTGGAGGGAAAGCTACATGGAAACAGAGGTGCTAAGTTGAGCATTTGGTGAGAAAAGAAGGTGTTTCTATCTGTTGCCTATAAGATCCTCAAATTGCTTGAATGCACTGTGTTCAGCACAGTCTTCCGTGAAACGCTCCTCTGACAGTCTGGCTCAGCTTAAAGTCTCCCACCAGTTAATCCACCAGTTAATCTGGTCATAGCAAAACTGAATGATCAAGGCCTACACTGAGCTTCACAGAAAGCATATTTACCCAGCGTTAAAGTTGCAATATGCATTTTAATTCCTTTTAACATTAAAAGAATGGTTCGCTTCAAATGCAAACAAACATATTTTTCTCACTTGCCTCTTGGGATATGTGGTTTTCATATGGGGTAATTCTTTAGTAGAGGGTAGTTGTGAAGAAAACTAGTAACAGCAGCTTCTGTGGATTATCCAGCAATGGGGATCCTGCTTCTGGAAAAAGTGTGAGCAGCACAAACACGTTTCCATTCACCTCTATTGTACTGGGTGACTTTAAACTTTCAACAAATACCACAACTATGTGTATGGTGTGATACCACTAAATTAACGATATCATTTATATCTTATAAAACATTATTACATTAGTCTGTTTCATCACCTTTTCTCCTGACACCACCTCTTTATTTCACACCAATTACAAAATGGTAGTAGTCGTTGGCAATCTCCGACAACGCTCATTTAAATATGGACTGAAAAACATGCGAGTAAAAATGGGAATATGAGACATAAAATAGTGCAGTGGTTCAAATATAGTGATACAATACAATAATAATAGCAATGCTTTACGGATGAGGGTGGTGCATCAATGATGCTTGGTGCTTACACGTCAAAGTTAATGGACAATGTTTTCCTGATGTTGAATTTTTTATGTTAAAAATACTGGCCATATTATCTGCCCAGAGAATTTTCCATTGTTCTTGTTGCTGCTGTTTATGTTCCTCCTGGTTTTGTTTTCTCATGTTTTTCTTGTGTAGCACACATGGACTAGGCTACAACCGCAACCCAATCTCGTTGATGGTGATGGGGGTGTGTGTGTCCCCCCCCCCCCTCTCTGTTCCTTCTTTTATTCCAGAATCGGCTCCTCTGTTTTGGGCTTGTGATGATGGAGGCTGTTTTCCGGGCTCTGACCTCCTCCCTGTAGGCCATCTCGTTGCCGTTGGTGATCGAGCCGATGGGGGTGAGTTTGGAAGGCACAATGGTGTTGAACGCTGAACTATAGTCTATGAACAGCATTCTCACGTTTATGTTCCTCTGCTCCAGGTGGGAGAGGGCAGTGTGGAGGGCTAGGGTGATGCCGTCATCCGTAGATCTCTTTGGCCTGTAAGCAAATTGCAGTGCGTCCAGTGAGTCAGGGAGGGAGGAGATGATGAAGACTTTCACTAACCCCACAAAGCACTTCATGATGGTGATGGTGAATGCGTCATTCAGGCAGAGAGCTGTGGGATTTTTTTGTGCACAGGGACAATTGTGGTCTTGAAACATGTGGGGACTACAGACTGGAGTGGAGACATGTTGAAAATGTCTGTGAAAACATCTGCCTGTTGATCTGCACACACCTCCAGAGCTCGGCCCGGGATACCATCAGGTCCAGGTGTGTTGCGTGCATTAATCCTTTTGAAGGATCTGCACACACACCCTAGATTGCTAGTGTGAAAGGGGTCCGGTGACTTTTAAAACCGCGGAGTTGTTCTCAAAGCATGCATAGAAGTTCCAACCCTTCGCACCTCTCTACACCTTCCCATTAATGCATGTATACATGTGTGGTGAAGTAGTGCAGTCCATCAATGATCTGATCTGCAGAAGTTGTTCTCTATCATATTGTGCAACAGGGCTCGCTTGTGTGGTACGCATGAGGCGAAAAAAGTCAAAAAGACTGAAACAAACACAAGAAGAAAAGCAAAGGGGGAGGAGCTTAAGATACAGCAGCCGTCCACGACCAACTCCGACACTTGATCCTCATTCCCGGACACATGCTTTGGTTAAATTTGGAGTGTCCCATCACTGGGGACACATGATAGCACCCTCACCCCCCAGCTACTGGACAATACAGGAGACACACAGTCACAGTCACATGCATGGACGGATTTCTGTCAATACTAGAGAAAGAGGGAGGAGTGAGGACGGATGGGGTCGAAAGTTGAGGTGTGATGACACGTCAAGAGATGTACACACAGGGCAGAGACATGTAGCCAGTAATACCACAACGGGCAGCATTTATGAGCATGTAAATTGTCTCTTGTTGATCAAATTGTCAGGCATGGCGGGAGGACACCGGCTGAAATAACCACCACCAAATGTCAGCAGGGAACGTGTTATCTTATTAAGTCACGGTGTTGTTGATTATATGACACCAGTGGAAACGTCTCCGGGAGGTTCATGATAGATGGCCGTGGAGTTGCTTTGCATGACCTTGTAGAGGTCTGCTGTTGCTTTCTGGGTCAGAACACAGAGGTCAGCTCATTTATAGCTGTGGTGCTTTCATAGCACTGTAATCCCCGAAAAAATGTTGACCTTGCCGGTTGGTCAGTCTTTATGTGGAACCCAGTGTGGATTTAGATGAATATGAAAGAATGAATTTAATTTGATATTAACATCATTGCTATCAGGATTCAGTTGCTATGTATGTTGTATTCATATTTAATGTATATCCCATATAGGTTTAAATAACCCCACATGTTGATTGTGTGTCATAATTAGTTCTGTAGAATAACAAAGCTATATGACTTTAGTTTTAATGCGGCACACATACTGAATATACTGTGCATGAAACATCTGTAATACTCAGATTAATGTGAAATAACATTTTGTGTCATGTTTAGTGGTAAATAACACATTTCAGCAGTTGTCCTTCTTTTATTATCTTTCATATCAGTTCAAAGATTAGTTTTTGACCAACTTCCCTATAATCACTTTAAAACATCTGTATTATTGAAAATACATTTTAACTTTAATAAAGTCAAAGTGTTAACTTCATTGTTAAAGGTACATGCGAATGTTTGCGTACGGTATAAACGTGTTTGAAAAGTCATTCATTAACGCATAAATCAAGGAGGAAATGTCCTCAAGTACACTGCACTGAGAATCAAGAAACCTACAGATTCACTCACCATTTATAGGCAAAACAAAGCAGACTGCCAACAGTTAGGGGGGAAAAATCCATCAACAATAAAGTGACAATATTTAATCATGTATTTACAGTGATTTTAGAGAAGTGGCCTGTGGCTCAGGAAGTGGAGTGGTCATCTACCAGTCAGAGGGTCGGTGGCATGTCGAAGTGTCCTTAGGCAAGATACTGAACCCCAAATTGCTCCTGATGGCCAACGGTGTGTGTGTGTGTGTGTGTGTGTGTGTGTGTGAATGGTTATCACTGATGAGCATGTGGCACCTTGTACAGCAGCCGCTGACTCTGTATGAATGTGTGTGAATGGGTGAATGCTGATGTGTTGTAAAGCGCTTTGAGTGATCGCAAAGATTGGAAAAGTGCTATATAACTGCAGAACATTTACCATTTCCCTCTGATCAATCTAACAGCCCTTTTGGTTGACTTGAATGCCCCATGTGCCGCTGTAGTAAGCTTAAGTGAAGGTCCTGAGGACAGAAATTAACGCCAACCCTGCGTATGGAAGAGATTCCTCTTTTCGCTTTAGCTCCGCCTGTGCATGTCACTGGTTAAAAGGTTATTAGAGACCTCCTTCAAAGAAACTCACCCCCAAATAGTTCAGTGCCGAAGCTTTTTAAAATTCTTGCGTTCGACAATATGTCCGCATGGCCACAACTTATGGTTAAGGCAAGATTTTGCCAAATTTTACACCTAAACTATACGGTAGATAAGGTATCAATAGGCAACATATACCTTAGCAGCAAAAACACTTTTTTTAGATAGGGAAAGATAGCGAATGTTGGCGAGACCCACAAAAAAAAAAAAAAAAAAAGCATCCGACATTTCAACACAAACCAAATCTTTTTTGTTCAGGTACCAAAGAACTCTAGCGGCCAAGAGCAAAAGAGGAAGTCGCGTGACGTTGAGCTTCCCTCTGTGGTGGTCAGTGTGGATGGATCAACAAAGCATCACATTGTCACACAGGAGACTGCAGTTTGTTTCCCATTTTATACCAACCGTCAACACAAGTTTATTCTAATCAATGATTGTTCTAAAACCAGATGTAAGGTGAGAAATCAGATTCACTTTTTTTAACAGCGATTGGTAAAGGTTTTGGAAGCCACAGACAAATCGTATCGATCAAATCATAAAAAAACAACAAAAAAAAAGGACTTCTTGCATCGGCACTAAATGTAAATTGTGAGCTGCAGAATCAAAAATCAAAATTGAAAATGTTCAACATTCACCTACATTTATACTCCAGAGGTGACATGATTGTGACTTTTATTTTTTTAAACCTTGCTTTTCTGCCTCGGGATTCAGTTCTTGAACAGCTAAACAATGTGGGCAAGTTAAGTCACACGTATTGGAATTAGTGGACTTAACTTTAAGATAGTTCATCAGTGACAGAGTTAATGAATAATAAATGAACTTGTGTTTTTCTCCCCAAGATATGTAGTCTTTAAGCAGCTAAAATATTTGCTTAGTCACACACAGTGTTGTGTCCGGTGAGTTTGAGGTAATGCATCAGTTGATTGTCCTAGGTCAGAAATCAAACAAAGTGGTTGCCAAGCAACATGTACTGTCAGTGCAGAATGAGTCATTTAGGTCAACATGTTAATATCTAAATGTAAAAGTTGTCAGGAATTCCCCAGTGGCTTCATGTGTGAGTCTGTCAAGCAGAAGTAGAGGAATTTGGTATATAAAAGAAACACACACCGACACACACACTCACACGCACACACACACGCCTAGAAATAAGAGGAAAACACTCACCCCATTGCAGGAAGCCAGAGACATACTTCTCTCTTGTGAAGTGCGAGGAGCAGAACTCCTGGTAGACGCCCACCAGTAGGTCCAACAGGGTCTGGAGCCCAACGGGTCCTGTGGTCTGGAGGCCCTCGGCCAGGTCAAGTGCGCCAAGGCCAGGGCCCGTGGACATGACGCCCGGTGGGTGAGGGGTCCGTTGGTTTAGAATTGCAGTGACACCCTGGTGTCCATGGTGTATTGGATTTACAGTGAAACAATCAGGATCTTCTTCTTCTGGGTTTTGAGAATCAAATAATCGCACTTACAGTAACAGCCAGCCTTCACTATCTTCTTAGGATCCCCGACTCCCCCACCTCCCACCTCACACACACACACACACACACACACACACACACACACACAGACTTTCTGTAACTCTTTCTGGATCACACCTAACCCCACCCCTGGTTTCTAGTATCTAGTTTACTTTCACTTACTTTTTTTTTCTTTCTCCTGTTTGTCTTCATGTGTCAGTCCCCTCCTCTGTCTGTCTGTATGTCCGTCCGTCCGACGTCCGTCTGTCCGTCTGTCCGTCTGTTCGTCCGTCCGTCTGTCTGTCTTGTCTGTCTGTCCGTCTGTTTGTCTGTCTGCCTCTGTCTCTCTCCTTATTCTTCTCTCCCCATGGCTGTGCAGCATCTGTCAAGCCTGCATTTTCTCCAGCTCTGACTCCGGACCTTTTTTGGTGTTTGCCTCCCTCTCTCACCACTCCTTCTATTCAAAGTACTGCAAACTTGTTACTACAACAGTGGGACCTAATAGAGAAGCACGCACATGATCTGAAACAAAGCCTCTTTCCCTTTTACGCCTATCACTTTGTTAATTTTTTATTACCTGTCCTTGTTTCCCTTTTTCATCCCCCTGTGACAGACACAGGAACCGCTGACCTGAATCAGTGCGAGCTGCTGCTGTTACACAGTCATGTCATGTTTTGAAGAGCGCAAATCTCTTATTTTGTCAACTGTCCAAGGATCTCTTATAGTTCCCTTGATTCTTTTTGTTTCCCTGCCGTCTCACTCATCTCTCCGCTCTGTCTCCCCTCTCAGTCCTCCTCATGGCATGTCTCCCTCCCTCTGTTTCGAGGATGCAGCAAAGATCGTTTCCTCTGGCCCAGCTCACTGGATTTGAAAATCCCTCACTCTCCGTCCGTTTTACTCCATCTGTCCCTCTCTACTCCTCTACTGCAGCGTAGCTCTCTGTGTCTCTACTCTCTTTCACGCTCATTTCTTTCTCCTCCCCAACTTTTCAGTTTTGACTTTTCGAGTGAACAGCCTCCTTCCTCTTCTCTCTTTATAAATATACCACAGCTGCCACACAGCACCGCCTCAAACATTTAATCTCCATTTCATAGCTGCATTTTTGGCATCAAACCAAGCTTCCATATGAGTGTGATTGTGTTTTCATCAGTATATGTTTTGTGTATCTGAGTGAGTTTTTGTATTACCTATCACATGAGACTATAAATAAAGGAAACAACGGAACAGGAAAAAGGGGAAGGCATAAGAAGAATATTAAAGACACAAAAATGTGTCAATTAATCAACTTTGATAGATGTATTGTGGTTTAAAAAAAACTAAACATATTGGTATTATTCTTACAGTGCAGGAAACATATGTTCATATGTGACTGCATGTACATCTTACATCCTGAAAAAAAATTATCAGATATTTAAACAATTATAATATATTGTATTTTGCCACCTTTGTTTGACCACCATGGATAAATACATGCTCCATTACTTATATGAATATTGTGTAGTTGAGATGAAAAAGAAGGCTGAGTTCGAAGATGGGTGTAGTCTGAGCAGGGGGGCCGACAGTAGGGGGGTGGGATGTGTAATGTGCCAAGGGCACCTTTACCGTGAAATCACATCGTCTTTCTGACAACCTTCATTAATATTAACAATATTTTTTATTTGGGTTCCAAATCAAAATAAGCTCGATAGTCACTATTTGTAACTCCGGTTCTATGACGATCACCAGAACCATAGAGCTAGAGTTAAAGTACATAACTACTGTTTTATAAGGGATCCATGATGACTGCAGCCCCTGCCTGGACAAAGGAAATGACAGCATAACATTCACGTGTTGTACCAGCTCTACTATTCTAGGCCAATTACCTAAGATTTAGTGAACAATTTCCCAACAGTTTTACTCTGCATCAAACACCCTCAAAGAACTGAGCCTCCCAACCACATAACTGACACCACAGTGAGAATACGAATGGTGTAACTGAGTACCAATGTGGTTTATAGCTTCTCTATCGCCTTCAGGAGTGACAGGGTTGGAAGTGTCATGTTGGCACAGCACTCCTCAGAAACTAGTTTGTGTCACCTGTTACTTGAAGTCTTGGCCTGATTCCGATCAAGGATGCTTAGTGGGGATGACGCTTGATCAACAAGGGGACAAGAACTTTGGAAATCCTGACCACAAACCTACATAAGTAACATTTTCTTTTGCCATTTTTGCTTGTTTCCCTTGCATGCTTATTATCCCCGATGTATCTATGTTATGAAAGACTGAACCCAAAAAAAGTGAACAATGTGAACAAGATGTTTTTTATTCAAACTGAACACATTACGCAAATGAACAACATGTGGAGAAGAATCAGTAATAGTTCACCTGTAAAATCAATTCCAGATCAGAGCACACACATGTAACACACATGTTACTGTCTATGTCCATGTAAGTACAGACAACAGCACTTCCCCAAATGTGCTAGCACCTCCCGCTGGTTTGACTAGAAAATGACTCCTGTTTAACTAAAGTATCAGTATAGGTGTAAAAAATAAATAAATAAATAAATACAAAATGTTATCTTGACTTAGTTCCTAGTTAGAATAGAAAAGTCTGCCTTACGTGCAACCACGCACTCCAGGAAACGTAATCTAAACTCACAGAAAGCCACGTCTTTACTTTGAAATCGTCTTCATTACCGAGTAGGTAGTCTTATCGAGGAATTTCATAATCTACAATGGCAACAACTCTGCTCAATGATGAATCCTGGGATTTTTTGGGGTAAAGCCTACGGCATTAATCATGATGTAAAATAAATAATAAATGTGTTAGCCGGGCTGTTCGCCTGCTAATCTGTATGTACGAGGGAGGCCCTGTGCCGCTGCACAACATGTAACATCCAGGCTTTGTTCGTAATTGAAGGTGACACTAAGCTTGAGAAGCAGGTTAGCACATCAGTCTGAATGTGCAGTGTTGTGTGCGTCACTGAACGGGACGCTGTGGGAGAAGGAAGGGAGGGGAGGGGAACAATTAGGCTTTGGAAGGGACGATGGAAGAAGGGAAGCTGAATCTGTGTATGGCAGGAAGAAAGAAAGGAAAGTGACAGCACAGTGTGGCGGACTTTCAAGAGAAATAGTCCAAGTTTTCTTGGACATTTTTTGCAAAAGAAGACATTTGGAATACCTTCTTGTTTTGGTCCTCCGGGTCTTAAGGTCCTTTATGTCGCAGTAAAGATGAGCTGTATCCCTGCCTCACACAGGTAAGCTGCACGACTAACACTCTCTAAAGAGACATTTTACACAATGTTACTACCTGGACCTGTACACTTTCACAGCTGTGAGAAATGAAGTGTGTCGTATCGTATACTCAGAGTGCAATGGTAAAAAAAAAAAAAGACGCCACACTGTCGATTAAACAGGATGACATCAACATTGATTCAAGAGGTTTTTTATACCTGACAATCTAATTCATCCAAATCTTAAAGTGGACATGGATATACACCAACACCCTGGGATAAACATGACGTCAATAGAAGTGTGCAATGCGGTGTTGCTTAAATACCCATTTTAAATAGCCATTGACTCTATCCGAGTCCATACAGAGGAAGTAAACAAAGTATTGGGGATTGGAGACATGCCAACATAAACACTGAAATGAACCAAGGGGCCCTTTTTTTAAATTTTATTCAGATGCTCCATGCTACCATATTCAACATCAGCATACATATCTAACAGACACTGTTCATTCAGTCATTTGTATGTATCCCTACCTGTAAGACATCAACAAAAAGTAATGGCCAGCAAAAAATCATATTACAAGTAAACAACTTGAGAAACCAAATGTCCTCTTAACGTCTTCTTCTAATTATTATCCTGTCGAGGGCTTTCTTTTTTTATCCAGGTTATCCCACTCCTCCCATCCCTGGAGTTGAGGAGTCATTTGTTGTTTAAGCCTGTTATGTCATCTAGTACTTACCTACAGATTAACACAGCCGTAGAAACTCTTTCCCTGCCCCCTCTCTCCTCATCCCTACACGTGTTGTGAAAAGCGGCACACTGCTTCGCAATGGAACATGTCTCAGTGAAACATGTGTCACAAACACAGTCCCGCATCCACCTGTGGAGTTTAGCCGAGTTGGAAATCCCTGAGATAAACCTTTTTGATCTTAAATCCTATCAGACTTTCAAAACTGTACAGTTACTCCACAAAGGTTTGTTTTTAAATGCTGGGGATAATACCTGACTCGCGTGAGCTGCAAGGTGACTGATGGCACAAATAATGCCGATTTTCCGATCTGCAGTTGTATGTGGAATTGTCAATCCAGTTCAGTACATGAGATACAGATTTGACATCCACCTCCATTTGATAAACTGTGCCTCAGTGACCATGATACAAAATGCTGAGAATCAGTGTGCACGTTGGGGGGGGGTGTAGCTGATCCAGGGTCTACTGTAGACACCTATGTGGTCATGCTGGAAAGATGCGGTTCTTTTGTCGCTTCAAATCAATGGCGAAACCTTCAAATAAATTCATTGTCGTATTCTGTGAGGCTTAAAGCCAGTATTGATGAGGTTGGATAAAGGACATGTCGCAGACAAAATGTATCAACATTAACCTGGAATGTGTTGTGTGTGCATCTGCAGTTTGAGCACCATACTTGGTCAAGTCGGATCCCAGATGGACGAGAGTCCAGTTCAGAGAAGAGGGAGCAAAGCCTACCAGGTACAACACACGTCTCTACTCAAGTGTCTTTTACTTCACTCTTAATCCACATCACTTCAAACCCAGATGATTTGTTTTAATGATAACATTTCACAGTAGCACCATTTTCCACTAATCTTATAAGGTTTGTGCCAGGTTGCTGCTTAAACAATGATGTGCGGTGACCCTAGATGTCTCATGTTAAGATATGTATTTTTTTAATAACCACAAGTTAGTATTGTTTTTCTTTTTTCATCCCATTATCATCAGACGTGCATAACTTAAATAATCAATATCAAGTTTTATTTTTGAAGGTCAACATAAATCATTATATTTCTCCTCCCTGGACCAGATATTCCCTGAAGCCAACATGAACGAAGATTCAGATTCCACCTCCTATCCTGATGACTTTCTTTACCAGAGGGAGCGTCTTCCCTCCATAGTTGTAGAGCCCACAGAGCACACGCAGCCGGAGAGCGGGCAGCGCTGGTCTCTGAGCAACAATGCGGAGGAAGAGGAGGAGGAAAGCAATGCCGATCACACAGACGGCTCTGTGGATGGAGAGCAGCAGGAGGACATGAGGATGGAAGAAGGGTAAGTGTTATAATCTTTCCCCGCAGTGATATGGTATTTACATTTGATCCTGGCTTCCAGAGACATTTTGACCAATTATCACTATATCTAACTGTCTTTCCACTATCAGGGGACTTTAAACATCATCGCAGTAAAAATTGGACTTTTGCATTGAATTAAAATGAATTTACAGATTGATATTATCCTCTGTCTTTCAATGTCCACTGTTGCAGCTCGATTGCGAGGAAGTCTTCTATTGGACCGTCCCCGAGTCAACTGTCTCTCTCCCGGCTGACCCCCCCTGCCTCTCCCACCCCCCCTGAGGCTGCCCCACCCTGTCTGAGGAGCTGAACCAGCACAACCAGTACGGACTGATAGGACTGCAGTTCACCTGAACTGTGTGTAACTCTTATAACGTGTAACCTCTGCATGTCTGACATTCCCAATAAATAAGAAACCCTTCGGAAAGGCTTGCGATGCCTACACATGTAAAATTATTTAAGCTAAATAAGGCCCATTTCTAAAAAACTAACACTAAACTGATTCCATTACCGGTACTTCTATTTTTGAGGAGATATCGATAGATTATATGAATCTGTGGTTAACTGCTGCTGTTTGCTGGTGCTGTATCTGACATTGTTGACTGGAGGTAACCAGAGGCTGTGACAGCAGCAGAAAATAAGCATGTGATGAATACTTTCAGGGCCAGCTGACTAGATACAAGCCTACGTGAGTGTTTTTAAAGGGAGAACTTTAGGAAGATTGTCAAGTTCATGGGTAAGAAAAACAACTCTGACTCATCCGTGTTTGAACTAAAGTCCGACCAGTATGGTTTATGAGGTCTTGATAAACCATATTTTGTGCCAGCATCGTTAAAACATTAAATGCCAAATAACAGTTTTTTTGTGTCAAGGTCTAAAATTCCATTTAATGTGGAATACTGCAACTCTAAATTCAAACAAACCCTTTATAATTGGAAACATTTATTGCAATACTTATTCTTTATTATTCCCTTATTATTATTCTCCCTTCAAAATATAAAAACTCATACAGGGAAGTTACATTGTTGCCAACCTGATCACTTGTAAAACATACTGTACACAAACAGTTATAGTGATTAGTGGATATCCACTTTTTACTGAAATGCTGCTAGCTATACCAACAACTTTATAGATCCACCCCTATTTAAAAAAAAGTGAAAATACTATAATAGTTGTATGTTTGTTGAAAACTTCAGTGTTAATTGTTTTCACACCCAAAGTTGTTTGGTGTGCTGCTTTACCCCCCAAAACATATTTAGAAATCCTGAAGTTCCCCAGTTATTGCAAAACATATACTGATAGCTCGAGGTCTATATGCACCTTTCCTTTATGTTTCCTTTTCCGGACTGCCAGGTCAGTCCGGGTTGCTATTGTACAACAATAAATTTGCATTTATTTCCACATGGTTGTCGTGCAAAAGTTCATTATATCAGTGAATCTATACTGAGAAGTGTGAGGAAGAGCATTAACTGTTACACGATTATACAGAGGTTTGCCCTGACAACAGACAAATACCTTGAGAGACACAGCAAGCGTAAGCGGTGTCACTACATTCCAATAACAACACTCACAAACACACGCAGTATACTTTACATGCCCTCACTCTACAGAGTAATAGTAAGTAAGCAAGTAATAAAGTCAAGGCCAACTACTCATTTTAAACTCTTGAGATACTGACGTTGAACTGAACCTGTTGCTATTTAAATATTTAGTTAAGGACTCATGACGATTTAACAAGTCAAACAGTCTGTAGCTACTCATTTTACCCCAGTGTTAACTAGAGGGGCAAACCACTACAATAAGTGACCCAATCAAGTTATCAAGAGACCATGTGATTACAGCCACTGGCCTCTAGAAGGAAGCAGAGCAACACACACCACCGGTTTGAGGTCCATTCCCTCATGGTGAAAAATATTTACATGAAGTATAGTATAATATTCCAAAAAAGGGATGTGTAGACTTCTCACCACACATGAATTACAGACCACCAGTTGCACAGTTTTCTACTAAATATAGTTTTTTTTTGTTGTTGATGACTAGGTATGTCTACTGTATGTGGCAAACCTACAATTTATATAAACAGACAGTGGTGGATCTGGAACAACACTGACAACCACTCATATATATATATAAAAATTATAAAAGAATATAAAAATTTGCACTCTACAAGAAAAGCTGATGATACTGTGATTCTGTACATCTTCTTATAGCCCAATTTAAGCATTTAGAATATGTCAAAGATTATGTTGTTAATCTTTTCAGTCAGGTAAACTGGCATTTAAGTTTAAATCTTCACTGAGATAAGAACTGACAGTTTTGTCAGTTCTTGGTGCAATAATTCCAAAGCGAATAATTGAGTCCAGACCTCATCCCATCATATTATAACGACCAAGTGCAGTTTTTATCACGTTGACAGGATTTAGGGGCAACCTAAGAGATGGGTGGCCTGGGAACTGAAGAGTAGTGGAGCAGGAGACCTCAGCCAGACGGCCTGGGGGCAGAACTATGAGGTGTCTTTTATTTTATATTTTATCCAGTCTATTCTTAATTGAATTATCTGTATATGTTCTTTGCGTGTGAAGCATTACGGGGCTACAACTTTCATTCAGTTGTGCAACCCAGTGTTGTAAAGAGTGTCACTTGTTAGGCCTTTGACATTAGTGTGCTGAATCGTTTGACAACTCATTTAGAACGGCTCAGGAGGATCATCATCCTGGATTATCCTCTGCCTTGACTTGTGCCCTATAGCTGTTTCAGGCACGCAGGAGTCCACAACCACAGCCACTGAGAGTTTCATCACTGAAGCTTAGTTTCTGAAGGGCCGCTCAAAGTGGGTGTCTAACTCAATCAAAAAACGGGAAAGAGATGAAGCATCAGCAGCAGAGCGACCTGAAGGGGCACCCACCTGTCACTCAAAGCCACCACGCCCTCATTCATGAATAACTTTAAGCCTTAATATAATTGAAAGGGTGAGTTATATAACAATTCAGTCCCCGTACAGTTGTCATGAAGGGGGAAATTAGCTATATAGATCCAAAAACGTTCCTGCACCAGGCTGCAATGGGGGTATATGTCTCACTCAAAGCTGGTAGAGGAACCACGGCCGGTATTGAGTGTGCACTCTCCATCCTACCAGTTTAAGAGAAGGTCACAAAGGGAAGTAAGCTAGTGTCAACCTATGCCTTTCTGAATCTCAGGGACGTTTTGTACGGTGAGACTGAGAAGACAGTTGAACACTAATGGCCATAAAATGGAAATCCTCCGAGGGACAATGGGACAGAAGATTGCCCCAAGTATAAAAGGAACTCAGTGTGAACAGTCTAAGAGTGGAAGAAAAGAGCCCGACTAACAAATTCATTAAGTACTACTTAGTTTACTTACTTAGTTATTTAGAAGGACAGCAGTTCCTAGATTTTTGTTATGGGTTATTAACGCTGTAAGGAATTCTTCTGTTTGTTTTATCTTGAACGTGCATCTGAACTCCCCTGTCTCTGCTCTGGCTGGTGAAAAACAGGGAAGGACAAGCCATTGTGAGGGTTGGCAAGCTGCTCAACCTAAACCGTTTCATGGCCAAGTCTAAGTTCATTCACACATCCATTGCGGAGCTACAATATGCAGATGATAACGCCATCATTGCCCAGACAGAAAAAGCTCCTCAGTGCATACTTGATGCTTTTGCCAAGGTGTACACACTCCTCGGTTTGGCCATGAACATAATAAAGACCAAGGTTCTCCATCAGCCCCCACCGTACTCCTCCACACCCCCGCCAACAATAGCAATTGACAGTGTAAGTCTTTTATTTTATCTGTTTATATTGCAGGAGGAATGCAAAACCAATATTCCTACTAGAAGTTTTAAAAAAACAAAGAAACGTCCATTTCCTCCACACACTCGCTTGTACTGTTCCAATGTGTGGTTTTGAATGCGTGCAAGGCATCTTGCCAAACCTCTGTAGGACCCGACTTGGAAAGTCTCGTCTTACCACGGAAGCATCCTTAACTTTCACAAAAACCATGGACTACCTACAGTAGGACTTAAGAGACTTAAGAAACTTAATTCTTGCTTGAATCTTGCTTTTCAGCTGGAAGGATAAATGCAGACAAATAAACATTTGTGTTCTTGAGGAAGCAAACATGGACAGCATTGCCACCACAATCATAAAACACCAGATCAGACGGACAGGCAATGTAATACGAATGCCTGACACACGTCTCCCATAACAGGATCTCTATGCAGAACTAAATGATGGCCAACGTGCACCTGAAGGTCAGAAAAAGCGTTTCAAGGACAACATCAGGATCAACTTTTAAAAAATCCACGTCAACAGTTCTAACTTCTCAAAACAGAACCGCGTAGAAACAGTTTACAGAAAGGAGCCACACTCCATGAAAGATCTCCCACTGGCTGCCAGAGTCAAGCAGCAGCAGAGAAAGAAGAGAGTCAATATATGGTTAATATCCAGGAATTCACAATATTACCATCTGTGACAGCGACGCTGGTATTGTTTTCACCTTGTGAGTCGGTCTATGTCTCTGGACAGATTGTTGTGACTGTGATAAAGTCGCAATCATGCAAGATGCGGTCAGAAAACGTTACAGACATGTAAGGGGTGCCCCGATGTTGTGTTGCGGCTGGTGTGAAGCCATCGAAAGAAGGTGCCTAGTTGACACTACCACTAACCATCCATCTAACAATTTGATCACAATTTAGAACATAGACTATAAACGGTCTGGCCATATAGGTTTAAAAAAAAATACAAGATATATATAGAAATATTGAAAATGTGATTTTATTAAGAGCTGGGTAGGGTTCAAACACAGCCAGCATGTTTTTGTTTTTTTTAACTCTAATTTGTTACTTTTCCCTAGAGAACTACATGGTGATATCTCCTCAGTCAGCAGAAATGGCAAACACTCTCTACACACATAAAGACACTGACAGAGGGAATGTGTGGTACTGAATAAAATTGTCATTTGACTATATGAAACAATATTACTGTAGATACTGTGGCCGACTTTCAGCCTGAAATGTGCCTTTTGTTTCATAAACGCTGAGCAGTTGTTATGTAAGATATACATAAACTTCTCTCATCTGTCTCACATTTATCAGAGTTGAATTTAAAGCTTGGGGGGAAGGGGGCCCCTGGGGAAAAGCTATCAGAGGTTGCTTGACATTTCCCAGGGATTGGAGAAACTACGCTGACACTGAGCCTCAGCTTGTCTCTTTTTTCAGACTGTATCTACTCTGAGGGTTCTGTTCCCGTCTCCTCAAGACTTGTTTTTATATTAATCCTAGACTAAACATCAGACTCAACTGCTGCTGTCTATACAATACAAGGCAATTGGAAGACTGCTGCTCAAACCCCTGTGGGAAAGTCAGTATTTCAACAACAGATATAATGGTGAATGATCTCTGCCCACAAGCACCAAGATTAGATCTTATTTCCAACTGGTCCTCAAATGTACTTAGTTGTAATGAATAGAAACCCAAAAGCAAGATCCCAAAATGTCTGAGAGGGATTAGCAAAAAAAAAAAAAAAAGAAAACGGAGTATCTAGGGCTGGCTGAAACACTTCAATGCTTTACCAATTCTACAACTGTTATACGTTGTATTTTTCCAAGGATTAAGACAGTGACAGTGAGGCACTTTTTATTCATTGAACTTTTTGGCTAACACAATAAAGTTTTATAAATCATTTTGAAGCTTGTGACCTGATCTCTTCGGGTAAATGTAATGAAATGACATATAAAAGAACATACATTTACTTTGGTAGTTGTGGTTCCTCTTCATTATCTATCTCAGCAGAAATGCTGATTTCAGGCTGATAATGTTCGATATTCCACACTGGGTTAAGACATGGAATCAGTAAAGAGATGTTTGGCACCAACAGACCATATATGTGCGAATGAAACAGAGATGAGTGGAGCAGGGAGAAAGAAAAAACAAAATGATAGAGAATAAAATGGGCCACGACTTAAATTGCATTCCTGATTCTTTGTCTACAGAGACAGCAGATGAAAAAAGTTGGTTTTCAAAGAATTGAAATGTGGATGAACTTGGAAGAAGTAGGGAAAAACAAAATCAAAGAGGATGGAGGGGAAAAAATAGGTCAATCACTCTGTATCCCCAAAAGTGCCAAAACTAAAAGCCCCTCTGTCTCCTCTCTCTCACCATCACCCTCTCTGTCTGGCTAATCGAAGCCAGATGTATGTGCACGAGGCCTTCATTCATCCCCCCTCCCTTCCTCCCTCTCTCAACGTCTCTCTGTTTCTTTTTCTCTGTGTGGGTTTCCTCCTCAGGCTCAGTGCCTCTCTGTTCTCCCCTTTGTCTCCTCCTCCTCTCTTGCCTCTCTCCCCCTTGCTCTCTGGCAAAGCAGGAAATACTACAGGTTCCTGGCCCTGAAGGGAACATGTTTCTTCTAACCACTAACAGATGGAGGGATGAAGAGGGAAGGGATGGATATGAGAGTGAAAAGGATGGCGGCTGGAACATTTTTGGTAGTACTAAGATAGATTGTGAGATGATAAAGAGCTTCAAATATTATCGAAGTGAGAGGTTTTGTTACTTCCCAGAGGAGCAGAGCTTTAAAGGAGCAGTCCCTCCTCTTCTTTCCTGTCCTCCTTTTGCTCTCCTTTCTCTAGATCTCTCCTGAAATAACTAAGGCAGCTGGAACTGAATCATAATGTCATAAAAACAGCCCAGCCCATTAAAATCCCCCTGCTCTTCTTCTCTCTGACGCGCGCGCGCACACACACACACACACACACACACACACACACGTTGATGTCATAAATCCTGTGTACTGATTGGCCAGTTGGCTGCCAATGGTGATATTTGACAAATGATCCTTGTATCCTTGTATTTGTAGACCCTGATTGTTTCGGAGACATAAAGAGTGCTGCTCAAAAGCGAAAAGTCCAGAAAAAAAGACCAGGAGTTACTTAAAAAAATATCAAAGTCACCAGGATAAAAAAAAAAGTCAGCTACCCGACAAATGTGCGCCGGCCAGCGTTAATGTTGGCATGGCGCCTTAAGAGAGTAGCCAAGAAGCCAACAAGCAGATCTCCCTATTGCAAAATCTTAGTTGTGAAGAAGAGCAAATACTGGCACTATAGATTGACTGAATAACAACTGAAACAAGCACATCCACAGCAGAGCCACTTGCTCCTCAAGACAACAAAGGTCAGTTGCTGCCCCCGCATCAGCAAATTGGAAAGACCGCTGAAGATGAAACTGTGGGTACCATAGCTGCTGTAAGCACAAGACCAGATGATCCATACAACTCTGACCCTGGTAGACGGGGAGATTCCATTGTTGACTTTGTTTGTGCCTACTGGGCCAAAGTGGACCCGGGGACTTGTCAAAACAGATATGCTGACCTGTCCAAGTCCCAACGCCAATATAAACACCAACGACATGCATCAGGAGAGACTAAGCCATCTGATGATAATGTCCATTGAGAGGGACATTCTTTGGGAATTGGACTTCTTGGACTTGGAATTGAATTTTGCTGCCATTAAAAAAAGCCTTAGACACTTCTAAAGGATAAGTCAATGTTTAATATGAATGCTCGTTATTATGGCACTAATATGCTAGACTGTTTATGCAGATTGCAATGCACCTGACGTAGTCTGTTGTGTTGGTGGTTGTCTTTGCAGTGGTGAAGAGATGTGTTGCAGATAGTGTTCGTAGTCGCCCTGAAATCTTGTCATACTGTTGAGAGAGATGTTTGTCTTATTTAAAAGACCAAGCCGAGGGGCCTATGAGAGGATTTAATCGCCCCTGGCTGTGCGGTGTGGTCTGCCTGGTGACATTATTATGGGCTGGCCCTTTGAACACCTTTCATGACGCATTGAACAAAAACCTTCATTGACAAAACTACTTGTTGATGTAGCAATGTTTTCCTAGAATAATAAAAAAAACAACAACACATATTGTTTTGGTATTTTTAAAACAAACACTTTAATTTTATATAATACATTTTGTCAAACAAATTTCATACAAAGAGAAGCTAATAGTTAGTTGGCTAGTGCACTTTAAATGATAATACTGTCAAGCACTGAAAGTGACATTGTAACATTACATTCTTTGGGCAGGCACATTTTTATTAGTCAAGTAGCCTCTTATTAACATTAAAACAGTAAAAACTGTAATTTGCTACTCAACATTTTGAACAAGGTCTTTAAAAAATACTTGACTCTGTGAGTGAGACATTTGATCTCTCCAAAACTTTTTAAAGACTTAAATTTGCTACTGCGGTATCTTGTCAGCTGCTACAGTTAAATGTCAAAGATTTATATACTTCTTTTCAGTTCAAAGTTTTTTTTTTCTACAGTGAGATTTACTGTCTCAACCACAAGTTCCAGACAAAATGTCTCGCAAGCACTTTGTACTGTACTAACAATCCACTCCTTCACTACTCATTTTATATATGGTCACATCTCGCTAGGCCATATAGATACATTAACTTCCATCCACAATATGTTTAATAGCTGTATGTTTTTGAAGAAAAACATGTACGAAGCACTAACCTTTGGTTGTTTGTCTTGAGATATCATCCTATTTAATTGCAGATTTAATAATTCAATAAAAACAGGTATGCATCATTTCAGCAACAAAAGAGGATTTCACAGTCCAAATATAAGGAAACTGTGGCATGTCCCAGCATTGTACTATATTTTCAACAATATGTTTCCATTGTGCATGAGTAACTGTTTTTTGAAGAATTTGCTTAAAATGGGAAATAAAGCACTATGGACAATTTAGAGACAAAGGGTCCTTCTTTTGAAAGGAGGCTGACAACCTGGCATATTTCTTAAAGAACAGCTATCTGTGCATAACAAAGTGTTGGTTATGCTAATGATAAAATATGATACCAATGCACAACTACTCATGAACAGGTCGTATTTGTCAGGTTAAAACGAATGATTTGTGTGTTTAAGCTAGTTTGGTGAATCTACAAGAAATTAGGATACAAAAATATTCTCGCATGAGGCCCAATGTCCCCTACAACGGTGGGTGTATTGGGGATTAATCTGTGCCTAGCCTGAAATTAAAATCATAAAATACTGTGACCTCAAAGACAATGCCAGCATGGACTATAATATGCTCTATCAGCGGGTGTGTGCATGTCCATGGGTGGAGATATTTAGGGGGCCAATGTGGCCAAATATGGTACCCTTTGACAAAACATGAGTAATCCATATAAGACTGAATAAATGTAAAATGTAACACTTCATATACAATTTTACATCCTATTTTTGAAACAATAGCTGATATGGTCATTTACTTCATTGCTAGTTAAGGATTATTACATCCAATGAATTCAGTCAACTAGGATCATAGAACTTCCATGTACACAATAATGTTTGCATTCACTGTAGTTTGTGGTGCATTGTTGTACATAATCCAAAACTCTGCTGTTCAGTCTGGCCAGTATTTCACTTTACACAGTGGTCATTACTTTTAATGAACCAGTGCGGAAGCGCAGGATCTTCTTCTTAAGGGCATGTGAGGCCTTAATCTTGACAAAAGCCTTGGGCTGCAGAGGTGCCCCAGGTGGTGCAGAAGGTGATGGGAGGGAAAGTTGAGGGGGCAGTTGTTGGGGCCAAACCAGACCACCACTCTCATCAGAGTCACTGGACAAAGAGCTGGAATCTGGAGAATCAGCATCGCTCGTGCTGGACTCAGACTCACCCTGACGTGGATGAGGGTAGTCCGTACTAGGCTGACACAGTGGTACTTGGTCCCTCTCTACCTGGTACTCCATGTTCTGCTGATGGTGGGAGTGGTGGTGGTGTGGGTAGGCATGCGATGCATGTGTGGGCCGAGATTTGCGTGTGCGTCTTACACAATGGTCCCTTTGGTTTGAAGATGAAGAGCCTTGCATGGGTGCCTGCATGGGTGGCTGGTCAGCCTCGTCTTGGCTGAGTTCCAGGGTGGACTGCCAGCGGCGACAGCTACTACCTCCTTGCTGTTGTTTCTTGGTCCTAGATTGACTACTGCGACTTCCCCTTCCACCGCTTCCACTTCCTCCACCATCCCTCTCTACTGTATTGTACTTGCGTTCTGGAACTCTTTGCAGGCTGTTCTCTGACTGAGATCTACATGCCTTCTTGCCTGGCTTCCTGCTAGCACCATTTCTGTCTTCATTCGAGCGACACTTCTTTGGGCCCGCTCGGGATCTGGAGGGTTGAATCTGAGATGCTGTGGGCAGCTGCTCTTGATGATGATGGCTTCTTTCGGGAGAATATGTGCTTCGGTTGGGTTTGGGCACCCCAGACCCCTTGTGGGGGTTTGAATGGTGATGGGCATAAGCTCTGGTGGAGGCTCTGCAAGGCTGGGCTGGAATATACTCTGCATTGACCAGCTGCTCATCAGGTGAGAGTGATTGATGAGGCTTTGACAGAGCTGGTGGGGAAAGGAAGTTGTGGAAAAGTTGGGGTGAATCAGGCTCGCTATTGCTGGAGTCTGGGTGGGTTTGCAGCACTCTGCAAGCTGGATAGTCCAGCAATGTTGAGCGGGAGGTGTTAATCATTGAGGCCTGCCTTGACCTGTGATAAAGCCCTGGTGGATGCTGGATACTTTGCTGTAGATTGTGGTGGTACGGGACATCTTCAGTAAACCCTGTCCCTAGGTAAGGCTCGTGATCAAGGTTATGACAAGCCTGTGAAACAGTTCCCTCTGAACACTGGGACGGAGCAGCGATCTCTTTAACAGACACCTGCTTAGGTGAATGTTGCTCATCCTTGCGGCACAAACTACTCTGCCTCACCACATTGACAGCTCGGGCATCATGTGCCAGGCTGGTGCGGGGCTTTGAGGAGCGCGTGGGTAGAGCTCGGCGCTGGATCAATCCAAATATATAGGTCTCAACTTTTTGTGCTTGTTGATAATCTTCCTGACTGGGGTCAACATCCCTCATCTCCCCCAAAGCATCAGTAACCGGGGCCCATCTTGTTGGGTCTGACAGCCATGTCTCTCCCGTCTCTGTCTCCCCTGTCCCCTCAGGTGCTGAGAGGGAACGAGGGACCAAAAGGTGGTAATTTGATTCAGGAGATCCATTTGTCCTGGCTGCAAGGACGCCTCCTGACAAACAGAGCAAAGGCAAAGAATGTGATCAGAATGATTGTTGCTCTTACCACCAGGAACGTAATTCCCCTTTCTTAAGGTACAAAACACATCGTAGTCTACAAATCCTGACCATTCCAAATGTAAGGCAAAGACTTTGCATCAATGTGACACTTCTCATTGCATTGTATATTATACAGTACAGTGTGGGAGCATGAACAATAGTCACATATCTTTAGCTTAATGAGAATCAATATCAAATATAATTACATTAAAACATAACCTCATATATACTTTTTTCAGAGTGAAGTTGATATTTAAAAATGAAATTATGGAGGTTAATCTTAAAATCTTACAAAAAACAATAACAACAAACCGTTGGAATGAGTCATGATGATACTCATGACGCTCAAAATAATTTACAAATTGTATATATGTGATTAAAGGGGCAATGTGTAGTTCCAAGCCACCTGCTCCAAAGAAATAGGGCATTTGACCTCTACTACTGGCTCCATACAATATCAATTTACAAAGCCTACTACCAACTAACAGCAGGGTAAGAATATGCACAATGCTACCAAAGTGCTGAACTCGTCAGTTTGTTTATTGGACTAAATCCAAAGTGGCAGAAATGAGTAACTGACCCGCACCTTTGTCCCGTCCTCTCCTCGTCCAGGAGAGCAGCCCAGCCTGCACTGCCAACCACTCTTTACCCGGAAAAAACAGCCCTTTGGCGGCTGTGAGGACGAGGCAATGGTGCAAATTGTTTTCTCGTTTCTGCCAGTTTGAATTTAAGCCAAAAAACAAACTATAAAACAGACACGGACCATGGATGTATTATTGACAAGCGAGTCAGGCAGCTGTACTTCTTCTCCCTCTGTACTGAGGGCAGACTGGAGCTACAGTGACTCACTATCACCTCTAGAGGAACAAGTGGTATTACAGACTGGAGGGAGCGGCGGTAGTCAGTTAGCATGCTAACTTCAGTAGATATCTCTATAACACAACACATAGACGTCTTTGACATAACGTCAACACTGTTAGCTCTCCACATTCTGTTGATAATGTCAGTTCATTCAATTTTAATGACATACAAAAACATGCAACACTGATTCTGAGCTAGTTGAAATATCACCAGATATACCAGTTTTATGAATACTATTTTAGTTATATTCCACTCATAATACCCCCCTATTCATTTGCTAGTTGATACACAGGAGCGATTCGTTTTCTTTCAGTATACTCAAACACACATTTCAAGCAATTTGTTGGTTTACCATGAGATTACTGCCTCTGTGGTACAACAGACAGCAATGTTTGTCATTTTAAACCCCAATGTTCTCAGATATGCGTCTCAGCTGCTTTATAAACATGAAGTATGGGCTTAGATGTGGTGAGATGAAGATGCTTAGCCACTGAGGATGTGTAATAGATTTGTCTGCTTGATGTTTGATTGCCAGGCACTAAACTGCATCCTTAATGGCCCCAGTGTCTACAGCAGGGAGAGAAAAACCCATCGCTCTTGATAATGACTGTGTCACACAATGCATGTTTTGGTTCTAGAACACTAGAACTAGAACACAATAGCTATTGCTCCCTTCATGCTGGATGGAGCTCATCCAGAGCTTAAATTAGGTCAGTATTAAGACAAAATAATACTGGGAGATTAATCCATTAAGATGTGGAGGATACTTGTTCAGTATCTGTTTATCTCTTTTTATTAGTTACAAAGTACTGAAAACTTTCATATTGTAAAATAATATTACATGGTTTCCACCTTAAATCATAATAACAATCACAATAATAATAATAATAATAAAAAAAATGAAATAAATAAAATTTAAATAAATTTATGTTTGGAGAGTTATTTTACCTGAAATGATTTTGCCGTCCTCCTGTAGATCAGTCGGGGACTCTGTTGGTTGGACCTCCGTGTTCACCTTCAGCTCGGCCACCTGCTGCTCTAACGAGGCCTTCATACCACAGGGCGTAAACTGGAGAGCGCTCTGAAATACAAACAGACAGACAGAGTCGGTACAGAGATTGTACTTAGAAGGGCTGGAACACGATCAAAACACCCTACTGAGCAACACGACAAATATGCGAATAGTGTGCATATATAACTCCCCGCACCTCTCCCAGGAGGAGAGGTAGAGACGCAGAGAGCAACAACCTTCACATTCACAGACAGCTATGGCCACAAGCACTTACTATCATAACACTGGAACAATAACACGCCAACCATCAGCCCCCCCGCCAGACACAGACAGAAATAAGAGAAAACCTGGTGCTAAAATACTTCTCCTATTCATAATACACTGTACTGCGTGAATTATATAAAAGTTTCCCATGCATTAAATAAAAACGGTCGTCAGATAACTCCTGGGACACAACAGTCAGTCAGCTGATTTCTATAGATGCCCTCACGTGTTTAACCAAACCCACATGTTTCACATTTGAGATACTTACTGCAGAGAATCCATCAAATGCCACCATCTGGATCACTGATGCGGTCTGTTTTATAGCAATACTTTCAGATGCAAGTTGTAAACCAATAATGATTGAAGCAATAACGGTGTACAGCTACAACAGTTAAACTTTGTTTTATAGTGCAGCTACTATTTGTCAAAAATGATACACCTCAGGCATCCCCGTAGTGATACTGCAGGATATAAAAAGATCATAAACGTTATATACTCGGTGGGGAACCGTATGTACTACTTATGTTTTCCACGACGAGGCCATCTATAAAAATCTGTCATGCAAACTAGAGCCGTGAAACTGCCAAAACACGGAGACCATGAGAAGTCTTCTGTTCTCTTTTTTTTTTTTTTTTCACGAATGACACACACTTACAGGGCAACAGCTGTATGTCAAGACATGAGAGGAAAACCAGCTGCAATCAATAATGATAATTTTTAATTATCTCTTCACCACAACTTAAATCAAAACAGAGAATATCAGCTGCTGCAGTTTGTTTTATCCCCCTTATCTTAAACAAGTGACTGGAATGATACATTTCCATAAAAGTATTCCTAACAGCATGTGCCACAAAGTCTTCCCAGGTAAAAACAACCGTTGGGTATGTTCTAAACGTTTTGCTTTTAAGTGGAGGGAGATTGGCGAATGGCATTTTTGAATGAAGTGTTCCTTCTGACAAAACTTTTAGATTCGGCACATTTGCAAAATCAATAAGTCAAAAATACGTACATGTGCCTACTTTCTCAGGCGCAACATCTACTTCACATCGGTGAGGTCATTTCCCCATAAATCATTTATGTTGACGTCGCACAGACTTTCCCTGGCATTGTTTTAATGAACTGGATGATGTAAGTGATTTCTCAAATTGCCTTTTCACTTTCTCTCCAACTTCCAATACAGCGTTCTGGTTAATCTCATAGAACAACACCTCATTTATGTTCCTGCTGTAAAGCACTTCACCACATTCTCCACCACACGTCAATAATACTGAGGAAAGGCTTGTGCTGCATAATCATATTTATTTACCGTAATTACATCACTGTTTTTAATAATAATTACTGCATCATATATTTATTGACCACCCTATGTGCCAAATATGGCTTGATATGTCTAATCTTCCACACGTGATGACACGTATGATTGCCGTGATTGATGATCTTGCCACTGTGGTACCACTTTAACTAATATATTGGATCATCATCATGTCCGCCGCTTCCACACGATGAAGTTATTCGGAAAGCTTCGCACCACCGTTGAGATGAGGAGCGGGAGCTTCAAATTTGTTTTTTTGTAAGGCTGGTTTTCGAGCTGTATGTATCCCCTGGGAGGGAGATGTACCAGCTGAACACGAGAACCAAATACCACACATTCATTCTGCCTTACACAAACAGGGTTTGGACTGCGTCTGCGCGGACTCGTGGCATGTCCAGTTTGCTTCACATAATGAGATTTGTGAGGGTTGCAGCCTCTCCGAGCTGAGCAGACAGGTATCATAAAAAAATAACAGCCTCCGTGATTTATCCACTGGACGCCTTTGCAGAAGTAGATCATATCTATAAAAGTGTATAGAGTTCTTGAAATGACATCTTTCTCTCCAACATAATCACATCTGCCTATTCGCTTCAGGAAATGGAGAACTGTTGCTCTAGGAGAGTTTAAGTAAATAGAGGTGGCTGAGAAGCCACTCCAAGTTTTTGCCCCAGTCCAATTTTCCATACACCTTTGAGACCAGAAGTGAAGTTGTTTGGCAGAAGCACGTTGCAAGACTGTATAATGAGAATGCACATACTGAAAGTTATACTTGTGCACCCGGTATGTCATTGGCTCTGGGGCTCTTACCTAACATTTTGTAAATATGCTTACAATGTTGACTTGATGGTAAAAAAAAAAAAAAAAAAAAAAAAAAGCCATCAGCATTGTATGGAGCCCCCATAAGTCACCGTAACGTATTATTTATTTTTTTAATCTTGTGGGAACAAGTCATTATCTTGTGTGCACAAGATACAAAATATCACCTGGCCTCTCTACATTTCGTAAGGTGATATTTTGTATCTTGTACTCACAAGATAATGACTTGTTCCCACAAGAAAATTAACTTGTGCACACAAGATAAAGAAACAATATCCCCTTTTGGGACTTCGGGGTGCCGTAGCATTATCTCAAGAGTGAGAAAAAGTATAACTTGCAAGCTAAGTGGTAAGACCTTTTCAATAATATTTAGATAGGCCTGGTGGGACGTTCAAAAGCTACCATGTAGCACGGACGGCATTTACTGTTTTAGTGGAGATTAAGGTGGTGAATGAAGGGTGGAAATCTCTATACAGCGCAAGTGTTTTTAAGTCCAATTTAAAATCTCAACGCTGTCCTTTCAAACATGTGCTTCGTCAAGTCAGCTGATGTCAAGTCTATAGAGCACATTTAATATCAACCAATGTGAACCAAAGTGCATTACGGAGAATTTCTAAATACAGTTAAATGACTGAAATACAAACAAACAGGTAAATAACTTTACTAGACACAATTAAAGAAATCATGTATGTCATATTTTTAATTATGGAAACTCAAACGTTCTCTGTGAAAAAGACGAGTCTCAAGGATTTAAAGTGGGGAGAAATAGTGTAGCGCTTCCACAATTTGGGAGCAGCAATGGAAAACTTTGGCACCATTTGGACTTTGACTGGTAACTGGCCAGAGAAACCGAAGCTCCTGAGCGTTCAGAGTTGAGTCACACGGGTGATTTTGGTGTTTATGATTCTGTCATTTTCACGAGTGAGTTCATCAATGGGCCAGTCTCCAAAGACCTGCTGGATTAACTTGAGGCATTCAGTTCACACACAATGCATCGAGTTTGAGAGCTCACACATAATACGTATATATATATATATATATATGTGGCGTATCCAACAGTTACATCGTTGACATCAGAGGGGAAAAAATAGGCGATCGGAGAATAGATATCAGAGAGTATAAGAACTAGGAAGTTAGGAGTGAAACAAAAACAGCCCTTTCTCCCGGAGCATGCTACTGTTGGAACAAAAACATTGCACATTTCACTGAAAGAAAAGTAACTGCAAATAGAAGAATGTTCACAACATGCCACACGCCGACTAACTAACTTAGTCTGTGCATCACAAGACTCTTCAACACATGCAGGCTTAGGATTTCAATGTGTGTGTGTGTGTGTGTGTGTGTGTGTGTGTGTGTGTGTGTGTGT
>CALSBV010010655.1:8378174-8407046 GCA_943590825.1 Bovichtus diacanthus
GTGTGTGTGTGTGTGTGTGTGTGTGTGTGTGTGTGTGTGTGTGTGTGCGTGTGGTTGGGTGTGGGGGTAGGAATGCTTTTTGAGAAGTCTGTCTCAATGAAAGGTCATTTCACAGTGGTGGACTCGCAGTTATGCAGCACAATGTATGTGTTTGTACTGATAAGCGGGCACCTTGCACATTAGACTCCAAATCTACAAAGATATTTTGAAAATGTTTGAAAGCAACTGCTGTCATCATGACAACAAAGAGATAAAGGATGGAGAGGCAAAGATCGGGACGGGAAAGGAGAAAGGCTCTCCCTACTGAGGTTAGGGGATTAGAGAAAGAGAAGAAGAGAAGGAGAGAAAACCATCTGAGGTGGACAGAAACAGGAAACATGGATTAATGGGAGTAATGTTTCAAAAGAGTAAAAACAAACAGAGACAGACTAAAAACAAAGAGTCCCCTTGCAGCCCACCCCCCCCCCTTTTAAAGAGCTTTCAGTCTTTATGTCCTGTGATCAATAATGTAAACCATTACGGTGTAAAAGCACAAGGTCTCATGTGTTCTCTGTCTGCCCCCTAATCACACGCAAACAGTGTGACAGTTGGATTAGGTTTTATCAAACCAACCACATAAAACATAGTCTGAATGTTTGGAAGGATGTGCAGCAGCCTATGAGAAATAAGTGTATACTGGCAAGATGGAGGGAATTAGTTGTGGATTTTCATATTGTCACTTTAACTCAAGCAACTTGGGATGTTAATTAAAACGGGAAAGTTGTAAAATCATTATTGTGCTACTCTGGTTATAATTAGAATATAATTGTAATGAGTGCAGGCACTAAGATCTAATTTCCTTCACTTTCTCATCATCCACTAAATGGACTTTGATTGCATGCTGAGAACTGGATCTTGTTTTCACTTTGAACATCTGGGACCATCAGATTACATTTTTTTTTAAACATTCTTCTGACACAACATTTTGGTGTCAAGTAATAAAACAATGCCAAAGTGCCATGTCATATTGCAACTCCCCTCTAAGCTCTATGTTGATGAAATAACCGGTAACACTATTGAATAATGTCAATGCACGTGGAAACGGCAGAAAGCTTACTTTTCAAAGTCACATTGGAACGTTCGCCATGGACGGCTGGCCACTAGTACAGCTTTGTTCAAACCAGATGTGAAGGTACCCAAACTCCAAATATGGTTCCCTGTTTCCTGTATTATATCTTCAGATGATGAACAACCATGAAAATGAAACAACCACGGCCCAGCTCAGGTTTCACAGCGGAGCTAAGGAGGCGGTTTGGCAGCTGTTGCTGTGCCCTATACAGTCCAATGCATTTGAACTGGAACTACTGTCGTGCAAGACAGAGGACTTTTGGAGGAAGTCGATCAACTAGAGTGAGCGGACATCAGGCTGTGAAGGCCGAGTAACTGCTGCCAGCTCTTACGCTCAGGACCAACACTGCCTGCCCGGGATCCCCTCAGTGGCTGATCTGACTGAGAGTTTATTACAGTCAGATGGAGCTGTTTAAGACATGGTTTCTTCCTCTATACCCTGAAATGAGTTGATCCCTTCTTGGAAAAAAAATATATTGATTACCCAGGAAATCTCCTTTAGTGTCCTGGAGAGCTCTGGGTAATTTCCTTTCACTTGATTAAAGCCAGACAGTGAACACATACTGGGGCTTACTGTCGGATGTATTGATCACATGACTATTTTCCTCAAATTACACATGGGCTGAATTGTGCTGTTAGAGTGTATGCTGCGTTATATGCGTTACCTTGTTACTGTTACCGGAGGATATTATGCCAGCAAAATAATTGCGATTCACAAAATGGTCCTGATAATCATCAACATTTGCTTAAAACTCCTAAAATGGCACCAACACATACTGGAATCCCTTTGCCTTGCAAACTATAGTCCCGTCCCAACTGGATGTTGTTTCCTACATTATTGTGGATCAGGTGGTCAAATCCTTTGCATGCAACTATGCTATACATATGTTTAGCAACACTATCCATCAGTTTCAGGGTAAGCTGTGCTCAATAAATAATGTGTGTGAGAGTTCTGCCTGACCCCTGGCAACGGTGTGTGCTGACCCATTGACCAAGCGGTCTGTACACCACGTTTCAGCTTGTGTGTTTTCCTACGTTTCCTAAATTGTCTCTACATTCCTTCTTAGCATCGCCCACCAACCAGAGCAAGGTTTTTGAGAAGAGGAGTACATTAGTCCCCAGGCGATTTAATATGTCCAGCCTGACTTGAAAATGTGGCTTTTTTATCCTCAACAGTTTGAAGTGTACAGTATATTGGGACTGCGTGATTTTGTTGTTTCACCATTACTACCTTTGCCTCTGACAGCAACATGAGAATGGTTTGTCATAAAAGCTTGGAACATTTCTATTTTTATTTAAGAAACATTTTGGTTTGCAATCATTATACATAGGATAGGCTCTGCGGCTATTGTGTCCTGGCGTGTAGAAATGCATTTCCCCCCTTGATGCCCCTGAAGCTTCACAGCTGTGACTCAAAGTAACCAAGTGGTAGTTTCTGTTCTGGAGACCTCACAAGTGACCAGCCAGCTCAGTAAAGACCCCCCAGTCCCCTCGCTCTACCCCACTCGAAGCTTAAACAGCTACAGACATGCTACTGTGTTTGCGCAACACAGCGAGGTGCAAAACGTAAGCAAAACACAATCCATTACAGCTGAGAGTGTTTTCTCTTGGCTTTAGTGACAGGTTGGTCACACAGCTGCAAAGGTCCCCCGCTGGAGACTTACTGTATGTCGGATGGCAACACAAACACACACTGTAAACACACACACCACTGTGACAAATGCACGTCATGCGCTCTGCCCCGGGTGGTTGGCCGCTGGAGCAGTTGATGGATTAATGCCTTTTTGCTCAAGGGCAAATCATGATGTTGATGAAGGGTGTTTCTGCTCATTCTCCACATCATGTTTCGTCAGACGCTCTGCTGTTTAAAGGAGCAACTCTACACTGGTAATCTTGTAACACTAATCCTGCCTCTATTATCACATCACTACCAACACAGCACATCATTCATTCTGTCGGAGAGGCTACCGTCCCGGTTGTCATGACGCTTGGTTAAAGGGTGTAGCATGGGCCAAAGGAAGAATCCCGAAACATGGGGGCGCATACACAAACGATGTTTCACTTTCCTTTACGATACCAGATAGGGCATGTGTGCTGCATCCATGCGGTGGCGTAATAATTGGAAAAATGTTTTGCTGACTGGGAAAGTTCACGCGAACAAAAACTTGAAAAAGAGACGTCAACATTCTCTGAGCAATAACATGCAACACATCTTATTTTTAGCGTCCATGTTGTTTCCACATCGCGACTACTTAAAGCTCATGAACACACCAAAGTCGGAAGAGCGACTTCCCCACTCAGGTAATGGGTCCATCTGAGGAACACTTGAATGCACCATTGGCCCTGGCGGTGGTCTGTGCTCTCACAAATGCCATTCTACTTATCAGTGTTGTTATTTGATTATGCAGAGCACACACACACACACACACACACGCACACACACACACACACACACACACACACACACAGTGAAGGCTGTGCTGCCTCCCCAGCTGCTGTCAGCTGTCACATGGCAGTCAACAGCTCCCGCTGAGGAATACATACGCATATATACTTTCTCTCTCATACACACACAAACATGCATTCTTTCTCTGCATGACTTTGTTTTTCCTGCATCGCAGTCAGGAGCTTTTTCTCTCGGTCCCCTTCACCTCTTTTTCCATCTCACCCAAACACACACACACATACACACACACACGACTACACACTCACAGGCTGAGATGAACTGGCGCTGAGTAAAGAAAATTAAAGCGTATATAACCCTTTAGAAGTTACACATTCCGAGTGGTCTGAAATGTTGTGAGTTATGTGTCATACAGTATGACACCCTCAGACAAGCAGTTGGAAACACATGCCATACGCAGAAATATCAACAAGGGGGACGGAATGAGAAGTGTATCAGTGCAGCTCATATACTGGATATAAACATTGACTGTGCGCACTTACCATTCCGCAAATGTGCTCCGAAAGATTCGGATTATTTATGCTTGAGCATAATCCTATGATGACTAAATGGAAGTAAAATACCCTCAGAACAACATCGATGGATACTAATTGTGGTCATGAGAGTTATGGAAAGGGAAATGTCATTAAAAGTGACACATTTCAGAGCAGATTATGAGCTGACTGAGATAAAGTTTGCGGACGGAATCGAGAAAGCAACCCTGACAGAAGAGATGACACAGTACGGTGCTTTGAGAATTCAAATGCAATTATAGGGATGGGTAATGCAGCAATCGCAAAAGGAGAATGTGATGAAGCTGTTAGAGGAAAGGCCTTAAACTAGGACCTGAGAAAGACAGGGCGTCGTGGCAAATACAGGTCTAAAGCAGTCACTACTTCATTAGAAATGAAAAGATTATGCAGTCCGAATCTGAAGCTGGGCTTTGAGCGTCTTGGAAACCACGAGGGAGCGGAACAGCCTGATGACCAGATCCTGTTTCAGACGGTCCGACTGTGGCCACTTATAACATTTATTACTCAGTAGATACGTTTTGGCAGCTTTCACGCTTTTCAAAAGATTTTTTATCAGGGTACAGTGAATTCCCCGCAGTCTACGCTGGTTGCCCAGCAACCCTGCAGTGACAAGACCGCTGCCGCCGCTCACCAGAAGGAATAGTTCCAGCCCATAACCGGATGTTTTTACATTTCTGTTTGCATACAGATCGTGTACAGATTACACAAACAAGATACGGTATGTTTATCCGTGGCATTACAGGTGTTGGTATTTCCTGTTCGAACAAAGCCAGCCCAGCTGTTCACCCCGGCTTCCAGTATTTAGGCTAAACTAAGCGACTCCTGGCACTGGTTCCATATGTATCCATCCTTTACATTAATATGCTGTGCTGCTTTAGGAATTACATTTATACGGCCTGTATACACTCATTTATGTATTATGTAAGTCTTTAATTAAGTGTGATTCCAAAAATGTTGAACTTTTCCTTCAACTTCACTTGAAACGTTGACCATCTGACTGTTGCAATAGTTTCTTGTATAATTCTTGTCCGGCTGTGTTGAAGGACTGACCGTGAATGTTTTTCTTCATTCTCAGGTCTCTCTTGAAAATCGTGATCTCAGTGACCCTACCTGATTGAACAGAAACAAAAATAGGGATGCAGGATGAGCTCAAAGGCCGTAACAGTAAAACGCTTGGAACTACAAAGGTATATTTAAAGTTATCATGCCTCATCTAAGAGTTAATGTGCCTTTGTTACAGATCATTGTCTCCCAGCCCGCAGTCATTCCCAGGTCATCAAATGACCCTGGACATCTGATACACAAGGTAGCCATTACAAACCACACTTTTTAAGTACCTCCATCTAAACCCATACGCGGCAATATCAGACAGTCAGAGCAACCGCTCCGGCTGTCCATTCCCTCCATCTGCGCAAGGGATTGATGGATCAACACACGCAGGACTTTCACCCAGGAGACCGCTGTTTGTGTCCCGTGTGAAACCAGAACTCAAAGTTACGAACGTAAATTAAGTTAAATACCGAATGTGCTTATTTAACCCAAAGCTCGATCTTTTCCTAAACCAAACCAAGTAGATGTGTTGCCTGAACCTAAGTGACGCCAAGGGGTCCCGACCGAGTGTCCGTACGTGAGAAGGGCTTGTCTCTCCCTGGGAGGAGGATTCGATTTCAATCCTGTGCTTCAGTCGTTCTCTGCTCATGCCTTTTAGAGATGTTTGTCTTTTTTATTTGACTCCATGGCCATGAAATATGCCGCAACTGGAAATACCTTATCAGATTAAAGTTCATTTATACTGCAAACACTGGTGGCATCCTCAAGTCCTCACAGAAGGAATTCCTGGCATTTCGAGGATCCATCAGTCAACAGATACGAACCCTGCAGTCGTGCGGACGGTCTTACTGTCCCTGAATCAGATGTCATGTGTCATATTTTAGGAATTAAACAATGGTCTACGTAAAGGCTGGGAAAAGATAGATATGATGGGGTAAATTACTCATTGGCACTGCTTTGCTTGAACAATATCCCAGCACCTGAATCTCAGTGTTAAAATGCCTTCCATAGCTTATTGGACGTTCATACTGCAGTACTAGGCAGGGGGCTAGTCTAGTGGTCAGGCTTTCATTGTGAAGTTTGTGAGTATACCAGGCTGCCACCATTGTGCAAGGCACTTAACCCAGAGTTGCTCCAGGGGACTGTCCCTGTAGTTAGTTCACTGTAAGTCGCTCTGGATAAGAGAGTCTGCTAAATGACCTGTAATACTAATAATACTAGACATACTAGATACACTGAATTTGGGCATACACTTTATGGTTGTGATCTTTTCTTAATTCTGTAGACGCATGAAAAGTCCTAAGATGGATCCGACCATGACACAGAGTCCGGCTGCTTGCTTTTCTCCACAGCAAGCCTCTGTATGGTTGATTGTACAGTGTCTATGTTTTTGGAACACTTTGGCGTAACTCACCAAGCAGGAGCCGGGTCATGTCCAAATATCAGTAAAACACATTATGGCCCACTTGAATATTTCTTTGTCATGAGTCAGACAAAATCCATCTGGTTTTATGTGGGCAGTCTCACATTTCTCGCCGGGGAGGAGCTAGTTCATCTTCTTATCCGCTGCGTCCCGTTTCAGGAATACATTTTGTCTCACTAATGCACAGAGCTGATTGTACTGCAGGCTCACCGGTCTTAGACAATGGCAGTTAGTTCATTTCAGAAACAGATCCCGAGAGTCATGACATCTCATGTCTCTTTAAAGAGAAAAAAATGACAACACACTGTGACACTCACCCAGAAATGTCCTGTCTTTGAAATACGACAGTGTTTGCTACAGCTTCGTGCTGTATGACTCTAGCAGACACCAAGTGAATAACACACACGTTTGTTACATTTTCATTTTTGTAATTGAAAATCAGCCCAGAGTGTATCCATGCTTGTAAATCAAAATTTTCATTTTTGACATCTGAAACTGCTCCAGTGTGTATTATACTTATATTATGTTGTCATTTTTGGCAACAATGCGTCATTAAACGCTACATATTTGGCATTTGCCGAAGAAATCCAAAGCAGTTGTTTCCTGAGGCCTTTCTTTTTGTACTCCGAAGCATCATCTGCTGAGATCCAACAATTAATCTAAAAAAGGCGATGTTGGTTTTGGAATCGATTTCAAAGAGTTCCAAATAGTTCGATGCAATCTCAAACAAATCTGGAGGAGTGAGGCAGTCTTTGTGGAAAGCAATGACCTCAACTTTTATTGGATTAGTTATCCAAAACTCGAAGGGAGAGAAATGTCTGGATATTCCATTGTCTTCAGCATGAAATGGATAAAGTAATGAAGCTACCCCCAAATTTGCCCTTAAATGGTAATGTGTGACTTAAGGGGCCCTCCTGACTTTGCGTTTTTCATTTTTGCACACTGAGGTCAATGACAGCCTTAGAGGATTTGCCTTTCTTTTCTTTTAATTGTCCACATAAACTCAGTGCTTGGTCTCTAATCCAGTAGTTTATGTACCAGGTCCGTGGACCTCCAGTTTTCCAACACCAGGCTAGTTTCAACGCCATTGACACACTTAATCCTTAAAAGTCAGCATATAAAGTACATATATAAAAAAAAATGTCCATGCCAGCACTCCCCCCACTACGCACACACCTCTGCCTGCAGCAGACTGTATGGGCCAAATCACATACAACAACAAAAACCCTTCTGATAAGACTGAACCTTAACATGCTGTGTGTCTCTAATCATATAAGGATCCCGATGTGGGGCCCTTTATATGCAAAGTTTTCGAAACAGCTCCCATGGCGCACACCACGCACAGAGCCACCCTTTAGTCAACTTTACATCTATAACGCTACCCTACAAACTGTCCTTTACATCAGCACAGTAGCAGGACGCCCATTGCAACCCTCTCAATCCAAAATAACCATAATTTTACAGTTACTTACAGTTTGGAGGCTGAGGCTAAAGTCATCCGACGCGTTGCCGTTTGGTGCGTCCAGGGCGCAGCGTGCCGACCGTAGGGCTCCCCAAGGCGGACGCCCGGGACCCGGAGAGTCCCCGAGGCAGAGAGCGCTCAGCACCCGGCATTCTTGCCTCTGTTTGAGTAGCTCCAGCTCACACAAGCCGGCCAAGCTGGCCTCCAGCCGCTCCTTATTCCGACTGCGCTCCGCTTTCATGGGCATAGAGTACGCTGGGAACATGACTCCAAAAGAGCCTGGTAGCTTTTGTAAAGACATCCTCACCTCCCGTTTTACTCGTCACTGTTTCCCAACAATGGGAGGCTGAATAAATCCGCTGAAGTCTTGATTCACTCCTTTTCTTGTCTGGATATCCACAGTGGAGCGGCAGTGGCTGAGGTCTCGGACCCACTCCCCTCCTCTGCTGCGTCGCAGCGAAGTGAGTTTGAAGTTGGTCATTGGACGAGACATTCACTACGGACCCAGCAGCGTCAGCCCCCCCTCCCCCATAAAGCAGGCAGAGGACGGTTAGCTCACCTCGGTTTAACTCCCGGGGGCTGATTTAGAGACAACACACGATGAGCTTTCTTGTCAATACTTCATGCAAAATTGTCAATAGTAGTGAACATGGTGATTTTATGTTGATGACTAATGTGTCATTAAATAGTTTAGTTTACTAATAAAATGTTTAAATAAATATAATGTTTCTTTTTTTTCTTCAATATAATCTTCCACTTGACGCACATTGCATGGGAGTTATTGAAAATACATCATGAACACGGAGAATATTTACACAAAATAGAACTAGATAGAACTCCCTTATGAACATTTTTTTATTTATTATTTATTTATTATTATAAATGATTTATTTATTATTTTCTCTTAAAATATTTATGTCGAAGGAATTACACAACAGTAAATCAAAACGAGTGATACATTTATTTAAACATAATAATCTTCACTAATATTAGGAAGAAATACATTGGTTGTGTGTTTTTTTTTTTTTAGTAAGTAATACTTTGAAATCAGCCCCGAGCAGTTGAAGCGAGGCCTGCGAGGTAAAATAAGCGTCACCCTACTGCCATCAGGGGGTGAAAGACACCTCTGGGTGCGGAGGGGCGTTCTGCTGGTTCACCAACTTTAACCCAACTTCACCACTGTCTCGGCTGTGCAGTCTCCCCAGGACAGCTGTTGGTGGAGTCCATGAAGGCACTCAGCGTCACACACAATCCACTGAGGCCACTTCACTGCTCAGAGAGATGATAAACGCAACTGAATAAAAATAAGAAATACAAAAAAAAAACAAAAAAAAGAAACATCACGTCCTTAAAGAGTGACGTAACACATACTGTATTGGTAATGACATGTCTGTGGAGATCATTACTGAGAGTACAACAATCTTCACTTTGATTCATTCTCAGTATGTAAGTATCCAAAAAAAAAATATCATTTTGTATAAGATGTCAATTTTGGCCGCTGCCTCTATGGCACAGATATGTAATGGGATACACGTACTGGACCTAACGAACACACTGTAGATATCACATTTATACATGTTGAACATTCATATTACATACATAGTCCACTTTCCTGCAACAGATGATTATTTTACCTCGTTGATACGGTGACCAGCACCGATGATGATGATGATAAATGTGCACGGATGTGAACCATAAAACAACTAATGCAACATTCCCTAAGATTTGGGAAATACGTACAGCAGACTGTGTAGATTTAAACCTAAGCTTGCCACTTATTGGTCATATGTAGGAATGATCAATGAGAAAACATTTCATTTGCGAATAGAATACATTCTTGTTGAAAGTACAATATATGCACTATCACTGTGTGGTGTATATACTCAGTGCTCTACTAGTATTCATTTGCTTTTTTTTTTTTACCTCTATTTTGTTTCCTACACCATTTCTTTTTTTCCCCCTATGCATTTGTCCTCTGTATAATGTTTGATTACTGACTTCATGTGGAAAGGCATGACAGACCCCCTGACACAAATGGAAGTGGTATCAGAAGAATGTCAGGGAAGGAAAATGCTCTTGGGTTGAAGCAAAGACTGACTGCGGGTGCAAGTAAGAACCTAACCAACAAATGACAAGAATTCCAACTGATTTCATGAAATGTTTTTATTCATTCCTCCGTCTTGTCTCACATTCCTCTTAGAACCTTATTTCTGCTTATAAGCACTTTTTCTTCCTCAATCCACTGCCAGCGTAGTTTGAGCCCTTATAATATGCACTATAACACAACCATATGCACATATACAATGTCATATCTGTATAAATAGTTTAGATGAATATAGCAGATCAAAATAGGTTTCTAAGGACAGGTCAGGTATTTTAAGCACACACACAGGAGTATACAACGCTGCACCACCGAGGGAGCCGGATGACCTCAACACGAACAAAATACTGCAGCCGTGTGTTTATGGAGTCTCTGGAGGGGAACCTGAGTGTACATTTTGGGGATTGTCATGGAGACTTGACTTCAAAAAGGTCCAGTGTGTAGGATTTAGTGGCGTCGATTTTCATGTATTTGAATGCAGACTTGATACTTCGACACGTGGGCCACACTGTGACTGACGCTGCAACCTTGAATGCATTGAAGTGAACTTCAGGGTCACCTGCGGCGTTTCACACTCATGCGTTTAAAATGAAACCCCTATGGTAGACGCATGGAGTGCGACGTTATACTCATCGTTAGCATTAATAGGGACAGCCATGCATTTCATATACAGCAGAGGAGCCACGTGAACTTCGGTGGTTATTTTACAAGAGACTTCATTAACAAGGACAGTTATGATTCGAAGCAAACAACGTCTGCAGTTAAACTGTGTTAAAAATGGCTTTTGGGTAAATACAGTTGTCAGCAGTGCACCCTCTGATTTAAACAACAGTTTTAAGTTTTGCAGTGCAAAAAAACCCCAAAAAAAACATTCGAGAGAAAATACGTGATTTACGTGCGTTTCACAAACATTCACAAATGTAAATAATGTCGTGAAGGAAAATGTCAAATACGTGTATCTGAATATTGGTGCAAAAAAACTGACTGAATTCACATTTGTACATTTTTGTGCGCTAACCCACACCGCCGCATCTCCTTTATGCATGTGATGGTCGCCATTTACGTATTTGTCCGTCTCACAGTATTTTTCTGTGGGAAGGGACGGAAAAGATCAACACCTATATATCTACCAAACACATCACTGTTTTATAAGGGAACTTATAGTAATTATTGTCAAGGCTACTGTGCAAGTGAGATTGTCAAAAAAAAACATCCACGGATCGTCCAAATGCACAAATTAAGATTGAGACCAACTAATGTGTTAAAGAAATAAGAAATACGTTTCTCATGCACCAATATTCACATGCAAGTGTACACTTTTTCCCCACATACATGACAAAGCCTTATGTTACATTTGTAAATCTTATAAAACCGATGTAAATACACCAATTTCTCTCTATTGAACACTTCAATAATGTACAAAGTCAAATTGAATTGTGCATTGCACTTAATCATGTCATTACTTCTGCACACACACACACACTACTGTACACTTTTCCCAAGACAGTTGAGTTTCCCAGTAAACAGCCCTCTTCAGCAGAAATTCACAGTATTTTAGACACTCATTTGGTAAGTGCACATATCAACTCACTAAATTTGATGTCGCCGCAAGACGTTTGCGCCATGCACAAGGCTCGAGGTACAATGCTTCCTCGGTATATCTATCCTTCAATGGTACATTGTAGAGGATTACAATTGTGCCTTGTGTCAATTATTATCACAAAGTTTTCCATTTAATTTCTTTAAAATGTCAACATTTGTCACACATTTAAAGAGTTTGCTGTTCATCCTCGAGTCAGAACATTATTATTTTTTTTCTTTCACAGGTTGGACAAGTATCATGAGAAAAGAAAGAAAAAGAAAAAAAAGAAAAGGCAAACATGGCAATACACGATCCTGCAAGACGTAAGACACGTCACGAGTGAATACACTCATCAAAGTATCAACGCATTCAAAAGTAGTATTAACACTGACCTCATAAGCAATGTGCTGTTTCGTTAGACAAACATTCCTCAAAGGCAGAAAACCCTGGTCGATAAAACTCGACAGACGGAGGCAAATGTTCCTTTGAAAACAAAAATGAAACCGAAGTCAAGGTCGACTTAGAGAGAGGACATAGCTCAGGGCTGGGGAGATGCAGCAAGCTCACCCGCGGGCATACGTGCACCAGCACGGGAAACGCCGCAATCCGATATACTTGATCAGGATTGTGTGAACTTGTTTGGCGAGGGCTTAGATGCAACCGACATTCATTTATATGCAAAAGTCCCACGCTCCAGTTTTAAGGAGTTGGTGGTTTGTGGTCGGAAACCTGTCGGATTTTACCATCAGGCATTCCCACGATTTCAAAGTGAGATTAGTATGACTAGTGTGAAGTCACTGCCATGGGCTGTACTGTAGTCTCTTTTCGTTTACTTTGAGCTAAGCTTCTTGCTCGCCTTCGAGGCTCTAATGAACTGCGGCTCTCCATCTCCGCCGCTGAGCTCCAACTCAAACCGGTGAGATTATTTTTGACGCAGATCCGCTCTGCCCCTGAGAAATGTTCGCAAAAATTAAAATGCTGTGTGTGAATGACATGTGAAGAACACACAGCACCAGTGCAGGAAAGGCAGCACCTATTTCATGGCACTGCATCTGACATCTACTTCTACTTCATGGCTGGACTGTTAAACCCACAGTAAAAAAAACAAAAAAACAACAACTTGTCTTTAACATGACAATCACACATGAATTGATGCAACACACAGAAATGGCTTGAATCCAAAACAGGATGGAATTGTCGACATGTGCGCTGTGGCAGTGATGAAGCAGCGAGATGTATTAGTGTAAATCGTTAAAACATTGACATTAAACATTGACATTAATGGTTGGCCGTGAACAAAAACATTTCTGTATTCCCCTGGCAACACATTAGGAAACTAGGAGCTGTGCCACCAACAACTAAGAATTCCTGTTTTCTCTCCATACATTCTCTCTGCTCGCCAATCAAATCCTCCACCGTAACATGTCACTGAATCAGAACGGCAGAGCAATGCAGCCACAGTTCAGAATAGTTTACGCCATAACGAACATAAAGATACAAAATAAAATAAAATCACAAAAAGTATGGCATAAGCTCTCAGGGAAACCAGCCCTGATCTGTCCAATATGCCTGGTAAAAATAGCCCTGACTACTAAAAACACACACACACACATACATACACACAGACAAAAACACACTCACACGACCACGTATGCACATGTATGCCGTTACATTTAGATTTCTCATAGCTCTGTTGAACGAAAAAAAAAAGTTGAAATACTGCAGGCTGTGGATGTGTTGCCGTCTCTTATCATGTTCCTCAGCTTCAAAAAGGTAAAAAAAAAAAAAAAAAAAAAAAAAAAAAAACACAAAAGGGATACAGCAGCTGTTCTCGATCCTCGAAGGGGAGGAACATTTATGCATTTTTGCACCTCTGAAAGTGAATGCATATAGAATTCCAATATGGATTTTCAATAGGCAAAATACCAGAAGCGAGAAGAAGTTGCATGCTTTGGGTCAGTCTTGATCTTTGTCTGGATGTGAAAAGAAAAAAAAACACTTTTCGACGCAGCATTGTGTGGAGAGGAGGAATGTGGATGAACGAGACAGAAGAAGAGCTACAAACAAGTCATCCGCCAATGACTTTGTCTCTCTGCAGGACACATGGTGGTGTGCTTGTGCCCTCTCATCTACTGCAAGGCTGATGAGGTCACTTGAGTCAGGGGGTGCTTTCCTTGAAAAGCTCTCCGACCTGAATGAACTCGGAGAAGAGCCTTTTAAAGGCCACATTCTCTCCATAGGGCTCACGAAAGGTAGGTTGAATATTGCACATCATGTCTGCCTGCACCCATCAGTGGTACTGGTTTCTCCTTTTTTGGGACTCAGAGTTGTGGTCCTTGAGGCCAATGCTTTTATGGAGATTGAGAAGGGAGTCTCTTAGCTGGATGAAGAGGTGGGAGAGAAAGAAGTCAGAATATCAGTAATCAAATGTTTAAGATTGAATCACAAAAAAAGCAGAACCCAAGCCTAACGAGCGCAGACTGATTACACTGTTACAATGTAGGCTGTGGACACTGGTGGAAAACCTAGGAAGTGATGTATGAGCTGAAAGCAGATGGGAAGTCTTTTTTTTAACAATAGCTGCAACTTCGACATTTTAATAGCGACGGACGACAGTAAAAGTAAAAGACTGAACCTCCCGCCCTTCTCCAGTAAAGTTTCTACGTATCTAAACATTTGATGGAGTGAGAGAAGACACCGTACGGTCAGCAGAAATGACTTCCTTCTGATGTTTTGTTTATTGCTGGTGCAAAGTGAGCTATCTCAGGCTGTGCTCTCAGACAGTCTTCCGCACCATAAATGTACAACTGCCTGGAGTCTCATCCAGCCTGTTGCTCATCAAACCACCCGACTGCTTGGGTCTTTTAAACAGTGGATGCCGTCATTGTGAAGAGACATTCTGGTTTTTAGTGTGTTAGTGTTGATTATTTGTCATTTTCAGCACGGTGAAGATCTTAAGTGGAGCCATTTGGATATGAACCAAAACAGAACTTTTCTACAAAAAAAAAATATTGAAGTGGATAGGTCATGTACTTTCGGTACTTATCATCAGTGTATGGCGGTCGGCACGCCCCCAGTTTGGAAATACAGTCAGGGGTACAGGCATGGGAGCAAAGCAATGCACTGCTGTGGATGGGGGCAGTGGCAAAACGTATTTTAGACACCAAAAAAAAAGGCCACCCTAAAAATAATCTGTCTAAGTGTATGCTGTGTACCATTATCTATGCTCTCGCAGAACACAGGAGTTGCTGGTCTGGATATATCACCTGGGTTATTGTGTAACTTCGGTGTTTAAAAGGGTTAGTTCGGAATTACCCATGTCACACAATAACACAAGCACACAATGAAATGTATTCTAAATGTAAAATCAAAATCAAATCAAATCAAATCATGTAGCGTACACTTAAACTGATATAGATTTCTTTAGGTGACTAAAACAAGTTTTACTGATGGGCCCGTCCACAGCGGTACATTGCTCAGCTTCTGTAACTGTACTCCTGTCTGTTTCTCCAAAACCGGGGGCGTGCTACTGTAGGCTATACACTGGCTGTGGACTCATATGATCACACTTCAAAAAAATCGGGCTTTGCTGTGATACGAGCCTAAGGAAGTATTTTGTGGCGCTGCACACTGTTTGTGTTCGACCTGCTCTCTCACCTTATCAAGCAGCAGCACTGATGATTTGATTATCTCTTTCCACTTCTGGAGATCGTTGTCATCGTAACGCTGCTGGGAGTCCGTGAGCTGCACCCATTTCAGCAGGGTGTGGGGAGTTCTGCTGATGAGACACAGTCGCAGACATGTAGATGACTAGACTTTGTGTAAAAGATGTATCCACCTTATCAGACTGAATCAATCAGGTCGAAAAATATCTTTCACTGCCGGGATAATTCTTTGGTGAAGAGGAAATGCCAGATAAGGCTTTTATGCTTTTTGTGCTAAAGTAACTATTTTTGAAGATCACCCTGTTATGACTTATTTTCTGAGCTCTTACTGACTTTTCCATCACTGACGGAGTGCTTTAGTAAATCAGGACCTGGGTACATGCAGATTGTGGAAGCAAATTAAATGAAAACCCACTGCACAGCCACAGCCACAAATTTGGCTCTCATTTTATTTTTTGGGTCCAAAATAACTATCACATGACATAAATTGAGCTCTGCAACAGGCAGTGATCACAATAGAGAAGTCCTACTAATGACACTCAATCACAAGGTCAAATTTCAAATATGAACTTATATGCACGTATGTATGTATGTACGCATACATATGTATGTATATATGTATGTATGTATGTAGGCTTTGGGAAGGGGGGGTATCATCTCTTACAAAGATCTATAGCAAACAGAAAAAAACAATCTGTCACCATGTCCAACATTACCTTTCTTGTGGTCTCAACCCCTGCGATGCAGCGAGTCTCTGTGTGGTGTACTCCAGCATCCACAGCTTGTAGAACAACATTACATTGAGAATCACCAGCAGTATCAGGCTATAGAGAGATAAAGAGAGAAAAGACAGAGAGACTGTACAACAGGGCCTCATCTACTACGTCACTTGCCATTTACTGAAATGAATCAGGGCCATGGCAGAAATAAAAAAATATACCTTATACAGATCCTATGGGATGCAATTGAAGACAAGAACAGAGAAAAAAGTGTAGATTACAACAGATTGCAACCACACGAGAACAAACGAAGAAAGATAGAGTGCACGTCCTCAAATATTCCCTGGTAGATGAAACTATGAAATTGAATCAGATGTGTTAGAATGATAAAAATCAAAACAGCTGACAGCAGGCGCTGATAAGAAGTTGACTTGATCTAAGTAGAAGTACTCTAACATTCAGTCAATCGACAGATAATTCATTGTCATCAATTCAGATAATCAATCAATCATTTAGATAATCTATTAAACAAAAATGCAGAATATTCTCCAGTTTGTCAAAGGATTTGTCGCTTTTCTCATCTTTAAAAAATTGTAAACTGAATATTTTTGGGTTTTGGGCTGTTGATCAGACAAAACAAGACATTTAAAGACGTCATCTTGGAAATTCTGTTTCGCACTCAACAATCGACGGATTACGGATTGCAGACTTGAGCACGGGCTGTCAAGAGTGAAGTTGGAGTTTTCTGTTTGCGATGGAGGGGTGATAAAACATTGTCTATCGCAAAGCAGGGTGTGATGACGATATACAAGTAATAGCCTAACTCACACAAGGCTGATGAAAAGCAGCAGTTTGGAGAAGTTGTAGAGTGCAAAGCCTCCTGGGCCATCAGGTACGTGTCTGGTCTGCGTCGAACCTACAGGAGAGAGCACGAAACAGAAAGCAGGGACTGTGACAAAATCTCAAAAAAGGATTTTTCTGTAAAGGTGTTATGTGTAGACTGTTGTCATTCTCAAATTTACAAGGGAACTACATATCCTATACATGTCGTCCTGTTAAAAAATAAAAGAATGTTGCTCGCTCGCCGTCAGTCCTACAGCACTTCACTGACCACAGACCATTTGGTGACCTCTGCTGGGCTGACCTGCCACATGTTGGATGTGGTGGATGTCCTCGTCCTCCTCATTCTCAGGAGTGGTGACGGGGCTCAAGGCCTCGTCCATGTTGCACGGCGTTCTAAGGTGATGGACGAGCATCCGTTTCCTCCTGCGGCTGGTGCACGTCCTTAGAGCCTTGGTTTTGGGCGACTGTCTGTGAGGCTCCACCAACGCCACATCCAACTTATTCAGCTCCAACTCTAGAAAAGTGCAAACCAGAGAGAGAATGGGAGGTTTGAGGGGTTAAAGGTCGCAGTGAGAGTTGGTGTTTGGTTTGGTTGTTTGTCCCACTAACACTTAGTGAAGACTTCGGACTGTGGTCACTCTGTAATCTTGCATGACCACTTCCTTTGTAAAATAAACAGAGATGTCGACTGGAGACACATGACATTAATCACGACTTTATGCTCAATTTGACACAATCAAGTTGTTTACCCAGTGGACTACTATGATGATGATCATGAGTTATTTCAATTAGATATGAACCATTGTATACAGACAAGGAACTACAAAAGTGGGACAGGAAAGATTAAGAATGAAGGCAGGTCGAAAGGCAGCAAAGTAACGCTCGACAATGAACGATTATGTTTTTCCACAGCTGAAGAGGACTTGATGATGACAGATTAGGGAAATCTGTCCACAGATGACAGTGTAAATTCAGCAAATGTGTGGCTCTGAATAACATTGCTGTGTCGCGAATTGTGTTTCATCTCCCTAAAATCAACTGGAAGAAAAAAAGGCCAAATTGACCCAAAAAAAAACTATTTCCATACAGTGTTAAACACGGCAGATCAAAAATGATGAGTATGATCAAAAACACCAGAAGTTTTCATTAAATGTTGTTTGTGTTGAGGTGCTAACCTAAGTGTCGGAAGTACTCATCCAGGCCACTCCAGAAGTTCCTCTCAATGAAGCCCTTCACAAGCCCCCATGGCTGCTTCCTGTAACGAAGCTCTGTCGACACCCTGCAGACACACACACACACACACAGACACACACACACACACACACACACACACACACACACACACACACACACACACACACACGCACACACACACACACACACACACACACGCACACACGCACACACACGCACACACACACGCACACACACACACACACACAGACAGACAGACAGACGCACACACACACAGACAGACAGACACACATACACAGACAGACAGACAGACACAGACACACACACTTATAATAAACTGGGAAATGTTAATGTCCATGTAAGTAGTAGTTAAACAATGATGTGGTGTACGTTGTTGGCCCTATAATCTTACTGGGATTCAAAATGAGACATTGATAATAAATCTTAGGCATTAGGACTAAATGTATTTCTTTTTTTTATATCCATGGCTGATGTGGTTACTCTAATTCATGCCTTTGTATAATCCAGACTGGATTATTGTAAAATTGTGTTGTCAGGCCGGCCACATGCTAGTACTAAAAGTCTTCAAATGGTTCACAAAGCTGTCTTTGTTCCTGTCATGAAACACGTATAAGAGTAAAATATTGTCCTTACCTAAGACGACACTTGTTCTTGGCTACTCTAGTGAGCATGTAGCGGTTGAGGGTGTAGAAGTAGTCATGGTAGGGTACATCATGGGCGATCACCTCTGCATCGATAATGTAGCACTCATTCTCCTGGCTCGCCTTGTACAGAGTCTGAACTCACAACAGCACATAGTCAGATACAACTTTCTGCTAACAAGTGAGAACTTCAGGAAATAGTAGGCTACTCCATAAAGGTTAATACAGATTCAAACTAAATCAATTATTGAGCTTTTACAGAGGCATGACTCATGAATGTCCAATGTCCACCTACCTGTGTCTCAGTGACTGTGGCTGTCTTGGGAGCAAGAGGATTATTCAGGGTGATGGTGTACATGATCTCCCTTGACTGGTTACCATCCTGCTCTTTCCTCCATGTGTGATACACCACATCTGCGAGAGAAAATCTAAAAGTTAAACTTCAAGGAACCACTGGTAACACTATCGAGCAATGTGTTTAGAATTAGGTGGGTGTTTTGTTTGCGTCATGCGCGTGCACAATTTGCTTCACACATGTTAGCCCACCAACAGTTAGTGGTAAATTTACACCAACAAAAACGTAACAGTGTGAAATCAGCTTTAAAAATGTTAAAGGATAGATTCACAATTTAGTAAGTATGTCTAGGGTATTATTTATTTAATTTTTGTTTTCATTTTTGCCTTTGACAGAAATACCCTCATCAACATCGCAAAAAAAGGAAGCACAAGTATTGGATTAAGCGCAATGCCCACAACATCTTACAACCACCCAGCAAAACCAGCCGGACCAAACACCACTGAAAGCGGTGTGACCCAGGAAGAAAACCGGGATAAGAGCTAAGCTAACCCAGCTAGGACCTACATATATGGCTATTCCACTACCCAGCCTACTCCCCCACCAGGGGAAACAATACCCTGGACCATGTCTACAAGAACATTCCTGGCAGATACAAAGTCCTCCCCCGTCCCCACTTTGGACAATCAGATCAGATTTCCGTGCTTCTTCTGCCAACTTACCCACAAGTAATTAAAAGGGTCAAACCATCAAAAAAACAGTTGAGGGTGAAGGGTGGACAGCTACAGCTGCTTAACAGAATTATACCAGACATCATATCAGCAAATGTGTTGATATGGTGATCATCACAAAGACAATACAATTATTTCCCAACCAAAAAGCCTGGATCAATGGAAAGAAGCTGCCTTTCGGTCAGGTGACAAGGAAGCATAGAGCTTTGCCAGAGTGAGACTGAAAGCTGGTATCAAAGAGGCAAAGCGGAGGCATCAGGAGAGACTGAAGAGAGACCTCAACACTAAGATCACCTAGAAGATATGTTGCAGGCGATCCAGAATCTCACAGGCTACAAAAACAAGAGCACCCCCCATCATGTGTGAGGCCATGTTCCCAGATGAGTTTAACATCTTTTATGCTCGTTTTGATCTCCTCAACAAAGAGGCATTGGTCAAGTCTGCCCCGCCTCCAACGGACCTGCCACTGAAGTATTCACAGTGGATGTGAGAAAAACCCTGATGAGAGTGAATTTGAGTAAATCTGCTGGGCCGAATAACATCCCTGGTCGTCTATAATAAGAACATGCGCTAACCAGCTAACTGATGTCATCACTGATATTTTATCACTGTCACAGGAGAGTGTTCCCACCTGCTTCACTACTTCACCATCATCCCTGTACCTGAACAGTCTACAGTGTCAAGTCTAAATGACTACATCCTGTGGCACTCACCCCCGTTCTGATGAAGTGCTTTTTAGAGACTGGTTCTCCAGCACATCAAAAACAACATCCCAGCTTACAGAGGAGGCCATCTCCACTGCCCTCCACTCAGCCCTCACACACCTTTAAAACCACAACAACTACATCAGAATGGTGTTTGTTGATTTCTCTGGACTTGAGTACGACACACTGCAACTGGATATTGGACTTCCAGTCAGTTTGGATTGGTGGTCACACCTCCTCCACTCTGGGGTTGAACACTGGAGCCCCCCAGGGCTGTGTGCTCAGCCCCCTCCTGTTCACACTGTTCACACTGTACACCCACGACAGCGACCCCCGACATGAAGAGAATTCTGTAGTGAAGTCAACACTACCATTATCGGTTTTCCCATGAAGAAAAATTCCCATGCTATATTCTTGTCAATAGAGGAGCAATAGAAAGCCTTTCTGGCTGGAAACAAACTGGCATAGGACGTGCACGACCCAGGAAAGCAGGGCTCCTGGTACCCAGGGTAGATTGGTACCTATCTACAGAGCACCAGTAATATTAGTTAGGTGAGGTGCCTGCGCAGAGCCCAAAAGATATTAAAAGACAATACCAATCCCAGCAACAGCCAGTTCACCCTGCTGCCATATGGCAAGCGATACAGAAGTATCCGCAGTTGAACCACCGGACTACAGAGCAGCTTCTTTCCTCAGGCTGTGAGACTCCTCAACTCACTCTCTGTACTCCACCATTAAAACATTGTTTTGTTTTGTGTTTACCTATGTAGCTTAAAGCGACTATAACTTTCATTTTGTTGTGCAACCTTGTGTCGTAGAATAACAATAAATTACCCTTGAACCTTGATATATCACGTTCAGTTTGTTGACTTTTCTGTCTTGATGCAATAGTGTGACACTGGTGAAGTTGCACTTGACTTTACCTGAGAATCTCCTCTGCTCCCGAAAGTCCCTCATGAACTCAGACTCAGTGAAAAGTAAGTCATACATCTTGTCCACACCAAACTTGTACACTTCGTTGATGTACTGCCTGCCACTCAGGTCCTCGTGAAAAGCCTGAACCTCACCTGCACAAAAGGGTATTTCTGTGTGTGAGAGTGAAAACTGAGCAGATGAACACAGATCATCAACAACATAGACAAATACACGGTGGTTTATATTGAGGGGGACAGCAGCATTGTCTGTTACATGTCTAAAATTATATCTTTTATTTCTTTGTATTACGCACCTTCGTCATGAGTCTCAGATGAGTCACTGAGCTCGGTGGGCAGGTCCTCATTGTCATTGAGGTCCAGTGATGGTGAAGGGCCGTGGCTGCTGTGCTGGTTGCCGAGGTTATCGGGCACGGGGAGGGTCAGCAAGTCTGCGTCAGGGAGACGGCTGGATTCGTCCTCCACGAGGGCCAGTTCATACTGCTGGACCAGGAGGAGTTAACGAGATCAACGAAAATATACTTGAGAGTAAAAGCATTGTTTATAAGGGTGATCCAGTGATTTAGTATTCCACTTTCATGAAGTTGGGGGACTTCAAAGTGACAAAGTAAAACAGAAAAAAAAGGGTCAAAATTGAAGCACTTATCGCTTATCTTTCAATCTCCGTGGCTCCAGTTTTTAGCCAAAAATGTGAGAGAAAATGGTGCATGTATTATTTACGCATGTTAAAAACGTGAATACGGTTTTGTAAAATTGAAAAAATTGTACGCTTGTATCTAAATATAAGTGCACAACAAACCAAATTCACATTTGGACATTTCTGTGTACAAATTTGCACAACAAAATATCTCAATTACAAAACTCATGTTGTGAGAACTGATCTTCATTAGTACATTAAATAGTCTGGATTTGTGTATTCTTCAGACGAAAACAAACCCTCACAGACACACAGATCTTTTTTCACTGTGTTTTTTTGGGAAGTGGTGAAACATTCACATTCTCAAACACGCACTTCTCTGGCACTACGTGGAACCAGTCCACAACTGTGTGTGTATGTGTGTGCAGTACATAGTAACACTTTTACCTGTATATACAGATAGTACATGTATGTTTTCCATTCCTAAATGATTTATACTTTACCAAATGTCATCCACTAGTGTCATATACTAGCTATTTGCTTATATTTATTTAGCTGCCTGTCTATGTGTACAGAGTCTTGTTGAACATTTGTTCTTGACACTGTGTATACGTACACTGAGAGCTATGAGTCCCCACAAAGTGTGCTATTTCCTGCAGAAGCAAACACAGTTTAGCTGTTGTCCTGTCTACTCACAGGGACTGAAGAGTCAGTGCTGGGCAGCTCCGGCGGAGTGTTGTTGGGGAAGGCTTTGTGGTGCAGGCCGGGGCTGACATCGGGCTTGGCCTCAGTGTTCTTGCCGAAGGCGTTGCTGGTCTCGTTGCTGGGCTCGTTGTTTTCCTCCACGGGCAGCTCTTCACAGTACCTGCACCACGGAGACGGACAGCAGCTGTAGGTCAAGGTTACCAGCTTGCTGCACACTGCCCGCACTGGGCTACACACATGCATGGGTGTGATGGAAGTGTTATGGCTTTTTGGTGTGCTTTACTGATTGTCCTGTAAGATGGACGCAAATACTTGGACTGTTTGGATCCCTGATAAATACCCAATGCACACAAATATATTTTACAGCTGACATAGTCTGCTACTTCTTTTCTTTAGCCTGGCTCACCTGTGAATCAATGTGACTCTTCAAGATTGAAATCCTTTCTTAAACAACGTTTTTTTTATTTTTAAAACCCATCCCTTCTTCTGTATTTTAGGGAAGTGCAAACCCACATAACTCTCAATATATCGGTTCTATTTGCAGAATATTTTACCGACTTTATAACTTATCTTAAGCTTCTAAAACTTTGAAGTTGATTTGCAAAATCAAATTGACCTTCATTTAATGATTCATAGGAAAAAGAACGATTCATTTGACTTGTTAACTGATCTAAATAACATTTTTCTTTAACCTTTTATCCTTCTATCAATAGTTTGGCAGGGTATTTAATTAATCCCTCAATAAATGTTTTTTTTTTTCAAGGAAACTATTACTTAATTGATTCCAACAAATCCCATAATTTTTCAGAAAGTAAGGAATATAGCAATCATGTGGGACACAGATAAATTGCAATGTTACATACACAAAACATGGCTACACTAGGAATATGTGTCACCGTGATGAACTGGAACATATGATGGATGCATGGTATCTTTATGGTTGTGTTTAAAACTCACCCCATGGTGTTGAAGTCCTCATCAGGAGGGACGTAGTCCTCGTCATCACTGGTCAGGCCAAGTTCATTACCGTAACACTGATGGACAAAGTGCCACAGCTCTTTTGGACATAAAGGCTGAGAGAAGAAGAAGTGACAGAGAAATAATCACTCACATGTGCTGGGGAAGTCATACTGAGGCCGAAGAGAGACATATAACAGAATCTTTAGGTGGCAGACATCTTTGACTTATTTTAAAACTCAATATGTGATAAGAAATATGGTGATGTGATGCGGTCCAACAGGTTTTTTTGGAAAAGAGTGAAGGTTGAAATCAGATGCCAACCCGTTCTTACTGCCGACTCCTAAAGTCCTGAAGCCTGGTCAGTTTCCCTCGGCATCTGATAATGATTGACGGAGGCAACACTATTAGTAGACCACATAGTTGGTGGCACAAAAGTCAAAAGTTAAGGTGGATGGGTCGAACAAACACAGAACTCTCACCCAAGGAGATCTGTGTTTGTGTCCGGTGTGTACGTTAAAGTCAACGTTAACATTGTGTCACATCAGTCGTTGGTCACGTGACTCGTTTGTCACTGTTTTCCTAACCCTAACCAAGTAGTTTTGTGTGTCAATGTATTGAAGTTTTGTTCTTATTATATTTTATAAATTGGCTAAAGGCAATCAGCCTTGTTAAGGGGGACTGGCAGCTGAAGGCAGCCAGAGAGGCGGCTCAAGTCGCCAGACACCATCACAGAGACCGCACACGACCCCTTGGACCATCAATAACCCTCGGGATCAATAAAGTATCTATCTATCTATCTATCCATCCATCCATCATCCATCCATCATTCATACTCAAGAGCTTCTTTCGTTTCTTGTTCAGTCTGGGCTTCATGAAACATTTCGATTCGACTGTGTCTGCTGGTCTATCATATTCACTCTATGTTAATTGGGCAAACAAATACTCTTATCATAATACATCATGTATTTATTGACTATTATTCCACCAACCAAGAAGCATGACGATGGCAGCTCTGACTAATATAGTCGGTGTGATTGACATCAGCAGTATTCCTCAGAACAAAGACAGTGAAGGCGTCTCACCTTCTCTAGCAGAGCGTTCTGCCACAGTCTGAACATCATCATGTATGTCCGGTCCCTCGCCCCAAACGAGCTGAAAAAGTGCTGCGAGAGTACAGTTAACAGTAAGATGAAAGATGGATGAGTTTATCGGAAAGTTATATTTAATAAAAATGGCTTATCCCAACTGTATCTGGGAACACAAACATATTGTGTTATTTCGAACACAATCTATTGCTAATGCTAATGCTTATTCCAAGTTTATAAAATGCCTTTAACATTTTAAATGAACTTGCTTGGATGGTACAGTCAAGTATATGAAAGGTAAGGAAGTGGAGCTGCCTACCTTTTCATTGTCAGTGCAAAGCTGGATGGCGTTGGGGATGAGGCGGGCCGTCTTCTCCTTGGTCATGAAGCAGATGTCCTTCAATCGAACCATCAGCTTGAGAGTAAAGAGCAGATGTCACTGTAGAGGTCGACGACCTCTGACCTCTGACACACAACGTACACTTTCTAAGCTCTAATCCTGTGTCTGTGTGTTAAATCAATTTGAATATCTAGATGTGTTGAAATGTTTTGTTGCGGTATAAAGCACACTCCCGACCGTCTGCTCATGGATCGTAGTCAAGCGCCGAGGAAAAGTGTTGCATGGGCTAGGTGATGTTGAAGTAGTGATAAATACATATTTGCGTGTCACAAACACCCAGAAATAACTCTTGGCATTATCAGAATTGGATCCATTAGGTTTGATAATATAATGAGCCATTATATTAAAATACGGGAAAGTTCGTCTATGGCCCAAACAAAGTCAGTCCCAACGCTTAACCAACCCAGTCGACTACCCGGTATTGTATAGCACAAAAAAAGAAATACTTGATATGAAAAATGAGAGGAGTTCCAGTGTTCTCACCAGGGTTTCCCATCGGAAGATGTTGCTGTAGAAACATATCCAGTTCTCTGAGAGGTAGAGGCGTCCCTGCAGGAGGATGTCCCGCTGCAGGGCACAGGAGTAGTCTGGAAGGAGTTCAAGGTTAGAGGTCAAGAAATGACAGCTGTGTTTGGAAACAGACCCCTAATATTGTGCATCAGAGCTCCAAAGTGCAGAAGAAAAAGAAAATGCATGGAAAGTGCCATGACGAATCCATACGCAAGGGACGATGTTATTTACAAATAGGTCATGTGGAAAGGATGAAAGCGGAGTGTCAGCAGTTCAAGCCTACATGGGATCATGGAACACTTTTGGAGTATTTGTCTGTTTTGCTATTCATTTACATTTTAACAAAAAAGTCGCACGCATATCTGTGCGGTTTAGACCAGGGTTTAGACCCCCACGTAGTGTACTTGCTTAAATTTGCTCAACTCCTCGATGCCGATGGCATCATGATTACGTTATTCGATCCCACAGACAACTGGCTCCCAACGTTTTTCCTTTTCTATCATTGAGTAAACTGACGACCCCCGACTAGGTGACATGTTTAATGGATATTTTGCATTATATTGAGTGCATAACAATCACAGCACAGAACAGCTGATGAAGTGTACAGTTAACCCAAATCGTGACCGCAGGAAGTTTGTGTAAAACAAGCGACTTGGATGAATTTTGGGCAGATTTGTTTGTGTGAATATTACATCAGAGATGAGTCTCCTGTTACATGTAAGAACTTTTAATACAATTCTCTGTATTATGTATTTTTTTCATTATTTTATTTTTTTACAAGTAAACATACATAATAGGCCATCATTCAGTGTTTTCTTCTCTCTGACGTTCGACCAATGTTCTATTAGCCCTTTGCTTGTTTAAACTGCCTACTTTTCTAAAGCAGGACGAGGATTTTTAGCTCTGTGAATGTAGCAGCTTGTGTTCAGGTTCTTTTTTCAAGTTTGTATATGAAATATTTATCCAAACTTTATTCTTTTATACCCCTTGAAATCAAGAAGGTCCCCCAGGCTGGGAACATCAGACACTCAATTGAGCCTAATATTGCTGTTTGTCAGACTACACCTAACATTTTTTTTTTTTTAAAGTCCTGTCCGACAGTCAACAGTCAAATCCCCCCAAACTACTGTATGTCATAACTATCTCTTTAATCAAATCATGTAGGCATTTCTATGTCAGCTTCTTTTGAAAACTAATGTCATATTTTTTCACTTTTATTCCCTGAACCTCCCCTGAAACTGTCCCGCCGCCTCCTCCTTTGAAAACCTCTGGTTTTAGACTCACCCACAATGAGGCGCTCGGTGTCAGGCAGTTGCTTGAAAAGCTTCCTGAAGTCCTCATTGCGCTGCTTGTAGGTGGGACTCAATACCTACAGAGACAACAGTGTTTGTGTTTACATGCACAGAATATACCCACACAGTGAATATATGTACATACAAAACACACAATCACAGACCCGTCATCAGATCAATATTTCCATTTGGCATTTCCACAAGCCTCAACTGTACTCTGTGCTAAGTTCTACATTGTATGTTAGCAAATATTAACAGGCCATGGCAATGTCTCATAATGTGAAGGTGGTTTACCATTTCAGGAAAGAAAAATAGGTCACAATTAAAATAGTTTTGATCTGACGCTAAATGTCTAAAACAGACGTGACGCAGAAATGAAGCCAGATGAAAGATGAACCTGTGCCCTGCAGATAAAGTACACTCATTTTTGACATACTACAAAAAACACATCTCCTTCAGCAATGTCAGAAAATGCATTTTTATCAAGAAGTACGTTCAAAGCCAAGCACCCGACCTGCTGCTTCAACTGGACTTGCCAGTTGGGAGAAAACCATAGGGCAGATAATCTGTCAGAGCCGAAGGCTGGACTCGAAAGATTTGTATACTATATTCAAAATGTCATGAAATGCCCTGCGATTTAAATACCAATAGTTTTAAATTCAAACCGCTAGAAGTTGATTGTGTTGGTGAAAAAGTCTTTTTCACCAACACTTCTGATTTATAAACCCAATTCATGTCATTGTGCTGCGATCCACTGCCCACATAGAGTGACTTACAGCAGGGACCTGCTCTGAGGTCCAGTCCCACTGGTGCCACTGGGCCGCCCGCTCCGCTCCATGCTCCAGCTCATACTCCCAGTGTGTTTCAGCCTCTGAGTCCAGGGCTGATGAACTCTGATTCTGCTGCACTGGCGTCACCTTTCTTCGATGTATTTGCCTTTTGTCTTGTCTCATGTTTTTTATCTTTGTGCCAACTGTTTTTTAATCTGTGTTTGCTTTCCCTGCCTTCATTCGGTTCCGTGTTTCAGGTGTAAAAAAAAAAAAAAAAAAGCAGTGGTTCAGGTCATCACACAAACACACTGCGGTCACACACTCATGTTCTGCCTGGTGGGACAGCAGCAGCAGGCTTGAGAGTGAATCCTTTAACTGTTACAACAATGCAATAAAGTCTGACGGACGTGTTGATAATGTTCTCCTCTGATACCCACAAACAGGAATTAGTCTATATTTTTCTATGTCTATTTTTTACTCAAGGAAAGAACTCAAAGTTGTCTTTTGTCAACAACAACAAAAAGTATCCAAAAGAAAGAAGTAGACTTTGTAAATGATGACAGACTTCTTTAAGTGTTAGGAAGTAAATAAATAATTCTGATGGTAGATCCTTCAGGTGGAGGCAGACGGCGCTTCGTCCATGACGCTCTGCTGGGTCTCACACATTATAGATCATAGATCATTGTTCATCAGATCACATTTCCCTGACTCGATGCAGCAGAAACTCATCACTCTGTGCAGAACGCTTTTCTTCTTTGCCTTAGTCCATCGGCGCCAAAACTCCACGCATGCAGCACACACTCCTGATGTCCAACTGCAAAAGAACCTTGTTGCGTAGAATCTCAGGTATGACTGAAGCAACATGTGGATACATAATTCTAAGATTCCTCCTCAGACTGTGCTCTGTGACAGGAGGAGCCAGTGTGTGTTTGTGGTCTAAGTGAAAGAGGAGAAAAGAGGGCAGAGAGGGAGGGAGGTCCTAGGAGGGTCTGGGTTTACTCGAGTTCACCGGAAGAGAGAGTGTGTGTGTGTGTGTGTGTGTGTGTGTGTGTGTGTGTGTGTGTGTG
>CALSBV010010655.1:8407056-8451136 GCA_943590825.1 Bovichtus diacanthus
TGTGTGTGTGTGTGTGTGTGTGTGTGTGTGTGTGTGTGTGTGTGTGTATGTATGTGTGTGTGTGTGTGTGTGTGTGTGTGTGTGTGTGTGTGTGTGTATGAAAAGTATTTGTGAGTTTGAGTTTCTGCTCACAGTTGTCCAGTCGCTGCATGCTATAAAGAAGGCCTACTTTAAATGTTCACTTCCATTACTCTCCTGCGTATTCTCTCTTTTCTCTCAATCTTACCCTTTGGCAAAATCAGATATTGTGGGAAAACAAAGAGCAGACATTGCTTGTGGACATTTCGCTGATGCGTTCGGTATCAACAGTATGCGACTCCACATTATGTCGATTAAAAAAATGTTTATTTACTTTTTTCATTTCCGGCGGCATTATGTTGCCTCGCACACATATTTTTCATTAATAATAAATGTCATTTCAGGGAGACGGTTGAGGGGAAATTCTCATACAAGTCAAAGTCCATTTGAAAGGTGAACCATGAATTCGACATGATTCAAACTGCCAAGTGATGCAACATCTACAATATGCTCTGTAAGTCATGACATGTATAGTATCATCTTTTTAAAAACACAATTCTCAGGCTATCTCTCCGGCCCTCCCCTGCAGCCACATTCCCTAATCCCCAGGCCCCTCATTGCCATTTTCCATCCATCCACCAGATGCACTCGGACTCTCCCTCCTTTCCCCGTCACCTGACTGCCCCCACCTGTTCCCACCTTCCTCACCTGCTTTGGCTGGCCTTTCCTTGCCTACCTCCTCACCTGCGTCTCATTCCCTCGTCAGCCTCTCGGTTTATCTTGAACCAATCACAACGTTTGTTTACAATAACTTCCCGGGTACAAACCCCTCGTCATGGAATATGGATCTTTGAGCTGAAGGACGAACGTGATTTGTGATTTCCACTTCTAGTTACAGCGGGTGGAGTACGCACAATGTTCCACTACTAAGTCTTGCTTTAGGGTTGTATATAGATTAAAGCTACTGTAATGCAGGGTTAGGTATGGTAAGTCGAGATGATTACGCCTGCGGTGTGTTGAGAAAAACTCTTACCCTTCGCAGCCATTGTAGATTCTTGCATAAAAGAGACAAAGGTTTTGTATGAAGAGGTAAAGCTGCTCACATAGAGAGCCATTATGCATCGGTATTTCTGATGTACACAAATGAACATTGTCAGATGCTATGCTATGTCTTTCTTCGTCAAACCCGTCTGTCTTCCCTCTCTTTTGCTCTTTGTTTATCAGCCTTTTCTATTCCAGCTCCATCTTCTCTCCTCTTCTCTCTGTCTTCTTGGAAATCTCTTTCCCGCTAAATTCACCACGGAAAAACATATTTTGCGGGTATCATGCAAGAAGGGTAGTTGTTACTGCAGATTCACAGTCTTCATCACAGCTTTGTAACAAAATCGGGTAAAAAAAAAACGAGACGGACAGGATCCTTCCCTTTATTATTTCAAATGCATAACTCAAGCTAAAACTGCAGCTTTCGGGTCATTTCTCGGGGTATTTGTGTCAACCCCTGTCCAAATACATGCATTTTATTTTCCTCTTTAAGCACTGCAATATCACAACAGGAACTGAGAATACATGTGAGCAGGACACGTCCAACCTTCATATTTTTGTCATTACTTCCAACAAAATGAGAGCTTCCTTCACTTCCCCACTGACACCAGAGACACAGCAACTCACTGAACATTAAGCACGTTGATGCTGCCACTGTTCCTCCTTGGACACGTTCGCCTGGTGGCCATTGCGATGATGACAAACTAACACTCATTATCCTTCCTGGGATTAAACTTGAAACTCCTTTAGCTCCATATGAAACCTGACAAGTGAATGCCTTGCCTTTCCTGAACATTGAACGTTAAGAAATCCTGTACGGTAGCAAGAGTTTGGATTGTTGTAACATGGGCCTTTCATTCCATTCCCAAAAGCCACCACTCATAACAAGGACCAAGCACCAAGCACTGCCAGAACTGCATGCTTCTCTCAGATTCTGAGCTAATCTGTCAGTGGCCCACGACCACAACACCTAACGACACCATCTCACTTCCAGAAAATCCCACTGTGGTGTCAGGGCGACGAGGTGCTCTAATGCTTGAACACGGGATCCCATCATCTCCAGCCATGTAGCCTGAAGGCTCTGACGTAGTGGGGTTAAGGCCACGCCACTGTAGGTCACAAGCAGTAACGATGTTCGACAATGTGACTCGAGGACGGGACAGAAAAAAGGGAAACGGTGATGAAAAAGACCAAGCAGGTCCCACGTCCTGCAGCGAAAGAGACGCACTGTGAGACGCGGATCATTCGGTCGCAGTCAGCCACAACGTTTTCTTTTTGTGTGTTCTCCATTGCGTCTCTGCTGAGGCCAAAAACACAAGCTGGGTGAACTACGACACAGGCGATGAATGGAAGCTGGAGGAAATATCCGCCCACACACGTATGCAGTTTGGCCTGCTACAGACACACACACAGAGAAATATGCACAACTATGAACAAAGATCTGCACACAATGGGAACAATATCACAAGAAAACTGATAGACGTCTTTTTGCTGGGAATTAGGGCAAATTCATTTATTTGCTGGATTAAATTTTGCTATTGCTTTGTGAACTGTGAAAACAAAAAGGCACATAACAGGTTGTCTCTGTTTCCCACCGCTGGTGCTGCTAGTCTCTATTTCTCATCCCTTGTGTTACTTTCTGTTATGAGTGGGATGGTGTTATCTATCCTCACTCCCTAAAAATGTTTCTCTCTGTTTATTTCCTCTTTTTGCCGGACTGAAAACGCTGAAACGTTCCAGCAGCCCGCCTCTCCTGTGCAGAGGCTGAAACAATGATGCTCTTATATACTGACGTCTCATTCGTTCACAGTATCAACCCAAGGTTTCAAAGACACTGTGGCAAACATGTGTTGTTTAAATGCAATGCATGAAGTAAAGACAAAAATTGTTACAAAAAGGCTGCATTTATTATATGTAATATATGTAGAATTTATTTTGGTCTTCTCTATAACAACTCAAAGGAAACGTGTTCAGCTCCTCATCTCAAAATCCCTGCTTTTAGAGACAAATGGAGTTAATATATGTAAATCCTATTCAGGTATCGTAAAAGCATCACATCCCAAAAAAAAACGTAGACAGTAGATGAATCAAATAAACTTACATTGTACCAGCTCTGACTTTTCTGTCACATCAAAGTGTGGGTGAGGTGGTTGGAACAGAGAGAAGAGCAAAAGACACAATAATAATTCAATTAATAAAAGGACATATAACAATACATTTTTAACAGTGCACTTCATTGCGTAAAAACCTCAAGCAGATTCTTTTGTAGAAAGATCCAGCTGTACTCTGTGAGATTGGTGTCTTTCAACTAATATCACAGATGACCCTAGGTCATACGGGCAAAGAGCACCAATAAACATAGAAAATAAATGACATGCAGACGTGAGAATGAGGTAAACAAACCGATGTGAAGACAGGTGTTAATCTGACATATAGAGGCGAGAGTTTGGGAGAATTGGTCTTTTGGGAGGTTTGACATCAAACTATAGATGTATGCAATTTGGGCGATTTGTTTTTGTTTAGATAAATGTTTATGGCGTATATATGTTCATACAGCTGAGATGATCAATACAAGTGGAGGAGGACACTCGTGATCGTCACGACATCGAAGAATCTGAGAATCAATATTTCGGGTTCTAACAACCTCGCCTGACCTACTCAAGATGTATAGTGCAGTTGTATAACACCACACTGGAAGGTATAAAGACTTTATTAAGGGTGCTTATGTGACACTCTCTGTATCTCAGACTCACTGAACACTTTATAGGTTGGTTGAAAAAAGTGACAGCCCTGGCAGGAAATAAAATAGACATTTACTTCATGAACACAGGCGGGCACATTTCCGCTCTGCTGTGGTGGATTCATTCAAATTAGAAGAAGAAATCACACAAATATTCAAACAGGTTGAGGCAAACCCTTAACAGCAGGATAAATACTTTAGCAGGCATGTCCCAGAGGGAATAAGTTCCAGGAAAGAGAAAAGAGCCAGAAAAGAATTATGCTTACTTTATTATGCCGCTTGTGAGACTATTGCATGCATGAGAAGGAAAGAAAGAAATAGATTCAAAAAACAAAGACGTGGCAAAAAGGATGAAATCAAAAAAAGAGTCTGTGACTTGAGTGGTAATTAGCAGAACCTTTACAACCACAGGTTTAAAAGAAAAGAAAGAACTATGGACAAGAGATGAGCAGAGGTCTTGTTCATTGACATGGAGTGAAGTTATGAGTGAGGCAGCCATGGTCAATAATGTAAATCCGGGCACATGTAATGTGGGTGCATGTTGCTCTTTTGATAGGACAACAATTCAATTCCAGCTGCATTTTATTTTATTTTACTACTGACAGAAGTAGCCTTGCAGAACAGCCGTTTTGGCTTTTTATGAGTTGCTGTGTAGGGTGATTGTTCACCTCAGACAATATTTAAAAAGAGAGGATGCTCACTACAAATCCCCCAGGTGGTCAGCAGAGTCCGTTGTCTATGCTGCTCAATAAGTTCAGTAACAGAGAGCAACTAGCGTCCCAATGTGTTGTTTAGGAAATCATGCTGATTCTGTGTTGACCACAAGAGGGCCGTGGTACTGCGCTTTCATAATAATGATGACTGAGCAGGTTTCCATCATAAGCAATCGGTCAGCATTGCCAACATGACAGCCATCTTGTAAACACTGTTCTCAGAGCGGCCTGCATATACGTCTGTGTACTGCATGTGTTGACTAAATTAGCAGTCCACACTACCCGCGTCAAACCCCTGAACAACCATACTGGTAGCAACATCATGACAGCTGAATAACAGTCCATTGCAGCAGGAGCAAACCAAGACTGTTGTGTGACCAAAGTAAGAAAAAAAAACAGGAATAATCTGCAGATCCTGATAAGATAAGATAAGACAGAACTTTATTTATCCCGAGGGAAATTGTTGTGCAACAGTTGCAATACACAAGTAGGAGACAGTATGAGATGCAAAACATTCACAAAAATTTACAAAATGTTTTATACAATATATATATATATATATATATATATATATAGAAACATTTTAAATAAGATGAGCTGAGATGGGGTAAGGTGCAATATTAAGGTGCAATAGTCAACAAGATGAGGTAAGGTGCAGTATTTGGCAAAATACTGCATATACAACACAGTGATTTAATATCACTGTTTGTATATATATATATATATAAAATGTACACGATGTGGCTGTGTGTGGAAAAGCATGATGCACATCACACAGAAGCAATATACTGTAGAATCTCCTTTTGCTTTATCCGATCTTGAAGCTACGCAACATTTGTTGACATCAACAAACATGGGATACCTTTAACAACCAACAGGAAGACAGTTACACCTCACGTGTCAACCCTTGGTGGATAATATGCCACTACGATGATTGTGGGTTGCATTTGCCCCATCGATCCACACTTACTATTCAAAATTGCACTGTAGCAATATCTCATCTACATAGTATCTTTGCTATTTCGACTGAGTACCACTATTATCAGCTGTCCTTAACCTTAACCAGTAACTTGACCAACCTCTACTTGACTTAGTGTATTGCTTTGGGTCACCAAATAAAAGCGCACCCATCGCTTCTGTCTGCTCACCTTGGAGTTCTTGCCACCACTGCGGGTGCTGGTATTAGTGGGATGGACAGACTGGGAGTAGGTGCGTTGGTGCATGGAAGTCTGTTGCTGTTCAGTGGTGGCGGGGGAGCGGTCCGAGGCCTGGTCTGAGGAACCCTTCTCCACCATGGTGCTGTCAGCATCGGGGCTCAGCTGTGGTGTAGACGCGCGGGAGCGCTTTCGCAGGACGGGTGAGCAAGCAGGGGTGCTCCGATTTGAGTTAGTGGCAGTACTGAAAAGAAGAGAAAGACCTTGAAGCTTGCCTTTTTTTGGAATCACTCTAGAACACGCGTCATGGCTTAGATGTTTCTCCGACTTCCTGTTTTATTTTGTAAAGTGCTTTCCCCTTGTGTGTTGTTTAGTTTTACTTCCTGTCTGTGTGTAATCACCCTGCCACCCGTGACCTGCCCTCTCAGCTGTGTCTCATCTGTGATTAGTGTCTGTGTGTATATATTCCTGTCTTGTTTCATTGTTCCTGTTCGGTTTGTCGTCTATGACTCCCATGTTTTTGATCCCTGTGGTTCCTCGTGTTTCCTCGTTCCAGCTTGGTTTGTGTTTTCAGTTTTTGCCTGTTTGTAGTTGTTGGTTTTTGTAAGCTTTTTACAATAAAACTCTCTTTTTCTTAACTCGTCTTCTCTATCTGCGTTTGGGTCCTCCTCGTTACCTCACTCCCTGACAGTACAAACCAGACAGGAATAAATACACACAGACACTAATCACAGATGAGACACAGATGGAGAGGGCAGGTAAGGAGACAAGGGTGGCAGGGTGATTACAGAGACAGGAAGTCAAACTAAACAAGACACAAGGGGAAAGCACTTTACAAAATAAAACAGGAAGTGGGGGAAACATCTAGGCCATGACAACCAAATCAGCAGAAATACACCTGTACAGTTTTATAACTTTAAAATGAATTTGAACATTAATTCCAACAAAAGAAAAAAATATGGTATTGAAAATATTCAATGTTATTTTTGTATTACTGATGTATACGTGACCAAAGCTTACAGCTGTATCACCTTCTTTGGCCACTAGCGGAACAAACTGAAAACATACCATCTTGACATTGTATGTCATCATAAAGTTGTTTGCAGACAGCACACACAGAGCAACATTAGCTTTCCTTTGGAGTCGTGTTTGTGTCCACCTGATGAATGTAAGTGCATTATTCGCTCTCCTTTTTGCTCTGTTTTGGGCTCCACCGCTCCTGAGAAAAAAACAAAACATCTGTCTCTTAAGCTAATGCTCAACTATGTTCACCTGACTACTTTGGGCAAAATGAAAAAGCATATCTTAATGACTATGAGGCACACCTTTCGCAGTACACACAGTTACTTGGTCTATTGTCGACATGACAATTGTTGTATAGTGCACCTTCAAAATAAATCATGAACTCCTCTGAAAGTCAAAACACTACCACTCCCAATATTGATAACAAATCAGAGACAAACCATACTTTCCAATATAATAATAATTCAATGTGCAGTTCCAGTCTTTTGGTTACATTGGTATTCTCCGAGTAGGGATACACATAACAACGTGACCACGTAAACATTGTATTGCTGAGTAAGTATGGGTTTCCGAGGCAACCAGAGGACAAAGAGGTATTATGTACTATTACTGTCCTGCAGGTATTTAACAGTTACACTAATATAATTACACAAAAGGATTGCGTGGCTTTTGCGGCCACTAAACCTGCACAGCTAAGACAAAAAGAAACCGTGTGCATCCGCAAAAGTTGAAAAGCACCCCTAACTGCGCTGCCAAGCAAATAGCGTCTCATTGCTCCTGTGCTATTTGCTTTATTTCTATATTTATATGAGGTAATATAAGACTGGGACTGGAATATTAAATCCCAAATATAGTTTTTTCTCTGTCGTATTTAAATGCCTCTGCTGGTCAGAACCTGCTGCTCGCGTTCTGAAAATGTCATTTTATTTTGTCTCTGCCTACTGGGTTTTTGGCACAAAGGCAACATGTATATATTCGCGATCAGAAGCAAAAAAGGGAAAATTGTCATCAGCTGCATAACTTTAGGGCCGTGTTTGCGCTGTAATATCGTAAGCGCAATACATTTTGAGAATCGGACCTCAAGACGGGGAAGATAGCCGTTGCCAGGTGATGCGAAATTCATGGAGCGAAATCACCGGAGGCAATCCATTCTTTGTGAATTTGCCCGTCACTGTCTCACATTGAAACCCACATTGGAAGACTACAAATAGTCATGTCAGTTCTCAGAAAAGTGAGAACAAATGTTCTCCTGGGACTCAAACTCGACATTCCTTTGGGGCTTCTCATTTAGCAATCAGGAACTACAGCCCGGTGTCGTTGCTTCAATCTCCGTGTCGGAACATCCAGCCCAGACCACTGAGACTGAGCCACCTCCTCCTGCATTGCAGCCCTCAGTCAAAGGTCAAATGACAAACAGGACCGAGCTATAGAGGTCAATCCAGTCTTCCTGCCAATCCAGACATTAAGACATCAATAGCTAATGCATTTGTTATCAACAGCTGGTTTACTGCGGTTGCAAAAAAGCACATGTTGTGAAGCCAGTATTGACGACTGTCAGTTCTGACATGGCAGTGAACACTCCTCGAAGCACCCCAGTTATGTAATATATATATATATATATATATGGAGTATATATATAGTCCATATACTTGTAGCTTACAGAAGCCTCCAATCAGACTCTTCCATTTGAAATCCTCCTGCTTTACCTCAAACAAGTTGAATAAAGATGCCACAGCATCCTATGTATTTTGACCATTCATTTTTCAATTCATTCATCGCTCGGCACAGAGAACACGCCAGCAAAGCGTCACACACTCCTCTGTCTGCGGACACAAACACCGTGATCATGCTGCGTGGTGGGTAGAAAAACGACCTGATGGGGCTTGTGTCTCACTAACCCAAGCCAACCATCCGATGCAGCAGACATGGTGGGATATAAAATGGTGCAAGGTGACACATCCTCCATCAGTAACACATACACACACACACACACACACACACACACACACACACACACACACACACGCTCCTGCAAGCACAGAGCGACGGGGACACAGGGATGCAGGAAAAGGCATTATTAGGAGAGACCAACCTGGCAGCCATGGAAGACTCAGCCCACAGCATCAGACTCTACCTGCTTCATTCATCCACTCATTCAGACAGCAACATCAGCAGAAGAGGAGGAGACAAGGAAGCAGAGAGAAGAGAGGAGGAGGACGAGGAGGAGGAGGATGGGGCTGCCTCGGAGAATCCGTGCCAAAAGAGTCCATGCATGGGGGTTGGTAAACAGACGGTCACACAGCCCCCTCCAAAAAATGCAGTTCAGAGGGTTGAAGAGAGCAATGCTTTATGCTTCTTTCCTGTCTCCCTCCTTTCTTTTTTCCCCCTCTCTTTTTCTTCCTGCAGGGTGATCCAGAGGCTCCTGCTGCTGCTGCAAAGCCCGCCCTTTTTCAGCTCCCCCCTCCCCCCTTCCGACCCACCATGCCGTGATTGGATGTCGCAGCAGAGTGCAGGAGACTGCTCCAGTTGCCACTTTGCACCGTGGGCTTCCTCACTAATTCATGAGCTCCATGAATGAAAGCTGCTGACGTGGATTAACCCTCACTGTCACACCATGCTGCCAGCCCCTCCCCATTAAGCAGACCCACACACACACACACACACACACACACACACACACTCTCTCTCTCGTCTTTCCAACTGCTTCCTTTATTCTGCTGTCTGCTCTCACACCTGACTCACTTAAATCTCACCTTCTCACACCTTTTGTCAGCTCTACTCCTGTCATCCCTTTTCCATGCATATGCAACAAGGAATTCTTCCGCTTGTTTGTTTTCTAATTTCATGACTTTTTTCCTTCATAATATGGGCAATAGGAAATATAACTTAGAATGAGGTGCATTCAATGATAAAGTCAAGCTGCTTCCTCTGTGACTGTAAACCGACGACAAACAGAAAACAACAGATTTGTCAGGTTTGTAAAACGTAAAGGGGGTATTGGCTACCTTCACTGACATGGATAGACATCGTAGGAAATGCAGAACACGCACACAAATCACAGAATACTGATGACGTCTGCTTTTGGCTCATAAATCAGTGAGCTTTTGAATGGAAAACAAGTAGAATTTCCTTTGCTTTGTACAGTCTCGCACACAATATCTTCAGTATTTCAGCAGACTGTATAATGATGCGGTCAGCCAAGCCAGTTGGTTTTTAGTTTGTGCATGTGCTTCAGTACCTTACTGCTGTGGTTATTCTCTCATATTCCAGTTCGTTTTGCATTGCATGCAGAGAACGAGAGAAGACACTGACCTCTGGCTGACCCACAGCACAACTCCAGCTGACTTTTACCAGCTTTCTGTCTGCTGCCGCTAAATATGGTGATCTTGGATAAACACCAAGTATTTATTATAATTCCCATTACTTCTCCAGAGCTATGTAGGCATAACGTGTGATACATAAGGTTTAAAAATGCTTGACGACGGATCTGATTCAAAAAATAAAACACATGAAGAAAGGCTGAAAACTAAATGAATGGGGACTTAATTAATAGGCAAATAATATTTGATAACTTTAACATTGTCATTACGTCTGTCTTTTCTACATTTTTGTGTAATGCTTGTCTGATTGCTCCCTACCAGCTAATATTGGTGATGGAGTATCGCTCTTATCCTCGCAAAACACTGACATGACATGTTTTCATATTACTCTCCGTCCTATGCAGCGCTCCATCCTTTGCATACATTCAATCCCATTCTGTCGCGTAACCCAGATTCTTGGTGTCCCTCAGGACAGATCCCTATGATATGGCCTGAGACAGAAGCAGCCAATTGCGAACTTGTGCACAGCCCACTGAGCCATGTAGCAGCCAATCACAGCGCCTCACTGCTGAGTTATTTGAGACGCAGCCAATGGAACTTGCAGTCGGTAAAATGATGAAGATGTAAGGTAATATCAGTGGATACAGGCAGAAGCGACGGATATCACACAGAACCAAATGGCTGCATCTACTTTCAGTGGTACAAATCGATGGCAGGAGCCAGAGAAGCGCTTCTATTTATGTAATGACCACAAAGGATGGCGGTGAGCGTTTGTCATTATGCAATGAGGTAACCGCTGCCGGAAATAACTCACATTTAAACACATGCAATATGGTGATATGAAGACACACGTTAAACATTGTTTTAAATATATTAACTTCACTTTTAAGTGCGACCGATACATGATAACAACATGAATTCGTTACTTCCTGTGCGCCAACACCATTTTCCACCTATAGCCACCGGCCACAGATTTGTTGGGGAATGCCTTGGTAAAAACAAGACACTCTTTTATTTGTGTTGATAATACAGATTAGTTTTTCATTAATATCATAGGGAGCTTTAAAAGACAGTATTTTATCTCATACATCTGAACAAGTCCTTGCACATTGTGCAACAAAGGATCATATACTATATACTGCACATTTAGGCTCACTGCAAATAGTGATTTGAAGATGAATCAATGATGTAATATTTTTCTTGGCTCAAAACAAAGTTCTTCCTGGATTAACCCAACACAGAGATGTGTTCAATATCCATTAGCTTTAGGTTATAGACCTAATGGCAGAGATGTGCGCGTTGGTTCATTCAGTAGGTTTCATCTGCTCCAGTTACCAACCTGACAGATACAGGGCATCACGGCTATACATGCTGTATGTCTGATCATGTCCTGGAGCCATAATCAAGATCTAGGACATCTTTTACCACAAGCAGGCTGTCTTTGTTTCCAGTCAGATAGGTCTAGCTAAACCATTCTGGGGCCCTTTGAGCCAAATCAGCAACAAGCAAGCTGCAATTTGTGACATGATGTTATTTCCTCGTGCTCATTGTCCCAACAGAGGCCATGCTTGCGCACATATGAGGATGGCACCCTGTAGGACTCAAGAAGTTGTTTCCCAGGTGGCTAGTAATATTGTATCTGTTAGCTGTAGTTCTGGTTGGGTTTCGCACCCAACATCTCTACAGGCTCTGTCTTCTGTGTTCATCCTCTATAGGCACATTCTTCTTAACCCTGTACTCTACTTTTACAAGTCACTCCCCGTTGGTTCAGAGGAATTAATGCTCCCTCATCAAGCAGATTCCATAGTTGCCAGAAATCACATTAAAGGGATGAAAACATAAAAACATGAGCAACTCAGGGTCAAATCCCATTTTTAACAATCATGAAGACGCCTATTACATGCAAACGGTTTCTTTCTCTTCTTTTTTCAGGAATTGTAACATCCTTCTCCTTTCTGTGCTGCACACCCTGTGGCAGCTCTTCTTAATATGCACGTATTCTTAGGTAACTTTGCTCTACTTTTTGTGCCGCGTTAATGAGAAGCGGCAGAGGTATAACGATGACCAGCTGTCCCAATGGATACTTTCTTAATTAGAAAGCATGGGAATGCAGCCCTTTTCATTTGTGTATCCTTTTTGCCTCACACACACACACACACACACACACACACACACACACACACACACACATATTCTAATGTTACCAGCCTGACGGCAGCTGTTGGCATTACTGCCCACTATGGGGTTATTTGTGATGTTGTAATGTATCAACTCCTTTTTATCAGTTGACCAGCACAGCACTGGGAGGCAAGCAGCCCCTCTGACATTCTATTATCACCCAGTACAGCCATTACAGTCCATTACCCTGGCTGTCAGAAGCTGTTTTTATTTTTATTTTTCTAAAGAATGATTTCAGGGGACACACACAGTTTGTGTAAACTCAGCTCTGACCTCAGCTGTCTGCAAGTAAATACAGCGGCAAAACTGTAATGCTTCCTCAATAAGTATTGTTTATCATTTTACAAACAGAAATGGAAAAACAACTTTTTTAACATCCAGATATGAAATATCTGAAATACAAGTCAGGCAAGAATCAGAAAATGTCACAGACAAGAGCATGGACTCATGGAACTCCTCATGACCACTTTCTTTCACTACAAGCCTGTCATGTCATTTTGTTTCTTACATTGTAAAATTACATTTGATGTGAAATGACAAAAAGAAAAATTGTTAAAAATGTCAAAAATCGAGCTGCAGAACACAGGTTAGTTAAGGGCAAATCAACTATACTATAGTGATTGACACTAGCAAGGAGAGCCTGCTTTTAAGGTCACAGAGGTTTGCTGGTGGTGAACAGATGGTCGAATAAGCAGAGATGAGAGAAGAATGGTGAAAAGATATCACAATGGCACTCATAGAAGAATAAATGTCTCGCTCTTCTCTCGCTCCGCTCCACTTTCACCTCAGCATCTTGCGACTTCACGACATGTGTGCATGCATGTACACATTAAAGAGAGTACATCTGCAGTCTTACCAGGTAAGCTTGAAGCCTTTCATCAGTGCAGAAAGTGCTGTCCATAAGCCATCGCCTGTTCTCCCCCCTGACTCTGTCAGTCATGCCATGCCATGTTGTGCTGTTGTTCTCGTGTGGAGATGGCAGAAGGGGTCGGGTGTTCAATCCTGGGGCTCGAGGCCTTGCAGCAGCGCCCATGGGAGGTGCGGATTGAATACAAAAAAATGCTACTGTAACGTCAGCAAGCAGCCTCGTCCTGCTGCTTTCAGCCTCATCTGAGAGTGTGTGTGTGTGTGTGCGAGGTGAGCACGGATGGAAGTGTGTAAGAGGTAAGGAGTGTGCGCATGTCTGTGTGCCCTAGGTGTGTGTGTGTGTGTGTGTGTGTGTGTGTGTGTGTGTGTGTGTGAGTGTGCAGCAGCCGTAGCAGCAGCAACTGCTCACATGCACTCTCCCCTATGCAGCAGACTTTCGGTCTCTGCAGATGACGGGTGTTTACCAGGCCGACAGAGGGAAATGACCAACATTGTTTTCTCCCTCATCAATACACTCTCCCCAATCCCTTTAGGTGAAACAGCTCCGCCTCGTCTAACAGAGCACCGCTGCCACTCTGCCGAGGTCTCTCCATATCTCTGTGTCCCTCTCCCTCTCATTTAGTGGCAGTGATGCAAGCCCACACACTAGAAGCTGACAGGGATTACTGTCTGTTTTTTTGTTGGTCAGTTCTAGCAGCTGGCCCTGTAATCTCCTAATATAAGTGTGTGTGTGTGTGTGTGTGTGTGTGAGTGTGTGTGTGTGTGTGTGTGTGTGCCTCAGGTGAGAGCATGACCAAGTATTTGTGAAAGGCAGCACAAAATATTAATCATATAAGTGATATTTATTCCTACGGGTCTGTGTTATGTTCATTTGTGATTTAGGATTTGAACATGCAAAGACATGAACATCTGATGTTCTTTTCATACAAATAGGGGGTGAGATGACGAGGAAATGTCACCAATAGTGTTGCCTCAGTGTTTTGTTCTCCCCACTCCTGAAAGGCCCACACTGCATTGCATTAGGGGAGGCCGACTGAAGCACTTCTTACCATGGGAATCTGTTTAAGGCCAAAGACACCATGCAGGAATTCACTGATAATCTCCTCTCCCTAAACACCCTGGTCTCACTCCCAGGGCCTCAAATGCCAGCGCCTGGGCAGTGTGTCTTGATACATGTATGTTAGGATAACTGTAGCTATTCTGGTTCAGGACATTGGGGCTCAAATCCTACACTGGAATTACAAACTGGTTTCACTCGTCAGTGCCTAATACCGGCTCACAAATAACCCTTTAACTTCTGTATGAGACGCACTGGGCATTCAACAAACTCCAATGGAAAGTCATCCGCGTCACTATTAGAAGCTAAGAGCGGCCGGCGGTTATAAAGAGCAATAAAGTTCGCTAAGCACGGGACTTTCACGCCGGGGGCCGGTGTTCGTGTTGCGCGTGAAACCAAAAGTTGAGATATTGACAACGTTATTTTTTTTTTAAACCTAACCAAGTAGCTTTGTTGACTAATCCTGACCGCGACCGTTCCAAGATAAGTCAAGATAGTACAAGAGATACTGCGAAAGGTTGCTTGGGCTTCTGTAGGGACGAGATCACTTTGTCTTGCATTTCACATGTGTGTATGCTTCACTCACCCTCACCATTCTACTGTCCCAACTGACATATTTAGAAGAAAAAAAAAAAGATCTCTTTCTTTTCTTTCTTTTTGTGTTATATCACGTAACACAACATTTCTTAACACGTCTTACATACTGTATCTACCTGTCAATCTCTTCTCTCCTCTTTCTCCGCCTACTTATCTGCAGCTAAAAGCTCTTTCCTTCAATTCAAAATTCAATCTTCCCTCTCCAACTCCAAAAAAAACTCTCTACTCTTCCTCACTCATCTCCCTCTTACCTTCTAACCAGCAACTCCTCCAGAAAAACCTTTTTGACCGCCACCAGTCTGCTTTCAAGGCGGGCCACTCAAATGAGAAAACCCTCCTTTCCGTCACAGAGTAACACCACACTGCTAGAGCAGCATTCCTCTCGTGTCATCCTGTTAAGAGGTCCAGCATCATGATAACAGAGGACCACACATACAGGTTAACTTGGAGAGAATCTGTGTCTGTACCATGTAGCCTCACTACTGGAGCCCCTCATGGTTCTGTTCTGGGTCGACTCAGCTTTTCTCTTTACACCAAGTCACTTGCCTCTGTTAGTCACTCATGTGACTTGTCCTACCACAGCTATGCATATGACACTCAACTAATTCTGTCTCTTCCCCAGTGTGAAACCCAGCGCAAATCTTTGCGTGTCTGGCCATCTCTTAGCGGATGTCTGCACACACCACCTGAAGCTCAACATCGACACGACTGAGATGCTTTTACTTGAAGGGAAGGCATCTCCTGTCCGGGGACTCTCCATCACCATTGAACAATTTTTTGGTGTCTGCGATTTGGACTGCTAGAAACCTGGGTGTGATACCAGCTGTCCTTCGCGGCCAACATCACTGCGACAACCTGCTCCTGCAGATTAATTCTCCTCGGCCTGGAGGCGCCGCAGGTTCTGGTCCAGGCCCTTGTAATCTCACATCTAGACAACTGCAACTGTCTAGATGTGATGCTGGTGTTTCATTACAGTGTACATTACAGAAAGTGAGTAAAACAATTAGTTAAGGTTTTAGAAAGACTGGCTTTGTTTAAAGGTGCAACGTGGGATTCAGAGCCACCTGCTCACTTCTGTTTCAGTCTGTCAGTCAGTTCATTAGACCAGCCTGCTAAAACTCAGAGCCGGTCTAAATAACACTGTTATCTTATAATCTTCACATGGAGCTTAGATATCTGTGTTTACTGTGCCACTGTTGGCTGTGCGGTCTGTGTAAGGTTATGTTTTGATAGTTTGTATGTTGGCTTGGGTCTGGGTGGCAGAGACGAGGAAATACATCTGTCTCGGTTTGGGGCAGCGAATATCCCAGCACCGCGAGTCACAGCGGGCTGACGGAGCGCTGGGTCCAACCTGTGTAACGGCAGCAACAGAAAGTTTGATGGCGGGGAGTCGGCTGAATCAGTGCCATCTGCTCACTGCTAACCTAAGATCTGTTCGTCTCCCGCCTTTCTCGCACACTCTACTCCCAGCGGAGCAGCCTCCCAGCAGTGGTGAGTACGAGGCCATGCTGCAAGTAGTTTTCTGCTACTTTGGATTTAAACCCGAGTCAGGCAGCTGCACTTCTTCTCCCTCTGGACTGAGGGCAGACTGGAGCTACACTGACTCACTATCACCTCCTAGACCGGACGGGACGGTGCTAGTCAGTTAGCTGCTAACTTCAGTAGATCTCTCTGCAACACAACACACAGACGTCTTTGACATAAAGTATAAGTACATAATGTTTTAAGTTTAAATTCTTGCATATCTTACACATTGAACCTTTAAATCAGAAACACCTTTTGGTAAAACCTTTTACCAAAGGTATAAATTCACAAATACCACCATACCAAACTGCTGATTTTAAAAAAATGTAATACTTATGTTGCATTTTTGGGGTTCCATGTCTTGCCCAAGGACACTTCGACATGCGGACTGGAAGAGCAAGGGATCGAACAGCCGAACTTCCGATTAGCGGACGTCCCGCCTTACCTCCTTTGGCGTATCACTATCACGCGATTCTGGGGCGATGAAACTTGAATAAATTGCTACTTCACAGTCACAATTCTGTATGTACTGTATGCGGGATTTGTCAGTTGAACTCTTTTCTGCTCACCATGCACAGCCGCAAAAATAATTTTACAGCCGGAACAGACTTTTGATTGACTTTTTTGATGTAAAACGGATTTGCCCTGTCAACGTCAACGGGCCCCTGTCACCGAGGTATAAAGCAGAATGTATTGCTGATTCCCTCCTAAGCTAAGTTTGTAAATACACTCCTCACCAGACACTGTAGCATTAGGTACAGTTACACTGCACTCTGTATACTAGTGAAGGTAAAGGGCTGCAGAGATGTAGTACATTAAGAGATGTAGTATATTAGGTGCTCTACATTACCAGAGTCCTACGTTATAAACCAGTCCAAACCAAATGACACATGCAACAAAATCCCTTCACAGTATATTTCTCAAGGCAAATGGAGATTACATGTGTTCAGACCATTTGAGGATGAGTCTCTTTTAGAGCATATTGCACTCCTCTCTGTACTGCCCCCCTGTGGCGGTTTAAAAGGCAAGCGCGCATAAACTTCAGGTTTCCTATGAGGACTGAATGCGGATATTACTTTTATGTACTTGTATGTAATTGAATCACTTTGTAATGCAGGAGTAAAACACTTCCCAGGCTCTACTGAGAAATCTGATGAACTCGTTTGGCAACTGAATTATTCTCATAACGCCGTGATCATGCTGCTGTCAAATGTTGGTATTACATTGGTATTACTGTCTTCTATTTTTCTTTTTTTAACGTACGTATTATATTTGTGTCATGTTTTTCTTTGGATGTTTAAGTCTAACAATAAAGATACACTGAACTGAACTGATTGACGAATACAGACGCAGGATTACTTTGATTACTCAGTATATAAAAAAATACAGGTGCATCAATACGCGGTGACGTCCTAAAAATATATATATATATTGGGATCAATAACCTCACTGTACATGTGATGACTATAGATGACCAGCACAGGGCACCAGAGGCTTTAGAATCCTTTCCTCTCTCATCACACACTCAAACACATGCAAGTTCAGACTGAGGACAGGGGGAACAGTCATCACTTTTACATGCAAGGTTTCACGTGGACTTTGTTAGCCGGAGTCCTGTCTTTGAGTTGGTGGAGTCCAACTCTTGAAAGAATGTGTAATTTATGGAGCAATGAGGTTAACTTGTTGTGGAACACAATGCCGGCAAGAAATGATTTGCATGGGATCGTCTCAGCTAGACGCAAAGGTGCTCTTACAGTGGGTGTCTGTTTAGTCAGATATCAGTTAGTTCGGTGCTGAGGCTCGAGTTGTTGTGAGGAAAACTACACCTGGACTGAAGAACATTAGAAAAAGGAAGAGGAGTCAGTGTTGGAAAAGCTAAAGTAGTCGCTTTTCAGCCCCTCGGAGAAGCGAAAACAGCCTGCTTCAGGAAACTTTTGTGAGTTATCAGCAGTAATGTGCTGATGAATATTTCTCGCCTCAGCTTTACTGTCCTGCTGTCAGCCCTATGGGGGGAAACGATAAAGTATTAACACTAATGAGAAAACATAAAAAAAAATAATCTCAGCTATAATTAATGGGAATGTTCTGTACTAAGAAAGCCATTAGGTTTGACCCATGCATGTTCCCTAGCCTCTTCACGCAATCAGGCCGAATTATAAGCGGTTTTCAACTTTACTTTTAGCCAGAAAAAATGTGACAATGTTGACACAGTTTAAGCCCCTACAAACATTTATTAAACGTACAAATTTTCTGCCACTAGGGGTCACTCAATCCAAACAATAATAAAAGACAGCGCAGTGGCCCCGTTCTCCAAATTAGGATTACTTTTGTTACTGTTTAATTGTTCATTTTTCATGGTTCAGGATATTTTCACAAGCAGACCCGGTGAGTAGAGCTGCTAAAAGCTTCAAACAAAGCAGTTTCACTTTTAAAAAATCTGTGTTTCCTCAATGGGCAGAGCGTGGAGCGGCTATGAGCTAAAGGCTAACCCAGGGCCAGCTTGTTCCTCACATAACTATCATATCAATGTGGCTTGAAACTGCATTCAAAAAATAAAAAACATGTATGACAGCTTCTGACAGACAACCAGGACGCTGAAGGGGGACAATGTTGGTGGAAGCATTTTGGTGTAATGTCAGCACACAACTCAACAAAATATCCAACATACTATGTCCAGTCGTTTTTTAGACATATTAATGCGGAAATGTTATCGTATTACATCTTTAAGAGCAACACTAAGAGAAAAAAAAAACAACTAATTCTTCATTGTCAGACCAGATTACGGTTTACGTCGACCACGCACGCTGCGCGAAGCAAATACGAGTTCTTCAGAGTAGAACTACCACCGTCAAATGACACCGGAACAGCAAAACCGACACAAGGTATTTACGACTTTCATTCGAACGCCAATAACATTGAATAACAAAGTACGTGCAAAATGTAAAACCCTCCAAAAGTCAACTGCAATCAATGACAATGTGCACTGTCACTGTTATTGTCGTCAATGCACAGCGTAAAGCACAGGCACACACACACACACACACACACACAGACACACACACGCACACACGTACACACATGGGCAGTGTTTAGAATGAACTCACTTGCCTCTGTGGAAGGCCAGCCTCCTCCTGAGAGAAGACACTCGCAGATGACAGCCCTGCTTGACACCTGTGCGACTCTGCACCACCATCGTGACCCATTCATGAACTACAGTTTCACCGGATGGAAAACGGAAGGGCCAGCGGAGGACGGTGCATACATCCTTTTTTTTTCTTGTGCCTCCTAAGGTCTCGCCGTTGGAATCTCTCGTTTTCTTCCGTTCCTCCTCCTACTCCACCTTCATTTGCTTTTCTCTGCACCTCCCTCTTTGCCCTTTCCTCCAAACTGTACCAACAGCTATCCACTTCCCCCCCCTCCCTCCTCGGTACGCTTTGGTCTTTCCAAGTGACCCATTTCTTCTAGGCCGTCTATTTTACCCTGAAACGCACCTGCTCACATTCTGCACTCTTGCAGGTACACTGTTCTGGCGTCATCCTGCAGCCCACGGGGAAACACTGCATGCTTTTCCCAGGGCTACAACATTCATCATGCGCTGTCTACCTGTGCTATGAGCTAGTTTGCATGTTTGTGCGTTTGCATGTGTGTGTGCGTACATGCATGTTTCACATGTCTATGTTAAAAGTCCATATGAGCATGAATCCTTTGCCCCTCTTCTGTTTCCTGGGTGCCACGCTTTACCTTGTCTTACTGGCGAAATAGTATATCAAAGTGAAAATGTCTCAAAATGCCATGACAGAAGTGGCAGAACGAATGGTGCAATACAGTATAATTAAATATGTGAGTTACAAAGAAATTAATTGCAAATGAAAGTACTCGCTACGTATCGACTAATAATCCTCATCTCTCGCATTACGTTCCATCCCTCTTCCCAAACACATGCATATGCGAGCAAAGAATTAGGGCTTATAGCACATACACACCTCGTGGCTGCACAGCACACACAAGGGGCGCACAACAGCAGCCGGTAAACACATTTGCATAAACATAAATCATTAACCTGCCTTCGTTTCTACCAAAGGAGACCTTGAGGGCAGCCGTCCCATGAATAAATGCATTGGGGCTTTGGGTGACTGCTGAGCACATTTGACACGGCTCAGTAGCACCAGATGAAAACAAAGTCTATATGAAACACCGGATTCACAAGCTCTCCCTTTTCAAATGTTCATTTTACTTCATGTGTCATGTCATGTGCTTGTGCTGGATTGCATTTCCTGCCTCTAATTTCTTCTTTTTTTCTTTTTTTTTTTGCTATTTTTTGCTGTTTTCGTTTTATTTTATGTTTTCATGTATTTATTTGTTTGTATGTAGAATGTAACTCCCCCTGAAGGTTCATAACACTGAGGAGAAACTACCGAGGACATGACCTCAGTGTCCTCATCTGTCTGTGGCCCCTGACTTCCGGAGAAACTGTGTATTTTCAGCACATTTGTCTGAAGTAAGGTACAAATGAGGCACAATCCAAGCCACTGTACATCATGGGGCAGCCTCCGAGAATACATGCCACAACGTGTCTGATCTATGTATTTTAAACACTTTGGTTAAAATCATCGCTGATTATCAATTACAGTTTGTTACAGCTCTCCAATACTGAGTTCACTCTTTCCCACATTCCCCATAAACTCTGCTGTATCATCCGGTTACATTATTTACCGGAAACTGTGAGGGCACGAGCCTTCAGTGACATGCCGGGTCGAGGGCTGGATGTTTGTGTCGGACTGACTTATTTAAGGTTCATTTTGAAGATCGCTTCAACATCTCGACTAAGCCAAATACAACAGGATACAACAAAAAAAAAAATGGCATCAATAAAACGTACCTCAGAGGCTACTGTAAATATGTCAACAAAACTCAAACCTTCATGACCTTTTTTCCACTTCCAGTCAGACCCAAGAGCCTTGAGGCGCCACAAAGTGACACGCATGGCAAACTGTTTGTTTATTGGTCCAAAAGCCTTGAACTGCAAACAGGACAGCGACTTTCTTGAAATACTGCGTATTTGTGACAAAGATGTTTATGTTCGCAACAAATCATTCAGATACCTCTTAAAGAAGGTTTATCATTGTCTACATGAAGACCATGCATATCTGCTCTGGACATTAAGACTTTATTTGGACAAAATAATATAAAATAATCCTTCATTCATCTCCCGAAGGGAAATGAAATATAGTATTTAGTATGTACTAAATAGTATAGTGTACTACATACTATATAGTACTTATAGTATGTTGAAAAGGGGCAGGTCCATTGTGTTACCTGTCCTTTTTATACTGCGATTTCCTGGTTTTATATGGGCATTTATTAACGTTGGATGAAGCTGGGCTTCAGAGTGTTGCAGTTTAATAACTGTCTTAATAACTGTATTGTAGCAATAAGCACTTCACCTGTGATTTTTTTTAGTTTTTAGTTTTAATGACCATTTCTACTGAACTGGAATTCCTAAACCTGTTAAGTGAAATCCTGACTAGCTCCTTTCTATTCCACTGGCGGAATGAGAAGGAAATGGCTGTAAAAAAAAAAAAAAAAAAAACTCAACTAGAAATGTTGAACTCATGTTTTTGAGAGGTTTGGTGTTTGACCCATTAGGAGATGAGCAAAGGTCGCCGAAGCCAATAGTTCAACCACTGCTCTGCTTTGTGCTGACATGCTTGCTAAATGTCAAAATGCTACTCTCATTTACATCCACAGCACGTAGTCTGCCTTATTAATAATGAACATTTTCACAGCCACATTCATTAGTGTAAAAGACGAATCCCTTGATATAAGCTTGTCAATTTATTTTTTTTTAGCAACATTTATCGTGTTTCCATCTACTTAAAGATATTTTAAGTAGACATTTTTAACTCAATTTGAACTATCACCTACTATCTTTTTCAACTGAGGGACATCAGTCAACGGATTGACAGCATTCAACTTGTCATCACTTTTTACCTGTGTGTAATAACTGTATTCTTGAAGTTCTGCTTTCTGATTTGAAGACTTATTTTTATTATAATTTGTTTTGACCTCTCATCCTTCTCCATTGAATATTGCAACAGCAGCTTTTTACCACTAGAGACCGACATCGGCCGCACAATGGATTTTAAAACTTTGCTCTCTGGGCGATATCACTTTAGCATTCCATGGCCAAGAGACAAGCAGATGGCTGGAATATCAACACGTTGGACAGTGTTTCATCGAAGCTTTGCTAATAGTTTCTCCGTTGCCTTCTGTGTTACTGACTGTCCTGCCCCCCCTCAAACACTTATGTTAGGGTCAACAATCAACCTGTCGAGCAGTTACCTTGGATACACATCGAGCTGTTGAATAATGGCCACTAAACTTCAGCAGAGTTCGACACGTAAGGTCCTGCTGTTTGCTTTACGTGGTAGTAAAAGTTGAATCTCTAATTCGGATTTTTCATCTGCAGTGATTCACAGTAAACTTCAGCTGTGGAAGATTTGAACACGTCGATCAGCGCTTAATTTCTTTCACACGCCAACTAAGATTGACTTTGCATGCATTTTCAGGCATGGTTGTTCCTCTGTTTGGAATTAAGGAACATTGACAAACAAAACTGACTGAATTTTCCAAAGTTCTTGATGAAAAAGTGGGGAAAATGCTTAGAAAACCACTGCACCAATGTAACAGCAATATTAGAACCCTGTGTATATGAAGGCATATCCTGTGTCGATAAAGCAACATTACCTCACATATATATAGTAATATATAGTTTATATATAAAAACATAAAGCATAATATACATAGTTTAGTGGATATCAGCCTGTAAGCGTTGTACTCCTATAACACTGCAACATATCCTCATACAACATTTTCCGGAAAGTTATCTTGGGCGTTATCTTATTTCTTGGGTGGCTGTAGCTCAGGAGGGTCGCTGGTGGTCGTCCACCAGTGGGAGGGTCGCTGGTTCAATCCCCGCCCTCTCTGGTCAGCATGTCAAAGTGTCCTTGAGCAAGATACTGAACCCCAAATTGCTCCCGATGGCCAACGGTGTGTGAGTGTGTGTGAATGGTTACCACTGATGAGCATGTGGCCTCTGACTCTGTGTGAATGCTAATGTGTTGTAAAGCACTTTGAGTGATCGCAAAGATTGGAAAAGCACTATATAAATGCAACCTATTTACCATTTATTTTTCATGCTTTTTTTCCCTACAGAACCGCTGTTTAGACCACGCAGGGTCTCATTGGTGAAAGTCCTGAGTCTTTAGAGCCACTCATCCATCCGGACCTCCTCCCTATGTCCACTTTGTCGCCCATCATTGCTCTCGATTATGTGGATTACATATGTATTGATTACGTGGGTTATACGCAAATTATAGTGCATCACCTTTTTTCCGTAGGTATAGCTAGGAACAGTGCACGACAAAAATCAGTGCAGTAGATCCACCGATATTATCTTTTTTATCCCGTGCCTTCAAAACCTGGTGCCTACCCACAATGCAACTCAATTGCCGACAGTTGGGTCAAAGATTTGGGTGTGTAATGTTAGTGGTGGCGACTGTAGTCTCAGGACTCCAGCCTGCAGCAGCGACGAGGAGCTGCTCCAGAGGTCTGGTACATTGACTTCCATCTCACTCCACACTTCCAAATTCTTTTATTTTCAAACTTGTAGTCCTCAGCGCGCACTGACGCTGACTCGAGGGACATCAGTTGAGGACATTTATCAGACTTTCACAGTCATATGAGTTATTTGACACGTACACTTTAGGATTCAAGATTAACACGTGCGGTAGTTTGAGTTCAACAGGAAAATTCTGACATTTTCCAGCCGTATTTCATCCTGCAGCAAAATGGCTTTTTATGTATGAGCATCCCTTAACACAGCGCAGAGCTAGATGGCTGCAGCCAAATAGTGCCATGACGGATTCTTTCACTGCACAGGACTGTAGCTTCCAGTTCAGTAGAAATGGTCATTAAAAAAGCAAATCATTGGGCAATTTCTTATTGCCACAGTCTCCTGCCATGCTGAGAAGCTGATGATGCTCCATCAAACTAGTCTACAGGTTTCATTACCAGAATGCTGAATTGCAGTCGAAATGTATTTTATTTCTTTCTGCCCGGTCATCATAAGCAGATTGTGTTCTTTAAACTTCAAGTGGGAAAAGTCTGTGTTACTGTACCGTGAATAAAGACAGCAGCTCTCTGTGTAGCTCCATTCAAAGTTTTATTTTTATAAAAGAACAAAAGAAAACAAGAACGGCACTGAGTATCTGTACAAATATCACTCTTTCACTCAAGCAGATGACTATATAAATGGCCTTTTTCTTCAAGCCCACATCAAAATAAAAGCCTGACATTGATATCATGAGAGAGAGCGGGGGAATAGTCCCTCCCTGGCATTGTGTTGTTGCCAAACTGTACAGTGAGCTGTACAAGGACTTTCTTATTTACACAAAGAAGTTTCAAGAGGGTTAATAGTACTTTGCAGTGGATGCATACAATGAACAAATCCAGAATCAAATGGAAACCAAAAAATATAGATTTATGAATTTACAGATGAATTTTTATGATCATTATATTTCATCTAAAGGAGTATCATTTCTATTCTATATAAGCTTTGACGCAAAAAAAAAACCAAACAAAATACTTCCTATAGTTTAGTATCTGTAACATGCATATAACCATCATTCCTCAGTCTTTATTGGAGGATTTCAACCAATATATTTCTTTTCACTTTACACTATATGCATGGTAGGAGCTCTGGCGGCATTGATAATGGGGCATTTTTTTTTTTTTTTATGAATGGAGACATGAGCCTGAGTGTGTTTGTTGTTTTTTCCCATTGAAAATGTGACCCAGCCTGCTTCAGTGATAATTCCAAAATTAAAGTAAAGAGAGCTGAGAGAATGTTCAGAAAACATTTTTACTTTTTCTGGGTGTGAGCGTTGGCTTGTCCGTTTCGGAAAGTTCTGGGAAATGGTTGGACACAGCACCCCCCTCCCCCTCCGAACACACACACTTTTTGGACATCAGAAAAGTGGGGTTTCTGGAACTATTCAACCAGCTGACAAGCAGCTCTAATGGGGTATACTGGCCCCTTAAAACAGAGTAGTTGTGGACAAGCTAAAAAAAACACTCAAGAGATCCGCAGACACAAATTGGCTTCTTTATACAGCCGACTATGTAATGACCAAAGACTGTTTTTGAAGCGATGACTTGGATTTTGCCTAGTTGTGATGACACATCTAATCCTTTCACGGTTTGATCCAATTTGGTGCTACCAGCTTATCGTCACTAAATTGGAAAGTATAGTTAAAGTGATTACTGGATGAATACACTGCAAATTTATAGGAGATCTAACACAGGCTCCAGGTAATGTTAGTTTAGGGGCTCTCGTCTGTTTGTTTTTTTTTCATCAAAGGGGTCAGTTACCCACATTCAAAAAGAAAAATCTTATTTTCTCACTTCCCTCTAGTGCTATCTACTGTAGTTATGCAGATCATTTTGGTTGTATTTGTCCAGGTGTCGTTGTATGAGTGGGTAAATCTGGTAGTTCATTCGAAAATGACAAAACATTCTTCGAGATAGAAGTAGTGTACTTCTGTTTCATTCCAATAATGTCTCGTCTGCTGTTGACCTGCTTTAGCTTAGTCCATGCAATCCCTTTTGCCAATTTACATTCTACGGAACAGCGCTGGGGTCTTTGGCTATGGGAAAGGGCTGTTTATGTTCCTGAATACTTGATTGGACTGCTCTACCACAAGAAGAGGATACGTGTGATCTAAACTTCTGCATATGCCGTGGAATGTCATAACATTAGTGGCAAAGGTCTTCGGAAACACCAGTGATCATGTGCACTGTAGTTTGTAAAAGCAAGAGATGCCACTAAAAGCAAATGAGGACCACAGCACTGAGTCTTCCGGTGGGCAATGTGCATGTTTGGAAGATCACGTTCCAGGTCAGAGAGATGTGCACACTGGTGCTTTAAATCACCCCGAGATTAACTGATAATAGGTATATCTGAATTACACGCGTATAAATCATTGTACGGTGACTTCGGCTTTGCACGCTGCAGTGACAAAGCTCCGTCCTTGGATCAAGGGTATGCATAACTTTCCCCCACCATGCAAATAACTAGAATCAAGTACAGTGTCATGGGAGAAGAGAGAGTAGGTTGTGAGACTCACAAGACAAGTTGAAAGAGGAAAAGGGATAAAAGGCAGATTATGTATTGAAGGGAAGGAATGTGATTGAAGAATGAGGAATGGAGAAGGATCAGTTTTGTCCTCTCTGCTGAATGGGAGATGAGGCACAAGGGCAGGATTTATTCTGTCCTGTGCGTCCGTCTGTCTGTTGGCTATGGCTGGTATGCACTGGGTCAGATATAAATGGAGCTCTGCCTCCAAACCCACATAACTGATTAGTGTCCTGCTCCTTGTGAAAGACAATTTAAAATGGGTTGCACTGTCAATAGTACCGTATATGTTTGACCATTACAATGAGCATGGATACGACCAAAGGCACTCTTTAGAGATCATTATTCAGGTTCTAATGTATTAAGAGTGCAGAAGGTTATTTTCTCTCAATATAAATGTTTCAATGAGTCATATAAAGCTTGTTTTGAGTTCAAAACAAACATGTTAACATGGGAGAGTTCCTACTAACGCTTTGCTGAGAAAAAAAAAAACACTGTGTATAACACATCTTATTTAGCATCACATTCATACAGTTCTTCATTCTTGGATACAAAAAAAGAAGAAAAAAAAGGTATACAACACAAAACAAGATCAAAGAAAGACATCAAATGTAAACCATCACAACGTGGCACTTTCTCAGTCGGGCCTCTATTTAACCCTGTAACAATCTTCAAAAATGCAAGAGCTCCGTGATCCTGAAAATTTAATTAAAAAAAACTCACGCACTTCTCTGAATTCTCTTTGAACCTCAACATGGTAGGTATGGGTAGTATGAACATGAAGTGTCCTGGATGAATCCACACTTAGACTACACTGAAACTGGCAATTGTGCACATCTACGTGATTTTTCAGGCGGCACAGAGGAAGCGGTGACAAAGGGATTCAGGATCATTTATGTCCATATTACAGCATGTGATACATGTATGGATGGATATATGAAGCGTCCACATAAAGTCTGTTAATACAATCAGAGCCATTCATCCAGTTTATATACTGTAACAAGCTACGGTTAAACTACTTTCAACAGTTCAGTCATTTGCAACAGGTGTAAAGTGGTGTACTGTATGTAGGAAGGTGTTCAAGTTTATTCCTTTTTTTCCTATTCCCTTATGAACTAACCTTGTCAGGTGTATCTGTGAGCAGCCTGTTGTCTTCTGCAGAAAGAATAAAGTTGCCATGTAATCTAATAATTTCATCAAATGTCACTGTGGCTTGCGCTATTGACTTTACCTCATTACATTACCTCATCACATTCAGTCCCTGGTTTGGTGCAATCCTCTCATTCCATAAGAAACCAACTGCTGCTTCACTTTTAACACCTTCTCGTCTTTCAAAATCACAGTCCATAAAACAGTACCTTCATCCCAGATGTTGCTCAGGTGACACCTGTTCCTATGTTGTTAGTGTAAAGCAGAGATTCTCAAAGAGTTAAATTGCTGAAAGTATCCACCAGATAGCGAATGGTGAGAACATATCTAGATAATATAACTGGATCTTTATCAGAGTCTAACTCTTGGGTTCAGCTAGTTGCCGTGTCCTGAGGCTGCCTTGGTCTTTTCTTCTCTGTGATTACATCTTCTACACAGTCTGGAAGGCCTTGGTTTGGGCAGGGATCATGACAGGAGTGGCCCCCATGCGGCTCAGGTTCGCAGGACTTAGTTTAGGGGGAGGGCTGGACTTGCAGTTGGAGGTAGACGTGGAGGTTGGTGTTGAACGGGGTTCAGGGGTCTTGGGAACTGACTGATTGTAGGCAGGTGGAGACTGAGGGAAGGATGAGGCTTGGCAGTTTTCTTTGAGGGCCGCCACAGCAGGAACACAGGCCCGTTGGCCTCGGAGCCCCATGTTGTGCACCATGGACTGAGTGGAGGAGGTGCCTGAGCGAGAGCTGCCAGAGCGGGACGAAGAAAGGGAGTTGGGCTTCACCAGTTTGGCTTTGGGAGCCTCTGCATCCTCCCTGAAATGAGCACATGGTTGCATGGTTTCCAGTAAACACAGACAACATCTCAAGTTATGTATTTACTACTTAGTTGGAAACAGAAAATTTGTTTGCTTTCAACCCTCTTTTTTACCCTTTCACAAGCTACATTATTGATAGGGAGGAACCCCCACGAGCCTGCATTATTCATCCTGACGATTACAAATTACTAACAGTATGATTACTTAGGTTTTGTGTACAAACAAACAAATAACTAATTGAAAGAAAAATGTTGTAGCAAATGGTGATAACATTTCATGCAGTCATTTTGGAAATCATCTCAGTGAAGTTCTGGTTTTACTACTTTTGGAGAATTGTTGGAATGGGGAGTTCTACAGTTCACTACTTCAAAAGTACTTTGATGATAAATGTGTTAAGGGGGTATACCTAATTTCATTTGGGGTCTCTTCTTCTTCATATTTCTTCATCTCCTTTTTGCGGAACACCAACCAGATGATGAGGATGATAAGGAGGACCCCGAAGGATACGCCAACCACTGCCCCTGCTACCACACCCATTCCCCTTACATCTACACATGTGAACGCACAAAAATTACAAAACACACACACACAAACACACACACACACACACACACACACACACACACACACACACACACACTCACACACACAAGCAGTTGGGTAAGAAAGAGTATACTGACATTAAGCTTGAAAATGTATATTGAAAGACATTTTCTATTGTATTATTTAAATGATGGCGTATCTCCTGCTCTGTGGTCTCTAGCCTAGAATCCCACAATATCCTAAATCCCATGGAATCTGGATTTGGATCTAGACGCAGCACTGCGACTGCTCGTTTGAAAGCCTTAGATTGTATAAAGGCTGCTATTGATAAGAAGTCATTCTGTGTAGCTATGTTTATAGACCTAACCACATGTTAATTAGCATCCTAGTGAAGGCTGGTATTGGTCATAAAGTGGCCAGTTGGTTTCAGAGTTATTTAACTGACCACATGCAATTTGTCAGGTTTGGTAATGTTGTTTGTTATCCTGTTGTACTATAAAAGGGAGTTCCCCAAGGATCTGTCTTGGGGCCTATAGTTTTCTATAATACATCAAAATATTTGTGATGAAAAACTCAATGTACCATCTGTATGCTGATGATACAGTCCTGTCTTCCTCTGCTGCTGGCTTCAAACTATTGTAGAATGCACTCATTGACTTGAAACTGCTTTTAAATGAAAAAAAAAACTTAGGCTATGCTTTTCTTTTTTTACCCCCAATAATACTAAGGTCTCTTCCATCTCTATTAGCACCCTGGAAGGTGTTGGTATTGATTTTTTTGATACATATAAACATATCTGGGCATTTGGCTGAATACAAATCTAAATTGCAAGCATCACATTGGAACTGTAACGAAGAAACTCAAGTTCTCATTGAGCTTTTTATATAGATCAAAGTTATGTTTCTCTCCATCCTCACGTAAACGTCTGGTTACCATCCTAGTCCTGTCTCAACTAGACTACGGTGATACCATTTACAGATTTGCTTGTACCACTACTTGACCAACATTTGCATGCTGCTTTGAGATATATTTCAAACTCAAGCTACAAGATTTATCACTGCACATTGTACAATCTGGTCAGAAGGTGTGCAGGATGCAACACTGGTATATGTTAATGTTCAAGGCCATTTCTAGGCCGCTTATCCATGTACATATGCTCTAAATGTGTTTTTGTACAAAATATCTACATTCTTAGATCCAATAAATTCTAAACAAAGGTTAACAGAGGTTTTTGTCCAAAATCTTTCTTGCTACAACACATAGTGATTTTGCCCTGTCTTTTTGTCTCTTTGTCTGTTTGTGTTATGGACTATCTATGCATATTTAACCTCTCCTTTCCCCTTTTTATATGAATTTGTGTTGTATTCCATTGAATGTATGTGATTGACGTGTGCACGACGTATGACTTGGCTGTCTTTTTGGCCAGATCGCAATTGTAAAAGAGATTTTATCTAGTTTTATCTGGTTAAATAAATAAATAAAATACTAGGGTACACTATTTATAAACAATAATTTCCCTATTTTAGAACTGTGAATACCACAACAAATTGAAACTCATGTCCCAATAAATCGTACATAAATTACTTTTCATTGCTGGTGCTTTACTTTCTGACATCCTGCCTTTAGAGACCCAGGGGTTTAGTGTTGCATCACTTGGAGTAAACTGGTGATTGAGTTGGTGATTGATAGATCAAATCAATAGTGAGGGCAGTATGTCATGCAGGTTTCAGCAGCAGTTTGCAATACAGCTGTTGTTTATGGTGAGTGGTAGCCAGTGGTATACAGTACAAGACTACCAGGAGGGTCCTCAAATAATAAAACGGGCTAAATTAAACAGTTTTCTGGTAAGATAAAATTGTTTATCCAAGGTGTCTTCAAATCAAGCCCAGATATGACTAAATATATGTATTGGTAAAGTGTGCTGATGAAATCCTATGTGATTCATCCACAAACATCTTGGATTTTACATTCCATTCAGTGCAGAAGAGTTCTGATACAGATTGTGATTTCAACAGTGCACCATTGTTAAAGTTATTATTGTTATCAGCCTAACCTTGTTTTAGATTCATTTTAATTGCCAACAGTTAAATACATTTAAGATTTGTTGAGCACAGCTTAAAACATACTGTATGCCCAGTGATATTCTACATTTTTCTTATTACCAACAAGTCCTGTGAAAACACCCAGATCAAATCTTCAAGTCCTTCTAATAAGCTGTGTGTAGCTCCATTGATGTCCACTAACTATTCACATAACACACATCAATGAGCCACACTGTTGCACTGGGGGACATGTTCCTTCATACACGCACTGTAGTTTATTTGTGACTCAAGCCCACTTACACCGTCCTGCTGCCAGATTAGAGCACCAAACGTGTATTAATCCACAATAGAAAATAGACCACAACAACTAACGAGCATCTTTTAAAAACAAAACTAAATATCTGAGAGGTGTTTGAGAGGGAAGGGGTAGGGAAGTCAGACAGTAACACAGGCCTAACACATTGTTAGTCTGGGTATTTTCTTTGGCTTTCTTGACAATAAGAAAATATAGAATGTTGTCACCCTTATCCTTTTTAATTGCACTGCAAGTATGACTAAAGATGGTGGGACACCAATGTATTTTTCAATACTGCCTTCAAAATCTTACTTTTAGTCAGCCACACATTCATTCATTCGGTTAAACAATGGTTTCACTTTAGGAATATGGGGTGTCGCATTTGTGGGATTTTACGATGCTGTGTGTCCTGCGGCATCCTTTCTTGAATGAGTGAGTCAATTCAGTGTTCAGCGAGGGTTTTCCACTTACAGTGCATCTTGACCTCCACTGTGCAGCTCTCTTCTCCCACATCGTTGCTGGCTGTGCATTTGTAGACACCGGTGCTTTCCTTGGTCAAGTTTTTCAACGTCACAATCTCTGGGTTTTTCAAATCTGAGAGTACCAACAAAGAGAACAGTGGACATGTAGTCATGGAGGGTATTCTTGTCCCATTTTGTGGTTTAAAAGACTGGATTTGTGTTGAATGAAATGTTTGTACTGTTGAGGAAACACAAAGTAATTGTGAACGACTCTTTGCTGTCTCTTAAAAAGACTCTCTCTTACGCAAGCTGATACTGTTTATTGTCTATTGTCGCCTTCTGAAACTATACACTGTATGTTTATAAGAGCAGTCAGAAGAAGCATGAATTTGAAAAAAAGACTGAGTAAACAGAACTTCTCTTTAACTTATAACAGCAGACTGCTTGAGTCAGCGCAAAAAGCAACAAAGTCAAAGAGCTGAAATATGACCACCAGCTTTTCTTGAACTGAATCCCTGTCCACTTGTGTATTTTGCCTACAAAGCTGATAAAGAGAGACACTCTACACTCAGCTACACAACCCATTCACTACTACAAATCTGTGTGGTGACACATTGCATCGTGTCCTTTCTTTTCCTTTTCCTTTTTTTGCTCAAGCATCTTATTTCCATTGAATTTTTAGATTTCAAACTACGCATGTCAAAGTAAAAACACTGGTATGACAAATTCATTTCCAAATATCAAATGAATTCCAGATATAAAATCCTTCACAACAAAGATTAAGTTCTGGTTAAAAGCAAAAAAGAGCTGTACCCATTTACAACACATTTACTGTATATTACCAAGGTGTATATGTGTTTTGCTTTATTGTATTATGTGTACTGTCTTTATACTCTCTTTGATTTGTAGTTTATTGTATGTTATCTATATTGGTAATGTATTGTGGTTTTATAATACTGAAATATGTACATTTTAACCACACTGTACATGTAAAAGCCCAAATAGGGACAAGAGTTAAAATTAGCAATAGCTCTAAACTATCGAAGCAGCACGTCAGTTTCCTGCTCTGTATTGAAACTATTTTAAATAGCATTGTTTCTATCAAATAAATGACTTCAAGTGACAGGCGGGCACATACCCCAGTGTGTGAGTAGACCTACCTATCAGTGCCAGTGGAGGCAGCTTGCCAACATGCTTGCCCTTGTCCATAACCCTCTCCCATTTGTAGTGGAGGGGATCAGAGCCATCAGCAGACTTGCAGCTCATCTTCACATCAGCGCCCTCCAACAGTTTGCCCTCCATCCAGCACCGCGGCTTGGACGGTTTTACTGCGGATAGGCACACAGGTACAAACGCAGATGTCCTCAAATGTTCTTTCCTCACCCACACAACAAGATTGGTGCTCTCCACAATCTAGCATCAGGGGCTGAAGCATAATAGGAGATAATTGTTCCTCTTGTGATTGTTGTCGCAGTACATCCTCATATACATTATGTAAAACACTAGATTTGCACTTGGACACCTGTTCATAGTGGGAACTACACAACTAATCGGTCCTCAGTGCAGATGGATACTGTATGCTGACTTTGCCATACACGGCTTCCCTCACTTGTTCGGTCCAAAATATGATATTGAGTGTAAATCAGTCTGGCCTCGAGAGATTGTTACTTAATTGTGTGTGCCTCAAAGAGGAGCTTTCAGACGCACACTGAACACGGTAATGTTATTTCATAAACTGTCCAACAATCTGCTGGTAATGTAAACGCACGAAGCACCACGGAACGCATTTCATCGAGGCCTTAAAAGTTATGATCCTTAAGTCGAAGACCATTCCATACTATTTATGGTCACCGTGCCGTCTGCTGGGGCCACATTTATATTCAGTAATTTACTCTCAACATAGTCGGGTTTTTTTTAAGCCGAGCAGTGTTTGTTGTAGCATTAAAGCGCACATATTGTTACCGCAGTAACCACAGGTGTCACCAAATTAACCACATGAACTGACATTTTAAAGATTGCAATTTTAAACCCGTTCCTGGTCCTTGACCAAGAGAGTATCTTCAATGTTTACCTCACAGTTTCAGAACATGAAAAAAGTACAAGATGTGCTTCAATTCGGGGACATTTCCTGCTACAGTGTCCAGCTTGGCACAAGTGTAGCTATTTAAGCAATTCATTTTATAAATCTGTCTCCTTCTCTCCTCTCTTTTTTGGCTCTGCCGGTGGTTGATAACCGTGTTGTTGCAAAAAGGAAACACACTGGCCAGCAGGAAGAAAGAAAAAAAAAAGAAAGTGTGTAGCCGGCAGGCTATGTTGTGGACGAAATACAGAAAACAGAAAATAAAGGGGAGCTTTCCCTTCAGGGAGGGCGTCTTCATTGTGGAACTTTATGACCTTGTGTGATCTGCAGTCAACCATTTGAATCTTGAGCTGTTGTGACATATTTAGGATGAGGAGGAGACCTGTGACAGACTAGCAGCCTCTCAGAACAGTGTCGCAGACAAAGGGAGCTTTCTTTGCCCTCAATGCCACAACACTGCATATGCTCATAGACATGAAACCCAATCCAACATTTCCAAAATTCAATCAGCATAGTGATTTTATTGGCTGTCACCTGCGTCACTGCTCAGAATAGCCTGATGGTAATCTGACTGTCGGCATTTACTGCGGCTGTAAATGTCTGAATCACGTTTAATATATAAGAAGCAGATTTTATGTAAAGCACTGCAGACGCTGCTGAACTCAATTAGACTATCTTTTGTGCTTTTGCTACTTTTAAAATAAAAATATTCCTTTGAAAAGGATGTACTGGGGAGTGGAATTGCACTGCTTTAACAACTGACTTGACGCCTAATGTGTGAAGGTTAAGCTGCCTCTGGGAAACGGAGCGGCCCCACTAGACTGGAAGCGAGGATGCGATAAATAATTTAAAAAGGGATAGCAGCACAATCTGCTGGCGTTTGTTTATTCCAGTGATGTATTGGATAGTAAGGAGGTGTTTTCTCTTCTTATGGAACCGTATGCATTATAGATGCGCTGCGATCCTTTGCAGATTTAAAACCCACAGATTGTGCAATCAATGAGAGTTGTGGAATCTTCCAAGTGAATTTCAAACATGTTGCTGAACTCAACCCTTTCTAAAGAGATGTACGGTGAGCGTATCGTATGTATATACAGAGCAAATGACGAGAACCACAATTCAGTCAAATGTAAAAGAATAATCTTCCCCTACACAAGAATACAAGTAGATGAGAGACACTTTGGTCAGAATACCACTCACTACATTTAATGCAGTAATGCAAAGAGCCGTGGGGTTACATGACACTTCCAGTTGTGTAGTGTTCTCGTGAGTTCTCCCTCACTTTCTTTCTTATTTAACCTAAGTGCTGTCTGACACTTACCCAGCACTATGAGGCTGATGGTGCTCCAGTGGTATCTTGCACCAGTCTTGACTTTACAGCTGTACTCTCCTGAGTCCGTTAGAGACAAGTCACTGATCAGCAGAGAGGCATCACCTTTTAAGTACTCTCCAGCGAAGGCTACGCGGCTACGCTCTACTTCATTGGGGTCAAAAACCCGTCCAGCAAAGAAGGTAATCACCTGGTGGGGGAGGTGAAATAGGTGGGTGGGTTTGTGATGGGGTAAACAAGGTAAGACACATACAGTACAACAATGTGGAAGTTCTCTATAACAACTAGCAATGCTATGTGTACAGAAGACCAGAGAGGACATATGTAATATACATAGAACAAGAGGTATTTTATTTATCCCCTCTAGGAAAAAACTTTAAATACTTTAACGTGCACACACAGGAACTATTGTAGAGAGATGTATTTTGGTTTGGTGCACCTCTCCAGCTACCAGTCACTCTCAATTCCGCCCCTAATGTAATATAATAGTGTAGATCTAAGGTTGTATTTTGTTTTTACAATTACATGCATTTTTATTAATTTATTATTATTAGTAATAATTATATGTATCTGCAAGATGTCTGTCTATCTTCTATTAACATTATTCATATTCATATTTAAGTGAAGTTAAAATGTTTTTTTTTAATCATTTATTTTGTCATCTGTTCAAAATTGACCTTAAAGGAAGATTTTTCATATATTTATTAAACTTATCAACATGGTAGAATACAAATATGCTAGCTTCATGTAAATGTAATATATTTATTGTTAGAAATCAATAAACAAGAAAAAATGAAATGAGTATTGCTCAGAAACCTTCCCAGATACTGCTTTTAGGGATGTCACGATACCAGAAATGTAGTATTCGTAGAAATAATTCCACGATTCTCGATACCCAATTTCGATACCAAAAGAAATATTGTATTTTTATTAAATATTTTTGCTTTGATTCAAAATAAATCGTGACATTAGTAGTTTTAATTATGTATATAAGATGCTTTCAGCTAGTGTTAGCAGTTAAACATTTGTAAATTTCCTCTCTAATATCTATTTAATATTGCTGTGAAAACATCACCTTTTAAACAACTGTATTTATTCAAGTTTCTTGTCAAAAACTACATTTGAAAAGATTACATCTGAACACACAATGACAACATTAGAATTTATCTTTGCCCAATAGCCTACTCACTATTACTTAATAGACCTGAAACACATCTTAATGTTTCTCAGAGGAACCTCTGTTAATGTTAGCTGTTAGCTCTGTTAGCATTGCTCCTCAGTTCATGGCTGTCAAGTTGGTGAGTGAGGTGGTAATAACAGATAACAGCTAACGTTAACTAGCTCTCATTCTGCCGATGTTCACAATGTAACATTATCAGGGGAAAAATACTGCGCTTCATAACACAGAAAAAAAAAAAAAAAAAGAAAAACCGTTATCGCATTAACTTTTACAGTGGTAGTTTTTTTTATGCCTAATTTAGAATAACAAACTGAAAACCCAGTTAATTCATAGTTTTTTTATGTATTTAAAGATAACAGCTAGTTAATAATGAAAAAGTACCTTTAGTTGTAGCTTTAGCTAATGCTAGCTGTGGCTATCTTATCAGCTAACTTCCACTTGACAGCTGTCTTGCTTTAGAGTGCAGTTACTGGTTTCATTTTTTGCTTCATGTTGTCTGCATGTCTCTTTACATGCTGATTTCAAGGAAGTCTTACATGTCTTTGGCATGATCACTTTTATATGAAATAGATGTCAAAATGACTGCTTCCAGTCTTTTCATTTTGAACAAATATGTAGTACTGTACATATGTATGCTTAGTAGGGCAATGTTGATTCTCATGCCCTTAATATACTGTAAATGACTAATAATCTTTACACTTCCCTCTGAATCTCATCTGGTGCCTCAACATTTAAAATGCAACGTAGACTTTAATGAATAGTAGCTCGACATGTAGTGTGTTCCATCTTTGATAAACCTTTAAGTTCTTGCATGGAGAGATACTTACCACTCTCTGCCTGTTGGTCGGCTTGAGAAACAGCCACTCAATGTCAAGAGTGGAGTCATCACCCACCCAGAACTGATGGTGGCAGGGCAGCGTGGCATTGTCTCCGACAACCCTCTTCATCTCCGTCTGGGCGCATGTCATCACCACACCCAGCAGAACTGTAGAGAGACAAACCAGTCTACGATTATTGTTCACTGCAACAGATATGCAATATTAATAAAAGTACAGTTCCGAGTATAATCAGACAACAAACAGCACCAAACTCTTCTGTGCAAGTTGGTTTTAAAATCAAACTCCAGTCAACCAAGAAGCTGCTATTCTCACGTGACCACTATTTCTGACTAAAGCACCGAATACAAAACAAGTCAGTTTTAAAACTGTGGGATTAGAAAGTCTGAGCTCATGAGTGGCACTTGAAGGCAACATGTTAGCTGAAGATGTCACTGTAGCAATTTCATTTTGCAGCAAAGCAGCACTTTCCCCTATCGACACAAACACACATTTGACAGACATGACGTTATTGTCAATGAACATTTGTTCAATGCTGTGCTATTGATATTCAAATCTGAATTCAATCTAATACTATAATACGCGCAGAGAGAGCATATATCCGACAGGTGTTTCCTTCTCCAAAGAAGAGCTCCCTGTAAAGTCAAGATGACATAAACAAAGATAACATAAACGTGAATTTATTCATCTCGTATCATTCCTAACTTTAGTGGAGCCTAACATATCGGGCATGGAATTAATCTGCAGATGCTCCAGTTCACAATGAGACCAAACTTTTCTATGGATGTCAGTGGCCTGCAACAGACTCGGTGAGGCTTTCATTTTCATTTCACTACCGGCTGGTTAGGAATAGTGAGGAGTCAGCAGTGAGTGACGGTATTAATACTGTCAGACCACCTTCACCAAAGGCTCGTGCCTGGCAGAGATAATTACAGTCCACATAAATTAGATTTCCCAGTGCCAACATTTGCTAAGATTTCCGTGCGCTTAATTTGCACATATCAAGAGAAACAATAAAGTTACAGTACAATTAAACCGAAGATGATATATGAGCCGTGCAGTTAGGCCTTCTGCGATTGTCGTAGATTGAAAGGGGAGCATGAGGCATTAGATTAGATCAACAGCGCGAGCATGAATGAAATGATCAGGTGAAGATGCCATGTTGTTGATAGTGAAAGGAGGACACACAAAATGCACAGTCCAGCAGATTCAATCAGAGTGAATGTGTTTGGAGGTAATTTCACCTACAGCAAATAATCAAAAGCGATAGTTTCTTCCAGGACAAAAGTGCCACCACAGATACATTTAAGCCCACCCACATTACATATCAACTTTCAACCATCAGTAATGGAGAACTATACACCCACACACACACAACCTCGCAGTCTGGCACAGGTTACTCTAATAATAATCCCAACACAAAAAGGATACATGGGACAATGGGTAATATCCAGAGGGGATATCAGCTTACCAGCAGGACACAGAGTTATACTGGCACTGCCGACTGGGATGGAATTACCAAGAGGCGGAGGATGAAAGCCTGAGCTTCCAATTGTTTCCTCTTCTATTTATTTATCCTTCCTTGGACACTGATCAACTGTATGTACTGTGATGTCCTGCTGGCTGGACACATTTGTTGGAGAGCAAAAATAGAACTGGAAAATGTGTGTGTGGACAGCCACAGAGTGTGTGCATGTGCTTCAATTGCTACTCAGTGTGTATACCAGTTTTAATGTGTGCCTGTGTGTGTTGTAAGCAGGTGGATGTCAACGTGTCTTTGGCAGGTGTGTGACGTGTACCTGTAAAGTCTATGCAAAATTGAGGACACGTTTGCATTTCTGTTTAGACTCTGTGTGTAAGTTAGCTAAAGGCAATGCTTCTATGTCTCAGAGTGTCAACAGGCACATGTGTGTGTGGTGGTGTTTGAGCATGTGCATGCGTGACACATATAAACACCTCCATTAGCTGCGGAATGCATAAATAAGATAGAAACAAGCATGTGTCTCAAATGAGCTATGCGCGCACACGATTATGGACACAATGTGTCTAAGTGTGTGCTTCTGTATATCTATGAGTGTGTGTGTATGTGTGTGTGTGTGTGTGCATGCCTGTGGCACACGTGCAGGCACACTCCTGACTGCGATTATCGCCGCGAAATGTCCGAAGCCGGTTGGCAAAGTGTCAGAAACCCTGGGGTGAGTTGTGCTCCAATAAACTCCCTCCTGCTCCTCCCAGTGGACTTCTCAGTGGACCAATTATAGTGGCAGTGGGAGCCAGCGGGACGCAGAGGGCCCAGTTACCCTTCAAGCCGTCGAATATCACACCCCCTTTCCTGCCCGCTTGCTCATATGCAAGTCAGCACATCGACTGAGCTCTGAGGCTGGTTCCACAGAAGGCTCTGATCTTAGGAAGAACAATTAAAATAGAAAAATAATTCAAAAGGAAAGGAGGGCAAAACTCATGATTTCTCCTGGATCTCCTAATTGCTTCTTTCTTCATCTTGTTGTAGGCTTGTGGTGCAAAGTAGGGTTCTCTCCTCTTCCATGCATGTATTATATGGGGTGTGATTAAATATATGTGTGATGTGTGTCCACACTGGTAGCTCAGGTCTGCAGTAAAGGGCAATGGAAGGTATTTCCAGGGCTATAGCTGCACAAACATTATTGTTGAGCCTTAATTTATCTTAACGTCTGCTGCTTTTTTTTTTTTTTTTCCGTTTTTAACCGCATTTGGTGATCTGCTTGGTTATTTCTGGCTGAGTCGAGGGCATCCATATCTGTTGGTATTAAGATGGATCTGTCCCCTTTTGTCGATGCACTAGGAAATCTGACTGTAGGTGGGAGCCACGGGAGCCGTATGAGCAGCGGCTGAAGGGCCAGAAGAGGAACGATTGCTTTGGATGCATGTGTGAGTGTAGACGAGCAGGAGTGAAAGACAAATCAGACACGGAGGAACCTGGAAGCATGGGAGGATTCGAGCAGCTGGCTGAAGGAGTGGGGAACATTGGGAAAATGTTTGCTTTATTGTATTATTCGTCATTGCAGTTGGGAGAAACAGGATGTTCTTTTCCCTGAGGGCTTGCTGGAGGCGTGGGGGCGTGGGGCTGTCCAGTCAGACATGTTTGTCTTGCGAGGACGAGCACTGCTGGGTTGAGGTGTTTCGGCTCTTTGTGCAGCTCCATGTGGGGCAATTGACGACGTCAGAAAGAGTGGTTGAGCTAAGCAAAACGGTAGACCAGAGACTACAGCCTTTAAATGAACAAGGTGGCAGATTACGTACACTTACTAACAAACACAAGTACACATATCAAATATAACCAGTAGGGTGAAGGCAGGGAAGTTACACTGAAACAAGTTTCCTGGAAGGGTTTCTAGTATGTTAAAACATATGCCTGACGGTTTTTAGTTAACATGTCATAAGGTGTCTGCTTAGATTTGATTCATATTCATACTTGTGGAAGGAGCTCCTTGGAAAATAAATACAGTCACGCTCATTAAAATCTTGAGCGTTCCAGTCCATCAGAACAGCTAAGTGTTTACTGCGCATCACCTCCACCCATGTTGCCTGTCTCTCTCCGCTTGACGCAGTCTAATATAAAGCAGAAATACAAACAATAGCAACACTACGCTGAAAATGTGTTCTTGATCGCTTGTAACCTGAAGTAGATCATTAGATCAGAGATGGTACAGGGTTAGCTGGGTCCACGTCCAACTACATCAGTGGGAATAGTGACGTATCCAGACAGGACTGCTTGTGCCGTCTTCTTAGAAGAAACCGATTTTGCTTTCAAGGGGAACTTAAGGGGATTTTTTAGCAGATGTTGGGAAGCACCGCAGCATATGTGAGAGTTGCATTAAGCCTTTTTGTGAAGCTATGTGATGTGTTAAAAAATAAAAATAAAAAAAATGCCTCAAGGAATGTCACTTGAGCGCCGGTCGGGGCTGAAGACTACAAGCTTGAAAATGAAAGAGATCTTGAGGTGCGGAGTTGGAAAGGAGAAATTCGGCCAGACCTCTGTAGCCAGCTGCTCCAGGCTACATGAGCCGCTACTAGAAAAGCACACTGACCACACTGTTGAGTTGCATTGTGGGTAATGTACTGTAGGTGCCAGGCGTTGACAAGGAAGAGGAGGAAAAAGAAAAAGGTGATATCTGTGGTTCCGCTTGATGGGTTTTTATATTGATTGATATTCTATCTCCACACTGTGGAACTGTAGCTGCTGCTCTGTATACAGCATGTACAAATAGTAAGAATGTAATCTGTGTACTTTTGATAGACATCTGAAGATTGGAAATACCTACTATACTTAATGAACTCGATTGTTAAAAAAAGGCCTGAATGTTACCATGGCACCATGCCAACAATGACTGCACATACCGTCTGTAAGTACTGTAAAGCAGACTGCACCATGGAGTCACCTGCAGCATATTAACCACTACCATTCTGTGTTTCTGCCAAGATCTGGCAACCTGCCCTCACAGCACAGTGCAGAGAGCATTGCTACACTGCACCACTGCACAGGACCATGAGGGACACAAAGTAAATGTCGTAACTTCCCGACCCAAGAGCTCAAACCCTCCCTCGGGCACACAAAACACAGTTATGGCAAAAGAATTATAAAACGGTTGTTATAAAACAAAATCCCTCCCCCCCAAAAAAAGTGAGTGGTCGTGAATCAAAGGTGAAAGAATGTCTGGAAATGTTGTGAATGAATCGTTTCCATTTCTGACATTTGCTCAAACAACCTCCAAAGAATGATGCCAAGTGTTTTTTTTGACAATTAGTCATAATGGGAATGTTTGCCAGCTTACAGAGAGTTCGTCTGACACCCAGTGCATAATGTATGTCCATGGTACGTAATCCGACGTGCCTCCACCCTGCTGCTGTACCTGTTTCTCTGCACATTAGCTGCTCTCTGAAGCATGAGATCATTTCACTGCAGCCCTGAACACTTGAGGAGGAGCGGGGGAACCGGCTCTCAGGATGAATCATCTTTTATGTCTGTTGCTACGACTGCTATTGCTTTGGCCTGTGAGACAAAGAAACACCTCCCAGCTAATTGCGTTATCCGCGCAACAAAAGTAAACCATATAGATGCTTTCTTGTAATTTAAGGATGGCGGGATGCTAAACCCAACAATAAAACAAGTGCAAACTCACTCTTATGTATGGAGTTATTATGGGAATAGGAGGATATCTTTCATACCCACCCTGTACTGTAAGTCTTTATGGGAATCTCTCGGGCTTACAGTCTGGTCGTACTTTCACTATCTCTGCTTTTAAAACACTGCATCTGCGTGTTTAATCGATGCTGATCTCTACATATTTCACTGTGACTCGCAGAAATCCCTTAAAGCTGCACAAACACAGACTCAAGGGCGTCATGTTTCTTTAAAGGCATTTCAAAACTTGTGACGGACAATTTGACCTCGTCATTAAGATATTCAATGACATTTATTACGCAAGATACACTATTGAACCTTTAAGATAATATTAACCTACGAGGTGACGGTCCTATATAATACATTGGTTTATTCTAGTCTGAATTGAGCTTGTTGTGTTTATTACACACACGCGCACACACAGACACACATACACACGCTTTGTGCTGGCCTGGGCTCGGCTTGTTTGCAGTGTTTACTGCATCGGGTTAAATTATACATAATGGAGACACAGCATGCCCCCCCCCCCGACAAAACCAAAGCCTATCACAAATGATATCACAGTGTCAGCTACATCTCTTAGCTACTGTAAGATGGGACCTGAAATCCTGTATCTCCACCAGCCCTCGCTTGGTACCCGGATGTTCTTATTAACATTGAAATGTGATATTTAGAAACAGCAGAAACACGTCGGCCACACGTCTTGGCAGAGCTTTCACCAAGCCTTTTTCGGTGCGCAAAGTTTTACTGAAGACATTTAGCGCGTCCGCCGTACTTTCCTGTACATGAAGTAGAAAATACTTGATTAAGCAACCTACAAGAATGGGCATTTTCACATTTTTACATACAAAGGATGAAATACAAAATTCAGACATACAGAAATAGACTAATAAGTTCAGAAATAAAAGACATTCAAGCGTTCGTTATAAAATAAAGTTATATTTGAATTCCTGTTCGACGTTTAAGGAACATGTGTTGAACATCGTGGGATTGAGAAAGGTTCGGGAGAGTTTAATATTCTACGAATGAGCATGGTAACCCGTTACTAAAGTTACTAAAATGAACGGTTGACTATAAGAAGAAGAAAAGAAAAACCACTCCGTTTCAGTGCTGCACATTTGTGGGTGGATTTAACTTTTAAAGCAGTTTGTTTAAAAAAATTATTTTTTTTGAAATCCAGCAAATCTAAAAAATTATTTTGTCCGAGTGATACCATACCCTTGAACAGACTTGCACAGAATGATACACACATACCCATATATACTTTTAATACTTACACGTCTTAGTATAAAGCCGAGATCCACCCACGGTGTGTCGCATGTATAAAGTCATATCAGTCTGGGACTTTTCTAGCTGTTATTTTGTGATAAAAATTTTTTTTTTAAAAAAGTTGGAATAATTGACATTTTTTTTGTTACATCACTTTCTATTTTATTCAGAGATCTCCTATGCTCCAAGTCTTTCAAAAAAGCCCAGGGGAAGGACATGGCAGCTTTTTGATCATAGGTTTGCTTATGGGTATATTCAAAAGTATGAAAATTGAAAGTGAGATGAATCAGCTGTGGGTTCATTATGTAGGTGGAAGATCCCGTAGCTCCTGTAGGTGTGTGCTATGTGTGCCTCTCTCTCCCTCTATGATCACAGAATGTCAGCGCAAAACTGCGTCTCAAAAAAGACAATCGGTTTCTTTGATTTTCAACGGCAAAATCCAATGTTTGGTGTTCCATCCATCCATCCATCTTCAACCACTTATCCGGGGTCGGGTCGC
>CALSBV010010655.1:8456136-8478289 GCA_943590825.1 Bovichtus diacanthus
TGTGTTCGAAGCTATACGTACGTAAAAGAAACACAGTCAAGGCATTCTGTGTTGATTTGGAGCTACATGACACAACAGACCTGTCAATACCTGCCGAGACATATCTATAGACAAAGGAGAAACTGAGAGGACTACACATAGAATTAGAAACAGATGAGCTGAAACCAATAAAACAGTGAAATTCGAAACAGTGACGCGTTTGTCCAAAAATGAAAGAGAGTGGATGTTGAATGTTGAAGAATAGTGAAGGATTGTCGAAATGGAAGCCCAACTTTTTCATTAAATCCCCATGTTTATGGTAACAGTTCTAATATCCATATTAGTTCCACTTATCTTTTTTTCAACTTTATCTCCTTCTTTTTTCCCCCTTCCTCCTGTGATTAAAATGCATACCTGATCTATTTTCATTCAACTCTGGTGAGGGGAGGGACTCCCCTGTGCCATCCAAGCACTTAGGGTATTATAGCACTTGGAATGTAATCAATACATCAGCCCTTTTAGCTGGAGACAACACTTTGGAGTCCAAAGTAAATGGATTTTCCTTCAGCACCAGGAAGTAAAATCTCATCGCTTGGCATCATGGCGACTTTCTTTCTGTAGCACTTAAGAGGAAAGGAACGAGTACCGTGCCAAAAAAGATGGATGGAAATAAAGAGGCCATTTGAGGTGAGATCTGCACAGGGGATGAGATAAAGTCAAACAATGAGATTCTATTTTAAATGTCAACCTCATAAGATGACAGGTAACCATAACACGGCTTCATGTCGATCCACATCACTATGGCTACCCTGAAGAAGACGATCATGTTGAAACGTTGATAAATTATGATATCATTTTCAATTGTGTGAAGCTATCTTTCTTCACACTTTTTTTTAACTGTGCAATGTCAACTTCAAATCAAATGAAACAAACTAAAGGTGCATTTGCAAAAGAAAAAAAAAAAGCATCAATGTTCAAACTGCTCTGCTTCCAAACAATGAGGGTACACTGTGAGCCTGGCAAGAATGTTAAATGAATTAGAGGGTGGGGGAGATTAAGGCCTGAATAAGGAGATCAGTGGCTCGGGAGAGAGGGAGGGGAGTACAAAACAAAACAGTCGAGCCCCAGAAACAGAATCCCATCAGTAGTGATCCATCAGTTGGACTTGTGGGGAGAGAGAAGAGAAAGTTGGAGCGGGCACACAGTCAGCCACACAATTGCTGTGAAAATCACATTCAGCTGCATAACCACCCGAAACAATTACCAACAACTCACCTGGGAGGTGGGAAGTGTCTGTCTTGCAGACTGTGCCAAATGTTTTTGTTGCCGTCTGTTTTTGGTTGTCCCTGCAGTGTCAACTTAAATCAGTATCAACATATCACGGTGCAGGATAAGCAGAAAACGAGTCTGGGGGAGGGGGGTGGGGGGGGGGGGGGTTAGTCATTTGCAGCCTGGTATTCTAAAAAATGGCGTTCCCATACAATCAAACTGCATTGTCAAAAGATGTTATTTTCCCCTGGATTACGTTTGTTTGTGACGTATCACAAAAAACATTTATAATCGAAGTCTGAGTATGGAGGTGGTTGGGGTGGAATCGTGTCACGTGTGAAACCAAAAGTCCATGATGATTTTTCTTTAATTTATGGAGTAACTTCAAGCGTAACAAACATTCTTATTTTCAGCCAAACCAAGATGTAAACCTAACCGAGTAGTAGTGTTGCCTTCACCCAACCAAGTCATTTTGTTGTGTTTTGTTTCAATGTTCCACGTTAACCACGTATTTAAAACTGCAACAGTAATCTGGAGAAAATGTGTTTCCCCTCAAAACGTAATTGAGGATGCAGATTAGTTGTACAGGAACGTCATTTTGTAGGAGACAGGGTCGTTATTTGATAAGGTGGAAACTGTTAGTGGGACTGTTAGTGTTGGATTACAGAGTAGAAATCTTGTCAATATCATAGTTTCTTAGAAAAGATAATATACTATAAATCTTTTTCATGAGTGCAAAACCTTTGATTTATTCCCATCTGTCTGCCAACAACTTATTTCTCCAACTTCTTATGAGCTCCCGGCTTCCCTTTGCAGGGTGTCAGTGAATGTGCAGTGACAAGCAGCAGTCACTGGTGTGTTTACAACACGTTCTTAAGGTCAGACCAGGGGCCGAATACCCTGAAAGGGTCAAACATCCACCAGAGATACTTAATGAGCTGACAAGTATGTCCATTCAGTGCCCCTTTGATAGTTGCAACGGCAACTCGTGGAAAAGAAGAGCCTAAACAAATGCCTAAAGCAGAGACAGCGAGGCTGCTACTCAAGTTTGTAGAGGCCTCTTCTGCTCCACATGGGAACTGTGAGCTACTGCCAACCATAAAATGGGAGTAAATATGGTGGTTAGATATTTTGCATGTGAAATCACTGAGCACCGATCATCTGGGAAATGCTCACATCGTTCACATGCTTATTGCTATGTGCAGCATGTGAAATGTTCATAAGGGTTGTCATTTAATGATTTGCAATTTGTTAATGCTTTTATCAAGGGGGTTGTGCTAATCTAGTGGTGGTAGTAGTCTAGTAGTCTAGTGGTCTGGCTTTCAAATAGAACACTGGAAGTTTGTAAGTTCAATACAAGGCGGCCACCATTAAGCCCCTGAGCAAGGCACCTAACCCTAAACAGGGACTGTCCCTGTAGTTAGTTCACTGTAAGTCGCTCTGGATAATGCGACCTGTATTAATACACGAGTAAGCACTGATCCAGGTTAGGGCTCTACCTAATTTAGAGTGTTGTGTCAACATTGAAGCTGAAAAGTACAAGAAACATTTCTATAATGTGTTTGTAAAATTGTCAGATTGGGTTGTTTTAGATTCTAAAAATATATATTTGGTCAATAAAAAAAAATCTAAAATTGTACTTTTGCACTTGGTTGGCTTATTTGAAGCTATTGTTTGAATTTGTATTCTATTGGTTGTCTTTGTTGCTCTTACTTTGGTTTGGCTTATTTGAAGCTATTGTTCTACACTTGTATGATTTCACCTATTTGAAGATTATGTACTTGCAAGATTCTCACTGTTTAGAGTCGTATCCTCGTGATTGTTTGCACTTATTGTAAATTGCTTTGGACAAAAGTGTCAGCTAAATGAGCTGTAATGTAATGTAATGTGAAAAGTGCTGTCCAACCTCTAACCTTTTTGGAGATAAGATTGTAAACGTTTGTGTGAATCCAACAACACATAATGGCCAGTAGTTGTGGGCCGGCTCAGGGCATGTACAGCTCTGAAATGATACAGTCAACACAATGCCTATTGGATGTTTCCAAGCTTACATGAGAGGTTAAGCATTGGAGTCACATAAGCACAGGACTCAACAGAGATAAGAGCATTGTCTATTAGGTTGTAGAGGACAACTTTTTGTAAAGAATCTGGATGTAGCTCTTCCGGCAGTTCGAAGTAAGGGTTGTTGGAGTGACACATCTTTCTGACTTTGAATCATTTTTAGTAATGTTGTAATAATGCAACGATGCGATTGTGACAGTGTGCACACGTGGCAATGTAGGGGGAAACAGATGAAGCCCAGAGACAGGCAGAGATGTCTCAGACTGCCTCTAAAATGTGGATGACCCATACACCCACTTTATAAACTGTTCTTATCTTCTCTCCCCTCCACCCCCAGTCCTTCTCTTCTCCAGGCATAATTCCCCCGCTCAAGCTTTTCTTCTCTCCCTCGTCCATTCTGCCGGTTTTCAGTGATCAACCTTTATTCTCCAACTACTTTTCCCTGGCTTTCTCTCATTTCAACTCATCTACGGCCATCGTAGATGAGTTGAAATGGCTGTTAATGGGAAGCGATGCTGTGGAATGTGGGGGTAGGATTGCTGTCTTTAAAGACCAAATAAACCTGCGAGCTTCTGGCGTCTGGACAGTCCTCACCATCAGGCCTCCGAGCCTCCCCAAGTCTCCCCAAAAGTGATGGGCTACTGCATTCAAAATCCCTCTTTTCATCCCCTGGAAGCTTTAAAGGCGGACATTTGTAGTTCACTCCTTTTACGGGGACGGTGCTAATGGGTTGCATAGGGACTACGGCTTGACCTATATGGTTTTTTTTTCAACATTGATTGTAAGTATTCAAAGGGGGAAGGGGTATGGCCAGAAGTGCAGACGTGGTACAAAAACACTTTCTTTGATCATGAAGCCCAATGTTACTGTTCAATTCTATGGCAGGGCTAATTAAACATTACCACACTAACACTTTTATGTACTGACATGAAATAAATTCTTTGTTATGTGCAATAAAACTTACATTCAAACAGGACCCCTTTGTCTCTCTCCCATACACAAGCAGGATGCTGACACAAATGGAAAGTATTCAACTTAAAACATGACTTGCACGATCAAACAAAATCAGACCTCCATTTGCATTTGTAAGAAGAAGAAAACAGCACCTCTCTCAAGTGTCTTGTGGACACTGGGAGCTCTGATTGCATTTAATAGATCTGTGCCTTCAGTAATTATGGGATCTGGCAGCAGAACCAGCCGTAAAGTCTGTTTAGAATTCAGAGGCTTTTAATGAGGACAGCCGTGACATGTCAGCGCCACATTGACATCACCATCATCACTGCAATCATCACCACTGCTGTTTCCCCATCGGTGCAGCAGACTTAGTCACAGCCTTGTCACGCAACCCAACAAGAAGTCGCCCTTGGTCAGGGGTCTCAAAGGAAGGACAGGCACCTTCAATGACTTGATAGGCCGACATGACGTGCACTCTATCAGGTTTGATGATAGTAATGGGGGGAGAATGACCCTTTGAATAGGTGTTTCTTTCTAAAAAATTACTAGTGATTGAGTTTTGTGTCCATAGCTTCGTAAGGAATTAGGTTGTTTCTTTGTCGGACGACCAATCACAGCATAGATGAGTAGGCAGTTGATTGGCTCATCCGGAGGAACAAGCAAGTCATGTCTGCCATGCAAGATGGCCCCTGGATGTTCACAGAAATATAAATAAGTGGTGCCTGCAGCATGCATGGATGTATCTGTTGTGAAAGGCATCTGAATATGTCAGTTCTAGGTATTTTACAGGGAACATACCACATACTGTTGTGTGCAGACCCCCTTTTTGACGTAAGACATGCAATCTCTCCCCTGGCATTACAATATTTAAAGGCAATTACAGCTTTGTAGAACCAGACTGTATCATGACATCACCACAATACACAACAAGACTCAAAGCTGGAAAACATCCACTCAACAATCTGTTGAATTCAGTGTAGTACATGATGACGTCACTGAACACGTCAAATGCACAAATCTTACGAACGACTATTAAAAGTAAGATGTATTATGAAACTTTGAACTATGGATGGACCATTTAGGATGAATAGGTTGTTGTCAGAATAGCAGATATTTCCAGGTTTACAATTGGAGGCAAATTCCAATGATAGCCCAAAGAGCGGTGTGTTTGCTATTCAGATGTAGGTAATGTCTTATGTCTGATGTTAATGAACACTGTCAATTATTGCAGCCTGAATAAAATGCTGTCTGTCCCAAACAAATTTATCTGAATGCAACAATATCACAGGACAGAATGTTGATACGAAAAAAAAATTATCTGCAAAAGCCCACAGAATACAGCAGTAACTGGCAACAACATATTTCTTCCTATTATATTTGCACGTGACAAAAAAAGTATGGTTAAGATTAAAGCAGCTATAATCGCTAATTTTTATAATAACAATAATGTATCAAATGACAATGTGAAGGAAGTATCATAGTGATGAAATCTACAGAGAGTTATGATTGGTCGTCCCCTTAGCTTTACGCAGCTCTATCTCATTGTTCAGCTGTCTAGCCCACAACTTAGAATAAAGTATAAAAATAAAATATGAAATAAAAAATGAATAAAAAAAGGCTATTGGCCTCAAGCGCATTTCTCCTTTGCCATTTAGATAATTGCAATCAGAAGCAAAAAAAACCTTGAGGCAGGGCAGACAGCGGTTGCAAATGATGCGCAGTTCATGGGGCTATCAGTAATCCATTCTTTGTGAAATTGCCTCAAAAGTGTTTATGCTCCTCTGAAATATATCAGTTTCAAGCTGAGAGCACAACAAGGCATGACTGGCTGGGGACATGTTGCATGTCTGATCAGACATTTCCAAATGGCTAAGTGATGGAATCAAATCAAACATGGCACTCGAGCATTTTTCCTCTTCTATTGTACATATCTATTATATAGGATATATATTAGGAGATATATATTGTACAGATATATATTCTACAGTATTATATACCATTAGCTATCACTGGCCTCTCACCAATATGACCTAAACGATGGTCAAACTCCTTTTACCCAATGGACCAAACTGTGACGGATTAAAGAGTTTAACCTTCCGCACGCAACAAGATCCTCAATATTAACTGTAAATTACAGCTGATCTACACTGGCACCATCCTCACGTTTCAACTTATGATGGCAAACTGGCGTTGTAAAATACATTACAAGTCATGTTGTTTGTTCCCCACGTTGTCAATTTGCAGCCCGGCCTGGAGCAAAAAAACAAAAACTCAATCTGAGTTCAGCCCACCTGGAGAGGAGCAGGGAGTTCTTCTCTCACAGGAGTCATGACTCTCTGTCAGCATGAATAATGATAATGTGGGGTGAACATGCTGGTGCTCAGGGAGTCATTTGACATTGGCGCAGTGGGTGGTGTGTTCATGAGCAGTTTGACATGAAGGGGAACAAACGTGAAGAGACTCTCATCTCAAAGCATCTTAATGACGCGTTGCGAGGCGGCCCTGCCCTGCCTCTTGCCTCTCACGGCCATTGGGGACAGGTCCCCCCGCCGACACATTTCTCATAACGAGCTATAAACGTAAATTACACCTTCTGAGCAAAAATTAGACCAGATTTAATGCATGCAAAATGGCTCTAAATGGTGAAAATGTTCCTCTCTTCTTCTTTGCCGTTTCCCTTTTACCTCACAGTAATATGACTGGATTGAAGGTTTTTTTTTTTTTTAACACAGAATACGTTTCTAGTGTCAAAGAGGCACCTCGTTTGGCAGACAGAAACATAATACATGGCTGAAATAGTGAGCATAGCAGTGCTTCAGAAACATCTCCAATTACAATGTGAACAAAAAGGGTTTCAGAAGGATCTGCTATCCAATCAAAGATGATTTGGACAGACGTGGTTCCCTTTCACGTGGATATAATTGACTAAGAGGACAGCGACAAAGGCATGAGAGAGGGAGGAATCCCATCTCCATGTCCAAGTTAGTGTACTCAGTGGAACAACATTGATTGAACCATTTGTGCCGCCGAATAGAGCTGATGAACTTTGGCTGCTCTATTGGGAATCGATGACTTCTTTCAAAGGTGACCACGTTAGGAGAGCATTTTGTTCTAACTTTTGGGGAGTTTGGGGAGCTTTCTCCAGATTCTTCAGTCTGGGCCAGCTAAAGACTGTGTATGGGGCAAGAGTGCTGGTGTATGCCTGTAACTAGTGGATTCTTTATAAGGAGCAGGCATGGCACAATCGAGCAGTTTGTTCAGGGCTTTTTAGCCTTTTTACAGTCACAGTTATGGTCCTGTTAAAAGGAAAAGACCAAAAAACCAACAATGTGTTAGTCTGTCTCTCAGTACTTCCTGACTTCCTCTCTGTGGCTTAAAGCAACAAGCTCATTGGTTTCTACTAAAGATGATTATAAATAATATATAATAATATAATATAATATATATATTATAATTATAATATATAAGAAATATGATTTTATTCAAACAAAAGAAAATGACTGGTAATTAGTTTTTATAAGTCTTTGTACAACAATTGAACTCTATGGCACAGAAGAAGATATGTCTATATACTATATATATATATATATATATATATATATGTATATATATGTATATGTATTCTATCTGTAACCATAGCTAATGTCTGACCTTTTCTTCTCACTTATTGTTCGGACTCAGCAGGACGCCTCATGCTAGCTGGAGGCTTAGTTTTTTTCACCAGCGACTTCATAAAAGAACCTTCCCTCTCTTTTCTCCTTCTCCTCTTCCTCCTCACTCCAGATTGACCCCATCCTCCCGCCACCCCCTCATCCACCCATGCCTGTAGCAATCCTTCTTCCCCTCCCTCCTCCTTCTCTCTGGCACTGTGCTGAGTTATAGACCCATGAATCGCTCTGTTTCCAAGTCTCAGCATTTCTCGCTTGGCCCCCGTGACCCTTTTTTATTACCGTGAACCCCGTCAGTAAATTTGATCAGCCACACCCTGGCCGATGATGATTCATTTCTCACCTCAAGCAAAGATCAATCTAAAGGCTTTCAATAATTCAATAAAGAGGCGTTCTCAAAAAGGAAGGTGTATCTGTGTTAACAAAAACGCAAAATGATTCAATAATCTATTTGAAAACAGCAGACACTTCTCTCTGTCTTTCTCTCTTTCTCATACACACGCATTTAATCTCTTGCATATTTCCTGCCGAGACCAAAGTTGAAACTGAACCAGAGTCACGCTTGATGCTGCAATGCAGTCTGGGAGGTAGGGACATAGAGAGGAGAGGCAAAAAAAAAGAAAAAAAAAAGAAAGTGAAAATGAGAGTGAAGTAAAATTGAAGTTGCAAAAAAGAGTGGGCGGTAAACACGTTTTCATCTGTGTGTGTGTGTGTGTGTGTGTGTGCGTGTGTGTGTGATGCAGATGTGGAAGCCCCTGCAGTGCATCCCAGTGACAGAGGATAGTGTTTGACACCAAAAGCGATCTGACTCTTTGCCAGGTCAGCTATATGCTGCTGTCTGCATGCTGCACAAGATAAAAGGACAATAGTCTTCAATTCAAGGCTGCACATAATGATATTCAGCATGTACTTGTGACGACGAAGAAGCCTCAGACCAAAAGCTAGATGCCAGAGAATTCTTTTAAATAATGTTTTTTTTCCTTCTAATTGTAACGTCACAGATTTGACAGATTTTGAGCTGAAATTCTGCAAGTCCCCAAAATCACTTTTGAGTCTATGGCTGCGGACTTGTGTCGTCAATAACAGGACTGTTATTCATGGTCATGGCCTACTGCATTACTGCCTCAGAGGGACACATCATGGGGCTGCTAGCATAAACACTGTTATGGAGAGCAGTGCACTAGATAGCATCTTATAATGTATATAATTAAATATGAATACTTTTCTTTTTTTTTTTATGGCAGAAATATCTACCAGGACGCCTTCTGACTCGTGCACGTTTGCTTGTCATTTGAAGCTTTGCTGCCGTTTCCGTCTTTTTTTTTAATAAGGTGACATTGAACTCCCAATGCAGTTTAGCATATACATCCAGAACACTACAGTACCAAGCAAGCGCTGTAGTGAAACGAGGAGAGGACTGCAATGAATCTCCAACAGATGGAATGTGGACTATCGAAGGCTTTTACAAGTCATCGCTTGCTTTTGCTACAGTGTCAGTGAAGAGGCGTCCTGGAGGCCCTGTGTCCCCTGGATGCGTAAATATTGCCCATCACTGTGTATTTTAATCAGGCTGCTGAAGATTGATCCCTGCAGCCCGTCATGTTAACAGTGGGCATCCATCAAAAAAGGCCACAGCATTTTTGCTCCTGTCAGCACACACATGTGCACTGTTGGGGAATGGACGCACATACACACTCACACGTTCTCCTGTGATAGACATGTCCATAGATCAGAGCCGCCCTGCACTGTATTGGTAGGCTATCCCAGGGAGAGAGAGAGAGAAGGAGAGAGAGATAGAGACAAAGAGAGATATGGAGAGAGAGAGAGAGATAAAGAGAGAGAAAGAGACAAAGAGAGAGACAGAGAGAGAAAGAGAGACAAAGAGAGAGAGAGACAGAGAGAGACAGAGAGAGAGACAAAGAGAGAGAGAAACAGAAAGAGAGACAAAGAGAGAGATACAGAGAGAGAGAGAGAGAGACAAAGAGAGAGAGATACACAGAGAGAGAGACAAAGAGAGAGAAAGAGACAAAGAGAGAGACAGAGAGAGAGAAAGAGAGACAAAGAGAGAGAGAGACAGATGGAGACAGAGAGAGAGACAGAGAGAGAGAGAGAAACAGAGAAAGAGAGACAAAGAGAGAGAGAGAGAAGAGAGAGATACAGAGAGAGAGAGACAAAGAGAGAGAGATACAGAGAGAGACAGAGAGACAAAGAGAGAGAGAGAGAAGAGAGAGATACAGAGAGAGAGAGAGAGAGAAAGAGAGAGAGATACAGAGAGAGAGAGAGAGAGAGACAGAGAGAGACAGAGAGAGAGACAGAAAGAGAGACAGAGATCTTAAAGGATATGGAGATTGATCAGAGTTGATAATATTCCAAGAAAGTGTGTTCAGTCACATCGGTGTATGAAATACTTCATAATCACACAACAGCAGCTGCATAAACATGCTGATGTAGAAGTAAATATTTGGGTTCTTTCATTTTCCGATTAGGTTTGGATATAAACAAAATTATTTATGAGTATTATAGCAACAATACCCAAGAGAGAGTTTGTCCCTATGAAATATGAGATGAAAGCTACTTCTAACTTCCTCACTAGTTAGCTTTCCATCTAATCCATTAAGCGTGGGCTCAAACACTCTGGTTGGTTAAAACAGCCGTCTGTGTAGATGGATGTTGGCGATGTATGCCAAGGATGTAAAACAGTTTTCCGCTAATGCTATTAAATATCCACAAGGTGAGTAATGTTAATAATGCATGTGAGAGGGAGAGGATGTGGTTTGCTTCATGCCTCATTATGGTCTGTTGGAGTAGCATGTGCATCTGTCTGCTCAGCCCTCTGTCCAGTGGATATTACGAAGATTCAAGAGTGATATATGCTTATGACGACGGCCTTTTAGGTAAACACATTTAAAAGAATGTAAATTGAGTCTAAAAAGGAAAAAGGGAATAACCTTGTGTAATCTATGAATCATTACATACAAAATAACTGACTGATGATACTTTCCAAACTCTTCATCTTAAAGGGTAGGTTCGCAATTGTCCAGGTCCGTCTTAAAACAATAGGCAGGTGCTCATATGAACATTCAAACTGGCTGTATGTATGAACAGGAGGATTGATTATAGCGAGAACCAGGCTGTATTGCTTGCCTGGTTCTCGCTATAATCAATCCTCCTGTTCATACTGGCCATTAAATGATCCCTAAGTAATAAGGTTTCCATGATCCACAATCCTAAAAAACATATTTAAAAGTTTATCTGAACCTAATATGAGGCTTCGACAGTCAAATCTAGACAAATATAGTGGGTTGATACATAAAGAGGGAATTTTATTCCAAAAAGTAAAACTTTGGAAGATATCAAGTTGATTTGGCTAACCAAGACTACTGAAGCCTTATTTTAGCTTTGGGATTTAGGATTTTGTTTCCCATCAGTTATATTTAAAGTGCGTTAGGACAGGATCTCTCAACGGCCGGTATGGACAGGAGCCAGTATGGACAGAAAGCAAAATCAGTTTCAATGCTAATTTGGGCACCCAACTATTGATTTAAGACTGACTTAAAAGATTGTGATAGATTGCTATCCTTTAATGGTTCATCATGTTAAAGCAATGCTACGTATTTGAAAGTCCTCAGATACAAACTGGTGCCGTAAAATGATAAGTTCAAACATCCAAAATGCTAGCCAGTTATTCTCTAATTTATAGCAATAGAGGGATACGTTAATGGAATAGGTAGGACATTTATATCATTAAGAGAGAGAGAGAGAGAGAGAGAGAGAGAGAGAGAGAGAGGAGGAATGATGTGCAACAAAGGTCCCCAGCCTGATAGGAACCGAATATATCGCAATTCATGGGAAGCGGCATAACCCCTAAGGCCACCAGGGAGCCCCGATTACATGGTTATACAGTTGTACAATATTTTGTTCTGCTAATTGTACATGCATTTTCTGAAGTGCAATGATTAGTTGTTAAGCATGTAAGCTGTTGTAGAATCTTACACATGCAAACATTCTGAATAGTGTGACAAAATAATAGTCCTGATCCACTTCACCCCTATATTATTCCTCCTTCCCCAGTCTGTCCTTCCCCAGTCCATTCTACAATGCTAAAGGCAATGCTTTTCCTAACTAAAGCACCTGAAGGACAAACGGGTACTTACTCACAGAGGACAGTATAATGGCAGGCCTAGTGAGAGGTATGCATATTCTGGAGACAAAAAACTCCTTGGGCGTGAAGCCTGGCATTCACAGTTATGACTAATACTTTACAAGCCAAATAAAGTTACAACCACAGCCCAACTGCACTCCTTGTTTATAACCCAGCAAACAAATGAGACGGAGGATGACGCAGATACACGCTCACACTTTTACGGAATATACAGAATAAAAGATACGCACTGTGCCTGCTCCGAAGACGAACTGGTGCAGTGCATTTGGCACCGCTTTCTAATGAGGCAATCACTATGGGTTTACAAGTTGTAACTTATGGCTTTATTGATGTTATTGATACGTCATTTGATGTATGCTTTAGTCAGTAATATGCCAGTACGAAAGGAAAACATTGGGGTTGCCAGGTTGAGAAAAATCCCTTTAGCTGGTGTTCATCCTCTACAAGCAGGCACTTGCTTTGTCTTTTTTTACGTCTTTAGTTAATTAGGAAGACCCTCTAATTAACATGAATATGCAAAGGACTTTCTACCTTGTGTGGAACCCAAAAGTGGTCAATACTTTCTGACTTCCCTGCCCTGCTGTCTTTTATTGCAAGACAAAAGACAAAACATTAACAAGAGAAAGGGAGGTGGTGAGCTAAGGGGAAGCTTAGGGGGGGGGAGAAAAAGAAAAGTACACTAATACTAATGCCAGTACTACTTTTATCAGAACCAATACTAATACTATGCGATGTTCTCGCTTTCCATAATATAATATTTTAGGTTTCTCCCCAACATATAGCATATATATAGCTCAGCATTGGAAGCTCCAGCTAACGCTGCTCCAAACTGTGTTCACAGCTGTAAAATACATCATTATGCTGGACGCAATTATCAACAGCATCCATCCAACAGAACCTATCCTGTTGAATAAAGTGCCGAACAAGCTTGGGCGTCATGTTGTGTCTCAGAAAGCTGACCGATACATATTGTATGTATAATGAACAGGACTCCCACGTTCTCCATTAGTAAGATTTAGCTTTTTTGACTGTGAGTTTAGTTGATATTGATATTGAGTGATGCAGATTCCCTGGTAAACTGTTATTACTCAAATTTACAAACTCAATTGAAACGCAATGAACCGGGGACCGGGGGGGGGCTCCACAAAGACTTCACATCAATATATTGATGGTTGTGCTCATGAGGCGAAATAGAGAGACACCCAAGATAATAAATAAAAGAAGCTATTGTTTTTAAAGAACAAACAAATTGAAGGACGCGTTGCTTGTCATTATTCTCCAGAGTGATACATTGCTGTTTTCTGACACCATATGGGGGGTTATGGTTTGGTTAGGTTCAGGCACCAACAATACTTGGTTAAGGTTAGGGAACTGTCATGGCCAGGAAGTGTGTCAAAGTCCTACATTTTGGTTCATATGGTTTACTGTCATTTTTCTTGGGAGGACCGTCTCCGAAGCACAGAGTTGAGATCCCCCCTCTGGTTCTTTCTGTATCCAGCATCATAATCCAAATAATGTAAGAGGATTTTAACCAAACCCCGATCCTCTGATTTAATAATGAAGACAAAAAAAACGAATCACGTGATTGTCCTCATCACGTTTGATGTATTTATTTATTTCCCCCGATAGGATTTAGGCCATTCTACAAAACAAAAGTTATTGATTCGCGCAGATAATGGAGGAAGAAATTAATTCACGGTGCAGCTCCTACAAAGATGAAGTCCTTTCAGCAGCCAATTCCCGGCAAAGACAATGATTAATGCAACTGTAGCTTTTCATTAAGTTCACACTGACTATGAATTGAATGGGGATTATGAAACATTTAGAGGATCAGTAAGCATATAATGCATTATCTCGTTCTCAAGTAGCAGTGTGAAGTGTGTGTGCACGATGCACAACTCGCCGATTAGGCTCTAAAGAATCTTAATTGATGAAATGCTTAGCTTTCTTGGAGGATAATGTCTTATTTGCATGAGGTGTGTGACGAATATGTGTAAATGTATATAGGTATATGTTGGATTCTGTAGGAAAATACATATAAAAAGTCTGGTTCTAAAGTGAGCATTGCATCCTGCAATTATTCTGATGAATTCAATCCGATCAATAAACACTGGATTTAAAGATGACAAAGGCGCAGCTTCCAGAAGTTATGTAAAAAAATAAAAAAGCATCTCCATTAAATTTTATATAATTATTCGTAGCAGAGCAGTAAATTAGCATCCCTATTTCGAGACAAACAACAGCACGTTAAGTGAAAACAGAAAACAAGGGGATCTTCAAAGGACTGCCTGCCAAGTCGCTGGAGAGACAGAGAAAACAGTATTTCCACTAACTGACTCAGAAACACAGAGTTTTGCATAATGTTAAGACTCAGGGACAGAAGTGCTACTCCATTAAATCCAGCAGAACCTCTATACATGTAAATTATTTAAATGATTACACTAAAAATAAAAGATAATTCCTTGGAAGAGGTTCAAAAATTCAAACCTCTCTGAAACGCGGCGCTGTGCGAGACATCAGTCTCCTTTGATCATTGTTGGCATATTTGATGATAATGAGGGAGCTGCGTCCTTTGCTGCGGAGAGCGGCCTGGATAAACATTTAAAATTCAACAAATTAGCTAATTAGCTAAACAGACAGAGTGAGCGAGCAACAGTGACAGTACAGGGAGAGATGCAGTGTACTTTCTTTGCCACGGTGATGTCCCGCCTCATTGTTTCTAATGCTGCAGATGTTAAGTGTTATGGACTATTTTTGGCAAAGCACTGCTCCCTCCAGAGCCTGAAAAGCTTTGAAACATCGTGTGTGCTCCTTTTCTTTACCTTTATTATTTTATTCATGTGAGAAGGTATTGAGCAGTTGCTTCATCCACCCAAACTACATTAATATCTGGTGTGTTCTCATGTGCAATGTACCAGAAAGTTGGTCTGTTGAGAATGTAGAGTATCATCGAACTTTCATGCAACATGTCCACGTGGCGAGAGATGTTTTATTTTGGGGCTAATGTTTTTTTTTTTTAAGTGCATTTTCCTATGTGAGGTATTTAAATAGAACTATAGAGTAATGTTGACTCGTGGTACATTTTAGAGTACATTAAATCTGATTAAATATCATTATATAATTATATTTTATGCAGCTTCAACACAAGTGATCACCATTTATGTCCTGCTTGTGTTTTTTTTTTCTTTTTTTTTTCTAAGCAAGACGATGATTGTCCCCAAATCTTCACCACGTGTTCTTTGTTGTAACCTTCTCCTTAATGGAAAAATTATTGAAAATATATTTTTCTTATTATTACCTTAACTAAGTACTTTAAAAAACTTTTTTTTTTTACCTAAACCATGATCTTTCGCCTAAACATAAACAACCAATACTTAGCAATTAGCATTGTCACATCATACAACATATATATATATATATATATATATATATTATATATGAGTATATAGGAGAGCCCTTAAGGAGAAGCTAGAGGAGACCAAGTAGGCAAAAACAAATAGAAAATTCCAAACTACAGTATAGGGAAGCTGATATAACCATAAGGAGGATGGGAAGAGCAAACAAGAGACTGTATGTCAATAATCTTGCGGACCAGGCAGAAGAAGCAGCTAACAGAAGGGAACAAGCGGAAGGTGTACAAGATCACTGGAAAAGTCTACCGGAGGTATAACAGAAGAGCAGATGCACCGATCACAAGGGCAAACTCTTACATCAGAGGCAGAAGTAGAGACAAGATGGGCGGAACATTTCAGCGAGGTGCTAAATAGACCACCGCCAACAGCAGAGACTGACATACAGGAACCAGACACTGTCCTTGACGTTACACTGCACTACCAGGAGGAAGAAGAAATCGTCTTCACCATCTGATCCCTTGAAATGGAAAGCCGGTCATGGAACGAGCTGGTAGATCGGAGAGACACATTCACACACATTCACACAGAGTCAGAGGCTGCCGTACAAGGTGCCACATGCTCATCAGTGATAACCATTCACACATGTTGGCCATCGGGAGCAATTGCCCAAGGACACTTGGGCAGGGACATACTGACTGCAGAGATGGGGGATCGAACCACCGAACCTCCGACTGGTGGACCACTCCTCCTACTGATACATTGCCCTGTAATGTATCGAAATGTATCTTTTTATTTAATTTACGAAAACGGGAAGAAAAAAAAAGTCGCAAAAACACTTGCCGACAATACTTCTGGGTCCATGCAAGAGGTCAACGTAACAGAACGGAAGCACCAGCAGATGAGAACTGAGTACAAACTGAGACCCAGGGGAAACGTTTCATTTCAGTATTTTACTTATTCTTGTATTTGTCACTGTAAAAATGAGCGAGTGGTGTTTTCCTGTAATGCACCAGAACGCAGGCACATTTCTTGTATATAAAAACCTACTTGCCAATAAACCCTATTTCTGATTGCGTTGCGTTCAGAAGATAGAAACAAAAGCATAAAGCACGAGACAAAAACCCGGTCCCTGAATGCATCGGTCAGTACGTGTCCGCGTTTCCTCGTGGTTTCTTTCTTTTGTCTCCAGCTCACCTGCAGACCGACTGAATGACAAGAGGAGCGCTCTCAAGTCTGTCTCAGCAGGGGAAACAATACAGGTGGGCAACATGAATGAATATGGAGGAGAAACAAAATGTGGTTATAAATAGCCCAAACAGCAAGACAACGGCGCTTCAAATGAGTGCACAGAACAACCAAACGAGCAGTGGGACTTCGCTGTGTTGCTCTCGGGCTGCTCGCGCTTTGGAACATCCGTCACTCACTCGATGCTGGTTTAATTGAACTGCTCACATGCTGGAGGAGAGTAACTAATGAACAACGAGCATCCACAACTCAAGTAATTAGTCGAGTGTAAAGAACACCTGACCCTGGGTTCCCAGAAGTATGCGAGACTGTCTCGTACAATGATCATATATATTAGCAGACAACTGTCAGGAAATAACAGGATGTAGTATGTGACCTCTGATCCCCTGTTGTATGTGCACTTTTATATTTATTACGACTCAAAAAGGGGACAGCCAATGAGCCATGGATGTGCTATAAGAACTAGATACTGAAATTCGAGATGGCCGCGTTCACTTGGATGAATATCGCTCACTGAACGCGTGAACCAAAAATTGTTTACAACTTCCATGCACATGCTCATTGGCTCTAACTAGCCCCACCCACACGTTTCTCCTCTTTACATTGGGATGACGTCACATCCATAACGGTCGCTTTGCTAGACTCGGAAGTTTTTGCGAATATAAAACCTTCATGGAATGAATGACCTTGTTTGCCATTCCAGGTGTCCTGTACAAAGTGTCTCTTTTATGATGGTGGTCAATAGGGCAAGTTAGCAGCAGAGATGAATGGCGGTAGCTTTCCTTATACAAACATGGTCAAAGTCCTTTTATACTTAGAACAAGAGCAAGCGAGTAAAGCTCCCCTAACCCAAAGTGTTCATCTGAAACACGGTGTTTTTCGTAACCTTACACTTACACTTATATTGACCAAAACCAGGATCTTTTACCGAAACAAGATGTTTTTGTGCCTAAACCTAACCCAACCTCAGCGTTGTCACATCATAATCGTTTTATTTTCTTCTGATCTGACGCCTCTATCAGCCCTATCTGATACAAACCGTTCAGGGCCCCCTCTCAAGTCTAGTGGTAAGTGTACCTTGAAGGATTGTCTTAACTGATATTTTCATGCGGTCCAGTCTCTTATCCTCCTGTGATAACATGAATATGATGCAGTTTGATTTACAGTATTGCATTCCACAGAATGTAAAAATGTAAAAAGAATATAATTTTGTGGAATAAATCAGTAACTGTTGGTGCCAGGAACCTCCTCTGACACAAATGTGGCCCATTCATCACATTTCTCACACGGATAATGTGTTGATACCCTGACTGTTCTATTGTCTCAGTGCTGTGACAAAAGTGTTGCCACTGAGACAAAAGGGTGCTTACTCTCTCACACACACACACACACACACCGCACTCACCGCACTCACAGACAATCAAGGCCCCATGCTGGGTTAGACAGGGGCAATGAAGGCCATTCTTATAAAGGTTGGAGAAGCAGGACTTGGGACTGGACCTCTTGCCCCTCCCTCTTTACCAGCTCTGAGGTGCGAGGCCCTGCAAAAAGCGAAACTTCCCTGTATGAAGAGCTTTAAAAAAAAAAATTGGTGAGCTAAAATAAAGTGTATGCTGGGTGACTCTGCAGGTACATTTTACAAGGCATGGCAACCATTTCTGAAAATGCTAAAATGGTGTGTTCTTCCATAACTGATTCTTATTCAGACCAAATTACAATGTAGACAAGACAATAATGTATGTGTAGTTATGTTTACATGTTGTTCTATTTTGTGGTTTGTTTATGTATGTTTAAAAAAAAAAATATATATATATATATATATATGTGTATATATATATAAATAAATATATTTATATACTGTATATATATATATATATATATATATGTATATATAAATACAAATATGTATATATATATATATATATATATACAAATATATATATAAATATACTATATACTGTATATATATATACATATATATAGATAATATGGTGAGAGCATGGATGATGTTGGTGTAGGATGGGGTATAAAAACTTTTGTATTTTTGCATTTCATATTACAAAAAAAAAGGCTCTGATGCTGCTCTGAAACAATAACTTATCCTGAAACACCAAACCTCTTAACAAGTGAGCAGAAGAAAATCAATTAAAAAAATTGCTGACAAGCCATGATAACTAATCACTGCTGTGTGTGTGTGTGTGTGTGTGTGTGTGTGTGTGTGCGCGCGCGCGCCCGTGTGCGTGTGTTCCTATTCGAGAGAGAAAATGAGGGAGGGTCTAGAATGCTGCCAGTAACGCCCATGAAGAAGCATTTACATAACACCAGTTGGTAAAAAGGGTCTTAATGTTCGATCAAACCCTGGTGGGCACTGCTTGCCTTTTGTTGTTCACAATGCATAAAACATTTAACGACTCACCTTTAGATTAAAAAATAAATAAAAACACCAAACTCAAACATAGTCAACAAAATATGCTTAGGGTTTTAAAACAGGCAGGTGCTGCTGAAGCATTTTCCACTGCGTATGCATCCAAATGCCTTCAATGTAGATTCATTGTTATGCTGAATGATAAACGAGGCTCATTATTGCTCCTGCAGGGACTGCAGATGAATATTAGTCTGTATGGCTAAATCTGGCACATTTACATGACGGACTAAAATGCTCATTCTAATTTACGTGCGTTGTCCCTTCTCACATAAATAAACAGAAATTCCGCGAAGGTTAAAAACGCACGCATGCACTCTCCACACACACAACGTGCACGCACGTACACAAAGTTAGTGTAGTGTGCGGAGGCTCGGTCGGCGTGCTGGCAGAAAGGTGCTTCCATGGTGCCACTGTAGACTTGAAGTGGGGGAAAGAAAAAAACATGGCTGCAGAGCTACAGACTGTTCTGCTGCTCTGCAGGTGTGTGTGTGAGTGTGTGTGTGTGTGTGTGAGAGGAGAGGTACTCCCTACTGACAGTGCAGAACAGGTGGGTGCTACAGAGGAGTGTGCCAGCACTGCAGAGGTTGCCTAGATGGAGGCAGGGAGGGGATGAACGCGACGAGGGAGCGGGAAGCACTGCACGGCGAGGCAGAAGGCATGGCAGCTTTCTTTCTTTTCTCTAATAAGCTTCATCTCCTCTTAATGTCTTATTTTTCTTACTTCTCTCCCCTCTCATCTGTGTGCTGTGTGTGGTGCGCGTGGAGGCAGAGTGATGAATAATAGAGCTCAATGGGCACGCAAGGCCCAGTGGGCCTGGGACCGTCGCCCATTGCGCTCCCCCTCCACTTCCAAAAAGAAATGTTCCGAGTCAATTAACAACCGGTGCACCCACTGCAATGTGTGAAAAGCCCCAGTGATTAATGAGGAAAGTGTTCACCAACCACAGTGGATGGATGCGCCACGCACGTCGGTGGTCCTGAGGAGATGCTGCAGCACACCCCACCCCCTGGTGACTGTATTGTTACTTTTTTTTCTATTGGTCAACGTTACCCACGATGCATTTAGTTTAAATTATTGTTGTTTTTTGTGTAGTGTCCTTTCGTCTGTTCTTTCTATACTGTCATACTGTGTCGCTGTCACACTGTTATTTGCAATGCAGCAAGGGCTTTAAGAGTGTGTCGCTCAAAACTGTAACTATGTATGTAATCGTGCAGTAATGCTTGTCATGAGCTTGGGTTTCATGTTTCCTGTTTTATTTTGTCGGTACATTCCCCTTGTGTCATGTCTAGTTTTACTTCCTGTCCTCCTGTGATTGTTTGCCCCGCCCTGATCTGATCCACGTGTCTAATCACCATGCCACCCTCGGGTCTTTGCCTGCCCTCTCCAGCTGTGTCCCATCCTTGTGATTATTGTGTGTGTGTGTGTGTATACCTGTCTATCCTGTTGTTCCTGGTCAGTTTGTCTTCTATGATTTCTATCCTCGTGAATCCTCGTGTTCCCTCGTGCCATCCTGGTTTGTGTTTTCAGTTTTTTTGCTTTGTACCTGTTTTTGATTGTTTAAAGCTTTGAGAATAAAGCTCTCTTTTCGTTATCACACTGCCCGTCTTCTGTGTTTGGCTCCTCCCCTCTACCTCACCCGTGACAAACGCCGTGGCTGGATCACAACTGTGCTGTGCGCACAAATGTGTTTAGCCGGAAATTCACACCGACAAAATACTGAAAAAAAAAAAAATCTTGCACAGGGATCACAATGCAACATCGTCACAATTCAAATGACCTCATTCCTCAGACCATTTCTGGATTCAGTCCAACAATATTGTTGAAATAAAATTGAAATCTTTCATTTTGACAATATTTCTTATATAGTCTTTGATAATTAATGACGACAAACACACATGCACACGTATCTAATATCTATGAACTTTGAAGGATAGTCCTGAATTAGCTCACTTGGCAACAATGTTGTACAAGCACATGTTGCCGTACACTTACACTAATGATCGCTTATTGAGCTCCTAATGTATTTGGGCAGAAACACGTTTCATTTTTTGTTCTGGCTTTCATATGCTTGATTTTCAATGTGAAAACGCTGTACTGAATTACTTCCAGGTGCACTTTGTTGGCTTAAATCAAGAGCCACTGCTCCTTAAAGGTGCCCTGTGGAATGAGGAACATTCAGTGTCTTACTCTAACAAATGTGCTAAATGCATTTCCTTTCCCATAAAATGGTTTCATAGTTAAATAGTACTTACATAGTATCAATGTTTCTTACCAACATAATTGCGGTCTTCTTCTTTCCTGCCTTTGTTGGTTGCTTTTTTGTTATTGTTGGTGTTAATCTGTTGCAGGTAGGTCTGCACAGGATTCAGACAGACTCCATTCAAAGTCATCATGAACAAAATCCGCTTTGAACCAGCAGCACACTTTACAAATGTAGTTCAAAATGTCACTGAAACTGACAAGATAACCTCGGCTCGCATTATTAACTGATTATAATTCATCCGAAATCTGAAATGGGTCCTGTTCTGAATCCTGACGACATCCAATAATCTGGCCCAGAGCCTCCATAAATTATGGCCCACATCCATAAAATTAACCCGAGCCTGCGTGCTTCGGCATCGCGCCGACATCAGTGCGGATCCGGTTCTCGCATCTGGGCATTGGGCCAGCTCCAGAACGGATGAGGATTATTCTGTAGTCATTTGGTCCAAATGTGGGCCGGATCTGGATCAGTTCTGTACTGGATCATTTTGTAGCCATTTGTTGTTGGGTTTTTTTTTTTGTTTTTTTTTCCAGAAGTGAAGGCAGTAATACACTGTGAAATATACAGTCGCTTAAATCCCATTCCTCTTCTCCTTCCCTCCCAATCCCTCCACCCTTCCTACGCCCCTACTCCTTCTCATTCACAGAGTACATTTGGACCAGGAAATTGACTACTAAATAAGTATTAGAAAATTATTATAAAATAAGAAATTAAAAAGAAATAAATGAAACCTCCCCTCCGAGAACCATCACCTTACCGTGGTGGAGGGGTTTG
>CALSBV010010655.1:8478689-8497866 GCA_943590825.1 Bovichtus diacanthus
GTGTGTGTGTGTGCATGCTTTAGTGTTTGCATACGTGTACATATTGTACATGTGCATCGTATAGCGAGGCGGAGGAAGTTTGCGCTGGAAGGACATGCTTCAAATATGTTTTTGAAAGACATTAAAGCTTAGCGTAAGTTCAATCATGAAAATATACAATCTTCATGCTTCTAATTTACTCTCTCTCTCTCTCTCTCTGTCTAAGTCTCTCTCTGTTCACCCCAGTCACAACCAGTCTGCCCAGTTGGTTTTTCCAGTAAGCTCATCATCAGCTCCACATCTCATCCACCCAGATCTTCAGCAGTTGCTCTTCACCTCCCACCACCATCACCCGTGTCTAGACTCCATTGGATATTCCTGTACAGCCCATGGCATCACTACCCCCTTAAACTGTGACGTCACAATGGGGTCTAGTCGCCAAGGGACGTAAAAATTTAGTATTTTGCCCAGTGTGCTCGCATTGGGTCATCTCGTCACTTTTTTTTGGATAAGCTAGCAAAGCCGTGACCTAAAAAGTGACTTATTAGTCAAATTGTTGGGCATAACCCCAAGATGAAATTCACAGGACACCTAACTGTAACTTCAAACAGAGAGGATTTTCATTATTTTTGTCACTGCCGGTGCGGCTGCCACAGCGACGAGACTTCCCTGCAGATTTTCAAATGACTTTTACCGGACTGCTGATAACGTCTCAAAATTGAACATCACAACGATACACTGGAAAACATGTAAATGCTGCTAAAATGAATAGACACTTAGATAGACTAAATTGTGTCCATCTACTGAGATGGGGGTCTGTGTTGTGCGTGCATGCGTGTGTTTAACTCCTGTGCTTGCGCCATGGGAACACACCAGACACTCTGTATCACACAAAGCAAATGATCTGATTGATTGAAGATGCTGTGCTGATAATTCCCACAAAGCCAGACTACCTCGTAATGGTGGTAACCGGGGAGCTGGTCAGTTATCCGCCTTTGTTTACTCCTGGTTTTCGTTTCTGCTCTGTGCACACTAGTTTAACGAACGTTGTTCAGACAGCACACATACACTGGCAGCTTTTGCATAAAAGCTAATAAACACCTTAGAGGAAGGTCTTTGTTGGGATAATGGGGGCTAACATTTATGCTGTAACATCAATTGACGAGGCAGTGTTACACTTAATGCTGTTGAATATGGTACAGTGCGTTCTGACAGAGAGTGTCAACGTCAACATTACAGCAGGCAGCGTGCAGTGCCCACCGACATGAAGCTCTTTGAGAGAGTATTTTTCAAGTGATGCAGGAAAGTGAAACGTATTTATCTTCACAACAACTTACTCGAGCTCACGCGTTACTTGAGGGAAATGTTCTGTTCATTCGCCGCGTTCCCAGATCTCAGCTACGAACTTGGCTCTCGATGATGCTCTCACATCACATCAAAAAGAGCTACATGAAGCTGCGGCATCTCGCGGCGATAAACTTGACATGGTATTCCTGACTTGAAGGCGACACATTATGCAAAATGTACTTTTTCCGAGCACATAAACATGTGTCCCCAGTGTCTCCAGAGACTCTCAAAGTATGAGAAAAGATCATCCTCATTGTTCTTCCTCATGCTCCATCTATCAGGAAATGTGTGAAAATATGAGCAAGTCAGATTTGATGCTGGATATGATGCTGCAGTGTCAGTGTAACACACACACGCACACACACACACACACACACACACACACACATTATATAGTATATATACCTCACAACACAATACTGTAATCCTTTGGAGGCAACCAACAGGGAAACCTGTCGTCTTGGTTGGAGATACTGTTTATTTCTCCCCGAGTTCGGATCAGATTCCTGTCGACGTGTGCTCGTGGAGTTATTTAAATGCAGCAAAACTCTGTTAGCGACTCAGCGTGGTCTCTTTCTACAACGCAGCAGTCATTCCCTCCCTGGCTGCAATGACGCCAACAAACACCACACAAAAGTAAACATTTTCTAAAAGGCACACCCAAATAAAAAAAAAATAAATTCCATTTCAGATGTCCAACATTCTGCAGCCTCAACACCTTCCTGTGTTCTTCTCCACAGACTGGCCCGCAGCTCTCTTACCTCTAGTTAATGCTAAGAGAAAAGGTCACTAACAATCCTGCATGACCTTAGGCCCTTCCTGATAGCAAATACCGAGGTAATTCAGACATGTCTCCTCTGGTAAAGCAGAAGCTTATTGGTCAAATCAGTCACCACTTCAGCACATACACAACCGGAGAAATCACATTACTGAGCATCGAGTGCAACGGCAGGAAATGAAATCCTGTTTGTAAGCTTGTGATCTCCTCTTTTTTTTGGTATCTTTCTTTTTTTTTTTTCTTTAAAGACTGTTTTCACTCCACTGTGCTGTGAAATTTCGGGACAGCTACCCAATTAATTTCCAGCCACTGGTGTGTCAGTCCTATCACTGCAGACAAGCATTACTGTTGACGTGTTGTAGAGTGCTTCTGGAACGACTGACAGATAAGCCCATGCCTGCCTTTTTGGGGGGACGGAAATCCATTCTCGACATATGTGTTGCCCTCTGCACACTGAATCCACACATTCCTCTCCATGACCGAGGCCATGGGCACAAAGGAAGCACAGACGCTCAAAGGCTGTGCAACGGCTGTCAGTTATTTTCTCCTTGGACAGGATTACAGCTTCTTAGATGGAAAAAAAAAAGGACCTGGAATATCTGGTGGGGGGGAAGATACCTGGAATTTAATTATTCAAATGTGTGAATGCAATTTGAGATAAGGCCTCAGGAATGGTCCCGATGTGCTTTGGAACGGGTTGAACATGCTAAAGAGATGTTTCGTTGTTACGTCCATGAGAAACAGTCACAAACGATGAAAACCATCAGAGTCAAAGCTTATTCCAGAAGCCATTTTTTTCTTCTTTTCGATTTGTCGCACTAAATACCTCAAAGCACGTCGGTGATACTGTGTCTTTGATCTCGCTTCTCTTCGCTGCCGCGATCCAACTCATTCATTAGAAGGTTATCACTCGGGAAAACCTGCAGTTGACGACTTAAAGGAGAGACGTTACAGTTTATACATGTAGTTTTCCCCTAACCCTAACCCTAACCCTAACCATAACCCTAACCCTAACCCTAACCCTAACCCAGTGTTGTTTCTTCTGCAAATAATGGTTCAATCAAAGTGGAAATTCCAGACTGGTATTTTCCATAAGTCTTTTTTTCTTTCATCTGGGTCATTATCCGGGTCATTAACAAGTCTAATATTGTTATTAGTTATGATTAAAAAAAACTTACTCGAAAAAACTAGTTTCCTAAGATCTGGAAACTCGGTGACATCTATCACTAAAACAAAGTCCAACTGGTCCAGAAACACAATCAGCCAGAAACCACAGCATGCCATAGAAAGTTCCAGTGTACAGGAGCACAGTCTGAGCACAACTGAAGCGTAATTGGCAAAAAAAAAAGTCAAACATGTTAACAAGGGCAAGACAGCGACCGTGTTCGTGAGCTTCTCCTCACTTATTTTGCCTGTTGCGGAAACGGCTTCAAACTAACTGACTGGCCTTAATAAGCCTGCTGTCAAGTAATATTCCCTTTTACCCCGGAACTGAACTGCCCTTAACATCGACGTTTCGAAAAATAACACACGATGGACCTGAAGACTCTGGGAACACAGCGGATCATTTTGGTCCTTCCTCCTTAATCTTGTAAATTGCATGTAATCGTCTTGAATTGGCATTGACACTGCACACGGAAAAAAGCCATGGTAGGTATCAGAGCAGGAAAAGGTAGCATTTTGTGTTCTTTTTTTTTTTTTTTATTGTAAACCTCGCACACTGCAGTTAGGCTGTCAGCCCTGCATGAGCACCAAGGTACAAAGGCCAAGAATAGATAAACCGGAGACAGCTGCGACCAAGAATGGTAAACGGTTAACGGTTAATGGACCTGCATTTATTTATTATCTTTCTAGTGTTCCCAGCGCTTTTACACTACATGCCAAGGAAGGACACGCTCCTGAATTACGACCAACAACACTTCCGCCAAATCTTCTCATTATAACGTTCGATTTGACTCTTTTGGAAAGGTTTTAACTGAAGAAGAAGCCAACTGCATTATAAATATTTGTCGGTGTAATTAACCTGAATCACACACACACACCATTTTACGGCATTAATATTAATAAAATGAATGGCAAATCACTCCTCTGACCTCAGTGGCCGCTGAGATATCCAGCAGGAGGGAAGTGGCCAGCACACTCAGTATCAACATTGTGCGTTAGTTAACAATGTTGCCTCATAATGTTGATAGAAAAACGCAAGCAAATTAGTTATATAATATATATAATATATATATATATATGTGATTTCTAAAAGACAGTATTACCCTGAATCACCCATGGCACACTATGCATATTATTTAATTTTGACCCAAATGAACATCATTATATTTTAATACCTTACCACTTTCACTATATCCTAATATGTATTGTTCTTCAGGGGAAACCGGCCGAAATGACTTGATATTTGTGGTTTTTGTGGCTCTCATATCCGTCGTCATGTGTCATGCCAAGGTACTTCCCCTGAGCCAAACTGATGGTGATCAGGTGGTCTTGAAATGGGAGAATGAGAAATGTCTTAGTTTACATCAGGAAGTTAAACTCAAAATGGCCAGCATGACTGACAACTATCCTAAACTAATATTTGTGTTTATTAGCCAGTGCTTTGTACCTCACTTGACTACCAGGGTATGTTTACACAGGGTGATATTAGGTTGCGGCGGATGACCACCAGATATGGTCAATTTGATGTCGCCATGTGAATATGTCCCAGCTTTACAACACACAGGCACAGGCTGCTGCCTGATGGTTCCATTAAACCATTTGAGCGACACGCAACGGATTATAGGATACTGAGGGCCGCAAAGGACACACGAGTTGTGTGGAAGCAGCATTTCTCTGAGCCTTTGGAACGGGACAGGCCTCATTTACCCGTTCTGACACAACTGCAAAACTTCAAAGGAGGCAGGCCCTGATCTGGGACACAGCTTTAGGACGTTAACCTATGTTTAGCGATGATATATCGAGATCTGTTTCCAATAAAACTCAAAGATATGTATCCCGTACGGCTGGCTGCAGGAGGGCTTTATATATTTCACTCTCATGGTTCACAGAGGAAGTCTGTGAGCAGAGTGAGCAGAAAGGGAAAACAAAAAAAAGTGAATGCAGGAGTGAGAGAGTCAGGAAGTGGGAGAACGGTCAAGAGATTAAGCTTAGGTTAGCAGAATTGCTTCGGAAGCATAGCGGTGACTTGATATCCTCAGCAAACAGGGATCAATTGACTTTATTTGCTCTTCATTTGCAGAGAGAACGTGTGCGTCATTCCCGATACGTTCCAGCCACAGGATGTGAACGCCGTACTCCTGCCTTCAAAGCACTCACGCATCATTCAGTGCCGCCGCAGTTCACGCAGACATGACTAAGCCTATTAATTATATCTGCGACACAAACCAATTTACGGTAATGTCTCAATACAGAATTTATTTGGTTGTATAAGGATTAGGCTGCCACACTCCGATTGTTTCCGACAGTGTCTCTCACAGTTCTTTGAAGTGTGAAGTGAAGATATTTGCGGCGTTCACCCCCCCACCCCCAGTCTTTTGGATTCCAATTTTCAAATTACCAATGGAGACCAACAGCTGTCACTCCGTCCTTGTTGCAACAGGTCCATCAGTTGGCAAGAGTGGATTTAATACGATCAATTCATGTTGTAATTTAAAAAGTACCATCAGACAACATTCACTTCTTCACGCAGCACGTGTGCACAGAATAGTCCGCACCGCGAGCTACTTAAAGCACTGCTCTCCTGCTCAGTCCCCGTATGGACCCGACTTTGAGGAGAACTTTTCCGACAGCAGACGTCGCCCTGCAGCAGTAGTGTCGGATTGATCAGATATTTTTTGATTCCCAGTGTCAGATTCAAGAACTCGGCATCAGTCAAGCCCGTACACAGAAATAGGAATGCGTTATATTTACCGCAGTACTGCTGCCTTGCATTAACAAAAAGGGCCAGATTGTTGTTTTTTGACGTGAACGCGTCATCTCATCTGAAGAAACACAGACACACATCTACGATCCTCAGACGTTCCTCGCGGCTCCATGGTAATCCAGATGAGCGTTGCAGGGAAGCCGCAAGCCACCAGCAGGATCACCGTCTCTCAGAAACGTTTACTCCTCACAAACAACTCTGTTTCATTGACGACCAAGCGTGAGCTACAGCGCTAAATCACTGCAGCTCGAGAAAACGCACCCACATGCATGGCTGAACAGCCCGTAAATCTGCGAGGTGGGAGGGTTGGGATTAATATTGCGAGACAAATATTTTGGAAATGAATATCTCATTTCTCACAGTGAAAACACAGAAAACATATGGTCTCCATTACGGGAAACTGGAGCCATACGAAAGCCCCTCTCAACTTCCTGTCCCTTAAGCAAGTCGGGAATTTACCGTCTCAGATCAGGTCAAGGTGTACACTTTAAAGCAGCGATAGTTCGGACATTTAGAAGAGAAGACATTGAGAAATATTTTCTTGTAAGCAAGCCTACGGTAGAAATATTGAATCTCAGAAAATACAGTGCCTGAAGCTCTTTGGCTGCAACACAGCTGATTTTATAAATAGCCACTGGCTTGTATGGATTGCATAGCTGCTCCAAAGTCTCCCGTTAGGCTCTGAGAGATAAAGAGAGATATTTTTTTTACTTGGTTGTTTGGAGGAATGGAGTGTAGGCAGGCAGGGAGGGAGAGAATGGGTGAAGGAGGGGGGGTGTGAAGGGGGTGAGAGGGGAGAGAGACGGCGTTGTCACAGTGATTTTTGTCAGCTGGCTGAAGAGGCGCTCAGTAAGGGGAAGTTCCCCCCTGCTGCTGCGCTCAGCTAATTAAAACTCACCCTTTACACATGCCTGCGCACACACACACACACACGCACGCACGTGCGCAGCTCCAGCGAGTTCCACAGGATCATGTCACAGGTCTGCTGTCAGAGGAATCTTTACTGGTAATTTTGTTGCAGCTCATGAGACAAAACTACAAGACTTGTGTACCGGCAGAGGATTTCGACAATAACCAAAATAAAAAGTCACACAAACTCAGAAGCTCAACGCCTTTCTGCTACTCAATGACAGCTTTGCGGTCATTCCGGTCGAAGATGAACTCGGTCGCGTGATTCTTTCTGGGTATTACTGCTATTACCTTGTGTGTGTTGAGCCATGCAGAGTCGACAGAAACAATAAATAGACTTGGTCTTGTCTAGTGCAGTCTAGGGTTGGGGGTGATTGGACTAATATACTGTATATGGTCAACTGACATTTTATATTGCTAAATTAACAGTCTGCCTCCGAAGAACGAGGGAGAGCCACTCAGCTGCACACACACGTACACCAACACACACACACACACACACACACACACACACACACACACACACAGAGAGCTGGGTGAGTATATCGTTATATGTTGTTGGGCTGATGGTGGCACCACCCCACTGCAATTGTTAAATTGACTCCAACCATGTGACAGGGTAATTCCCGTCACTCCCATTTTATCGGAGTTTGGACAGAAACCGAAACAAAAATCGACCTGCATGGCTACATACCAGGCCAAGTAAGATTTGAAAGTGTGCATTATGTTATTTGGGTGAAGCAAGCCCGCTTCATACGCCTGCATTCGTAGCATCTGCCGAGTGTAAGTTGCACACGACATTGTGACAGTGCTCTGCGCTGACTAACTTAAACTGTCTGACGTGACGGGCACCCAGCGAGATGCTGGCGAACACGCAGGAGGAAGACCCAAGGTGAATCTGGACTGATACAAAGAAGAGATGGCATGTGCATCAGAGAGAGGGGGGGGGGGGGAGTGAAGTCCCTCATCCCAAAGAACAACAACAAATCTACCTATTTGAGTCTCTTGACTGTCAAAGTCACAGAAGACACACAGCAGAGGCGGAAGGAGTGAGACGGGAGGAGAAGAGATGAAGGGGAGACGTGGGTGGGCGGCCGCCAGAGATTTGAGGCCAGAGCCCTGCGAGATGTCACATCCTAACCTTCGGGCATTGGAGACTTCTCTACACTTGACAGATCCTTTGGCCCGCCGCCGGTGATCTCCTCTATATATAGAGACAAAGGGACAGATACGGCCCAACGCGTTGTTTGTGCGATCAACTCGGTGCAGTGCATGTCAGGTGCATGGGAGGTGCTGGCTCCAGCAGCTCAAGAGGATATCTGTGATAGTTCTCTTTCGCTGTGAGTATCCAAAAGGTCACTTGAAAAGCGTACTATAAAAAATACAATGTGGAGGAGACTAATCCAAGGGAAGAGATGGAGAGTGCATGTCCAGCCCGGAGGCCACGAGAGCCTCATTTCCTCATCATCCCCTCGGCACACAAGCCCCTCAGTCTCCGACAATTAGGAACACTGTTTGTTTTCATCGGGCTATAGTTTTGCTGACTTCAGCGTGAAGGATGGATGATCCTTTTGGAGAAAGAGAAAAGGCTTTTAATTGTACGGCACTGGCTGAGGACACTGTATTACCTTCATGTTCAAGGTCACAGGAACAGGCAGTTGCTGGATGATGATAGCTTTCAGCACAGCGGGCCTCGGAGATCGCCATGGCGAGGCCTGAGAGCTGTGCTTCGATGGGGTAAAAGTCAAAGAAAATGCACACCGGCCTCAAACATGTTAATGAGCACGCAGAGCTTTGATGGCGACACTCTCTCGAAGAAAACAAAAGCGGAAAGGAACTAATTGTGGCTCCATCAGTTTTATTCAGCTGCGTTTAATTTGTGGCCAAAATGAGGCCAAATTTTTTTTCCAACTGCAGAGCGAAGGAGGCAGCGCCATGAGGTACAATATGCTGTTTTTGCCATGGCCTGTCGAACCTCGCTCCCATAATGCAACTAATGAAAGCTCCCATCACCCCATGGACAACTGCGCTAATTGTAATGTCACGGCCCTGTGCTGTTGTGACGGCTCAGCGCGGGCTGGGATGTGCTCACGTGCCTGATGCATGCTTACTAACACAGACACACACGCGCACGCACACACGCAGTGGGGAACAACAACGTGCATTTCACAACGGATCTACTCGCTTCGTGTGGTAAACTTTTAGGGCTGATAAAACAAATATATATATGTATCCCTTGATATATAAAGACTTTTGTTTTTCCTTTGCCCCAAACTTTCCAAAAAAAAGAAAAAAAAAAAGATATGTGCTGTACATGTTTACACGGGCATAGAAGACTTCACGCAATATGTTTTTGTCCTTTGGTGAGTCCTGGAAAAATGGAACTTTCGATACAGAAATGAAAACCATCCAACTTGATCCTGGTTTTGAGGGAAAACTTAAATCTTCTAGGCAACACGCCATCTCTAAAATGGTGTGTGTGTGTGCATGTGTGTGGGGTGGGGAGGTGTTGACTTGTAGAACTGCTAAAGAAAAGAACGTCCTTGAACATAATGCGTCATTCATTCGTTCAGTAGGTACAAATGTCAGCAGTAACTGTCGGCGTGAAAAAATAAATAAATACTACAAAAAACAAAAAAACAGCTTGGTGTTAGGCTTGCACAAAGTGCCCGGGTAAAACCTAAGAAATTTTAGTGCGATGCATATCCATTTCAATGGTGACACATTTTTTCAATGGGGAATTACAAAACACACCATTCACAGTACAATAATATCTCCACAAGTGATCCGTACAGGGGCTGTGGTACTCAGCGGTGACCTTATTAATACAGCTCCTACTTTTACTGCAACTCAAAGTACAACAATGACATCACTGTAATATTTCTATGATATTCGCCCTGATTAAATACAAATGGGAGTCACACTCGGGTTATAGGGGCCGTTTGTTTTAGCTCATGGTTGGGCTACGTTATTTTTCACATTTCTTTAACGTTGCCATTTGGACCCGTGGCCCTGAATTGTGTGTTAACAATGACCTTATTGCATTCAGTGGTATCAATAACCAACACATGGTATGGATTCATGAAATGCCAGCACTGCAATATGCTGGACATCACATTCACACTTTGCTCTTTGGAACTGCTTTCCATGAACTCCAAAACGGATTGTGGAGTTCTTTCCCAAATGTTGCACTTTGCAAAACAATAACGCACCAACCCGACTCAAACACATTTCAAAACGTGTCTGAGAGGACACACACACACACACACGTACACACATACACACACGCACCGGCGCGCGCGCACACACACACACACACACACACACTTCAGGACAGTCTTCTTCTTCTAGCATTAAAAATCAGGGCTTACAACTGCAGCCGGGAAGGTGCATTGGACTTACCCAAGAACAGCGTGGCGAGAGTAGAGGCAGGCATCCCGGCAACCAGCAAGGACAAATCCCAGCAGGAGGAGAGCGCACGTAGAATGTGTTTGTGACGGACTGGGGTGGACTTCACAGTTACTACACTGTGACCTGACGGAGGAGTGAAGAAGAGTACCGCATGTCTCCAGCGCGCCGCGCAGCATACAGCGTCAGCACTCCCATGCATTGAGGCGCAGCGGCACCTTCTCGCTCTGTTACGCTTGATCGCCGGTGAAGCGACTTCTCCTTGAGCTCACCCTCAGCTCGTGTGCGCCGCGTTTCCCCCGATGCGCACGAGTCCACACGCAGCCTCTCCGCCCGTCCTGCCCTGTGGCCCACCGCATGGGGATCCAAAGAGGAGGTGCAACAAAAGGTGTGCCTGCAGCAGCCGGTAAAATGGGGACCTCTACAGTTGATATGGGCGTATACCTCTGTATGATACGGTACTGCTGCGTCCCGACACCGGCATCCTCCTACGGGACGCACACGAATGCCCCTGTTTTTATTATGATCCTGTAGTAGCCTATGATGCATTTTAGTATTATACAAATATGTGGCATTAAAAAATATATATATACATATGTATCGCAAACGGGAATCCCTGCAGTATGTCTATTATAGAATATACACTATCCGATACAAATTGCCTTTAATTAACCTTAAATCATACCACAAACTACAACTATAAAACATTAAGCAGAGGCTATAAAGGTAGATGAAAAACACAATAACATAACTTCACATAGTATCACTAATCACTGAATAAGTCCCAGTAGGATTACATGTGATGTACAGGAATAGTAATAGATCTGAAATAAAATGCACCGCACAGTAAGTCTCTGCTGGAATATTAAGTATAAAGCTTTTGTATTGTCTCTTAGAGGAATCGCTGTGTCAAGGTAACGGCGGAACTGCATAGGAATTCGGGGCACAGGCCATTATTTATTACATGTATTGTGATGAGCAATGACAAATAATACAAATCACCACCGTCACAAAAGACTGTAAAAAGACCGAGATGTGCTTTGTAAATGCCAAAACGCATAAACTCCTCTTTGACGATATCTAAATCCTATATTCATTTCATTTGACTTCACAACGCATCCAGCTCAGATCGTGAGATGGACAGAGGAGACACAGAGACCTTAGGTCCTCTCTCTCTCTCCTCTCTTCATCATCTTCATATTCTTCATTCTTCATATTTAGGTTCATATGTAGCTCACTTCCCTCTTTTATGTTGTTACTTTGCCAAATACTGCACCTTATCTCATCTTGTTGAATATTGCACCTTACCCCATCTCAGCTCAGCTCAGCTCATCTTATTTTTATTTAATTTTTCTACATATATATATATATATATATATATTTGTATAAAACATTTTGCACTATTTGTACATTTATGTAAATTTTAGAGTCTTATTCTGTCTCCTACTGTGTATTGCAACTGCTGCACAACAATTCCCCTCGGGATAAACAAAGTCCTATCTTATCTTATCTGATCTTTGAGAATATAAAATCTCCCTCGTCCTGACACCATCAGCCATTTATTAAGCATTGCAATTTGTTCTCATTTGAGGATACTTAAGTGTGCATTTTCCCCTGGTTGTAGACACCTGCCCTTTTTCTTTTTAGCAGAGCAAGACGCTCCCATTTCATGAGTCTCTCTGCTTTCATGACCCGGATCGGTCGGCACTATGTGGTGGTGACATGGCTTTGATTAGAACCCATCAATTAGCCCCTTTTTCCCTTCCCTTTAAAAGGGCACTGCACTCTGTACCAAGCTGTGACGGAACGGAAACAGCCAAACACAAAACCAAAGCAATTCTCTCAGAAATGAAACCAACAGATACGGCACTTCATCCGTGAAGCAAAGTTTCTTACCGACTGCATTTTGTTGTTCAGCTCGAAGGAGTTGTGTCAAAGTTGAAGAATTAGTAAATTGTTGGATTGGATTGTTTCATGGACACATCACATGCACTTTCAATCTGCCATTAATAAGAAAACGGACAACTCGTGCTGTGCTTCTCCTCCCCACTCTGTGTAAGGAAAACTAAGAAAACAACGGCAAATAGCCGGTGCAAAGCCCAAAGTACAATAACACCATACGCCCTCACACTTTCTCTATATTCCAATATCTTCAAGAAGCTGTGTCAACATTCCTCACAGCAGGCTACACACTCATAGTATGACATGTTTTGTGTGTGCAAGAGTATATACGGGTACTGAGATGATCACGACTATATTTGCCACAGAGACACACGTATGAATAATGCTTGCTCTAGATGTAATATATCTAGTCATATTGCTGATGTTTGCTGTGTGGGCAGCTGCGCCTCAGGAGGTTAACAGGTGGTCGTCCACCAGTCAGGGTCGGTGGTTCAATCCCCGCTTCTGCTGTCAGCAAGTGTCCTTGGGCAAGGAACTGAACCCCAAGCATGTGGCACCTTATATTGCAGCCTCTGTGTGTGAATGGGTGAATGCTGGCATGTGTTATGAAGCGCTTTGATTGATTGCAAAGATTGGAAAAGCGCTGTATAAATGCAGTCCATTTATCCATGTCTATTTGAATAGTTAGACATCGTGATGTAGTGAAGTTTTTTTTTTGGGGGGGGGGTTGCAACTTGCACAATCTACCTTTTTAAGCAGCATTTTGAGAAAAATAGAGGTTTTGTATTTGTGTTTAAGTGGCAACAAAATGCTCTAAGAAATGCTCGGCGTTGCATGTAGAAAAAAACAAAATGAAAAAAATGTCTTCACTCTGTGGAGACGTTGACTTGAAGTCACACTTGAAACCTTGGAAGCCAATTGAAATGTGTAGAACTGAGAATATCGTTTTTTCGGATTGAGCAAACAACAATTAGTAGATTCCGGGACTTCAATCAAAGATCCTCTGCCATACAGTGTGGAGGCTGCTGAGGGATACTGCTGTGTCTGGATCTGAAACTCTCCACGTCCCTGCAGCCTCGACTCTCACTGCTCCAAAACGTGAGGGAAAGTTGCCGTGTTACTACACAACAGGTAAATGCAGACATCACCTTTTGATTTACTTCGCTGGCTACTTAAGGTGGAAATGTTTCCGCCATATCGGGGAAAAAAAACATTTTGCTTCTGATATTTGAACCAGTAAAGCATGGCAGCTAAAAATGTCAAAGTCTCCTGAAGCATCCAGCCAAATGAGTGTCTCAGGTGACAAATTAGATTTATGCGACTAACAATGATGTTGTAAACCTTAATGGTTATTCACAAGACTCAGAGAATTAGAGAGTCGTGAATCACATTATCATTCTAACATTTATGTCTGGGCTGATTGAATTCTGCAGTAGTGTTTCCAAAAACGTACATCGTTCAGATATGAACATTACATTTGTATTTTTATTTTTTTTACATTCTCACTATCTGCAATATCTGCGCCTAACAACTACGGTATGGTTACGGTTAGGGAAAGATGGGCCGTATTTACAAACTACATTTTTTAGGAGGAATCTTAGTTTCGCAGTGAAAATCTACTTAGAGCAACTGTGAGCAAGGAAGGGACAGAAACCTCAGCGAGGAGGCGTGCTTGACCCCATCGCCAGGTATGACACATTGTTTTTAAAAAGGTGTGCATTCTTAGTGATAATGGGTACAGAATGGACGGTGAAAAAAAATCGATAAGCATAATAATAATAATACATTCAAAAGAGTTTACAAAGTGCTTGATGAAAATACACAATGAAACTACAAATGAGAGTTCAGCCAAGGAAAATAAACATAGATAAAAGACAATAAATAAAAGCATAAAACAAAAAGAAAAACTCTAATTAAAAGCCATTTTATAAAATTGTTTTCATTTAAAGAGTTTAAAAGGAGGACACTGAGGTAATAGAAATGTATGCATAGAATTTAGTCTCTATTGAGACGTGGTGTCATCTTGATACTATTTTGTGTAGTGAACATCTCCGTTGATTGAATTGTAAAACATCATTTAAAAGTAGTGTACACAATGTTTGAAAACACAGACCTACTTAAGCCTGTTCGTGCTGATACGTTCATTTACCATGTTGGTCGTTTTAGTAGTGAATCTATTTCATTAACTCCCTGTCATTCAGCGTTTGGACAATATCAGCTTTTCACCTTCGGAGCTGTCTTAAAGGCTAAGATGCTTAAAGAATTACTTTTATCTTTACCAGGTCTTAACAGCAAGTGGAAATTCTTAGAAAACATCATAATTCTAAGAATATTCTTGCAAGGTTCAGAGAAAGATCATGGTTTGGGTAAAAAAATAAGGACTTAGATAAGGTTGGGGAAACATTGGGATCGGGTTTTAATGACTGCTTTGATAAGGTTAGTGGACCTTCATCGTCATGGTTACAACAATAAACACGTGGAGAAGGTTATAGAACGATCACGGTCATCCTTCTTTCTTTTTTTTTTTTTCAAAGAGGCTGTCGGTTGGAAAGAGGGAAACAAACGGAGGCTTCCTGAGTTAAAGTCTTTATCACGACGACACCGGACTTTCTTCTTTGCTCCCTTTTATCTTTATATCTAAGTCCTGCTGTGTTTAGGTGGTGTGTGATTTTTTTGACAGTTTGTGAATTCTGGAAAACACAGAGAGAGAGAGAGAGAGAGAGATAAATACATTAAATATGAAGAAAACTAACGTCATGATTTTTCAAAAGTGCCCCAAATGTCAGGAGAACTAATACCAGTTTAAAAATAACCATATCATCGAACATAGTATGCAGCATCAGGAGGTTTCAACATGACAGTGAATGTCACTAAAGGAAAAAAAATCTTGAAGAGTTCTAAATGCAATTAAGAGAACATTTTATAATTTTCCTAACTACAATTCAAATATTTGATGAATGGACTGCATTTATATAGCGCTTTTCCTATCTTAGCGATCACTCAAAGTGCTTTACGACACGTCAACATTCACCCACTCACACACACATTCCCAGAGTCACAGGCTGCCATACAAGGTGCCACATGCCCATCAGTAGGTAAGCATTCACAAACTCTCTCTCACACACACGCACACACACACACACACACATCACATCACCATCAGGAGCAATTTGGGGTTCAGTATCTTGCCCAACGTTGTTGACCGCTAAGGCTGGGGATCAAACCTCTGATCCTCTGACAAGCACTCTACCTCCTGAGCCACAGCCAATAGTGAAGTATGGGGTCCGCTCAGTCATACCCGCTGGGACAAACAGGCCTAGCTATACCCGCTGGGACAAACATCCAAAAGAAGTTTTACATGCACAATTCTGCAGATGCATTTTGCGTGTACACAGAAATAAATGCAGCAGCAAAGGATACCCACTGATAATTAATGTCCAGCCCACGAGACACCTTCTTCCACTCTTTAATCCCAGGTGTCAAAGAATTTAATGACCTCTCAAAATGAGAGATACTTCTAGGAGAAGGAGACAAAGGCCTATCTTGCTGCCTAATATGTATCCACATGCCACAACCTGAGGGATGGTGAATGATGGAGACACACAAACTATTTTATCTCATCTCATTTAATCTTATCTTAGTTTATTTTATCTTATCTTATTTGATCTTATTTTCTCTTACGTTATCTTACCTAATCTCATTTTACCTTATTTCATCTTATTTTATTTGATCTTATTTCAGCCTATTTTATCTTATTTTATTGTATCTCATCTTATTTGATATTATTTTAGTTTTTCTTAGTTTAGCTTGGCTTTTTAAAAAAATCTTATCTTGGTTATATTATTTTATCATAGCTTAGTTTAGGCTTTGCATCAGATCTGATTGAGAGCAATCAGACAGAACGCTAAAATATTAAACAATGTTGACTTGGAGGACGATATGTTGACAATGATTGACTCCGTAACTCAGCAACAATGAATCCCAAAGGGCACATCCTAATCAGTGCCACAGCAGGAGTTTTGTCTTAGACAGATCATTGAAATCCTGCTGCGTTATCATTGTTAGTGGATGCAGTATGATTGAAGTCAAAGAACAGTGCAGCACTAGTTACCAGCTGCAACAGCGACGCGGGTTTTGTTTTCACCTCGTGTGTCTGTGGACAGATCGCTGTGACCGAGAAAGTGTCGCAACCATGCGAGATGCGGTCACAATCTTTACAGAGGGGAAGTTGAGACCAAAACGAGGGTTGATTTTCGAAGATGGCCATGGTCCGATCAGGGGGGGCGTGTCTGTGTGTGTGTAAGTGTCTGTGTGTTTAAGTGTAAGTGTCTGTGTGTAAGTGTCTTTGTGTGTGTAAGTGTCTGTGTCTGTGTGTAAGGGTCTGCGTCTGTGTGTAAGTGTCCGTGTGTGTGTAAGTGTCTGTGTGTAAGTGTCCGTGTGTGTGTGTGTGTAAGTGTCCGTGTTCGTGTAAATGTCTGTGTGCGTGGGTGTGTGTGTAAATGTTGGTGTGTGTGTGTAAGTCTCTGTGTGTGTGTAAATGTCTGTGTGTAAGTGTCTGTGTGTGTGTGTGTAGGTGTCTGTGTGTGTTTAAGTGTTCGTGTGTGTGTAAAAGTGTCCGTGTGTGTGTGTGTCTGTGTATGTGTAAGTGTCTGTGGACAGATTTTGTGTCGCAGCCGTGCGAGATGCAGTCACGAAACTTGACAGAGGTATAGTCAAAATGAATTCCGATTTTGAAGAGGGCCGAGCATGTTTGGCAGTGCTGGCTGGTGGAATACCATCGCATGTTCTTCTGTCTAGTGTGATTTAGTGTGGATGTGCCCTTTAAAGTGGTCCCATACGATGCAATGAAGATAAACAATGTAAGTATTGCATATTGCTTTGTAATCTTCAAATCATTTCATGAAATATTCCTCACTGCCGTATTTAATCATAACAATCATCATTAGTAACGTGAGGCCTTTGATTCATTTAACAGAATCAGCTAGAAAAAAACAAAAAGCACAACCTCAGCCGCATGACAAAGGGGCCCGCAAGAATAATCAGCTACAGCATTCACCATCTCACACTCGCTGGGAGAGCAGATGGGCTAATTAATGCAGACAATATATAACAAGGTTACGTGTCGCCATCATTAGTTACAGTCAAAAACATTATGGAACAGCGTGGTTGTGATTGCAAGGTGAAAAACAGATACAGATATACTAAAAGTGTAAAAAGCCAACCAACAAAGAATATCTAATTCAAGACGAATTAAACACCATGTGCAAAGGACGGAATAATACAGATACATTTGAAATGGCAAAGAAGAGATTGAGCAAATGTAGACTTTGCACTGCGCCTCATGGGAGGCTCTGATCTTACCTGCTGATTCTGATGAAGAAATGTAGACGTAGCTTTGCATTTCTATTGCCATACAGTGGAATATTGTGAAGTCAATCACCTGACGTCAACAGCTGAACACGTCTTCTATACTTGCTGAAGTCCAGGTTAAAAAGGCAAAAAGTAGAGAGCAGAGAGAGTCCGCTGATGTCTCTGGGTCATAGATTTCATACAGACCTCCAAATATTGCTTTTATTTCAGTTTTTCCATCATCCAATAGAGTTTGGTCTCCAAAAAATCCGGGGTCCTTGCATCCAAGGGCTTATAGTTATTACACTGACCACATGACGCAGCCTCGTTAAAGTCAGCACTTCTGACCCAATTAGCATTGTTTAATTTCAATTCATATCTGCATAAGCGCAGAGCCAAAAACAACAGCAGCAGTTCACTTTTCTGCCACCGACTGATCTGTGTGTACCTGATTCCCTATCAGTCAGAGTGATAGATATTAGCATGCCCACTGGAAACATTAACACTGACTATTTTCTCTCACAGCAAATAACAAAGACAAAAAAAGGCATCTAACAAGATCAAATGTGTGTTGACTTTGAAAAATCCTCCTGAAATAGCAGGGAGCGGAACAAAGATGGGCTCATTAAAAATGTATCAAGGGTGCAGCAGCCTCTGTGTTTCTCCTTGCTCAGGGATTCTTCATGGCTCAATAAAGGCTGAGGACATTATCGTCACATCCGACAATGCCGTTTATTCTCCACTTCATTTCCACTGTTGTTTCAAACCGCGTTAACGATGCCTGGCGCAAACTACTCTCTTTCATATTCAAAAGTGAAAATCCGACAAGTCCTACACCAACGTGTTGACACTGTCCACCCACTGGGAATTGTTCTGTCGAAATGCACTCTTCACCCACACACGTTTACTTTTCTTTTGCAGCTGGCTTACGCCACTGGAACAAGTGACTAAATGTCATCAACCTGTAATTCTAGCCCTTCTTTAATTAAATCTAAATCTATATAAATATAAATCTATAATTTTCCTTTAATAGATGTAAAATTAAAAATAAAAGGCATCTTGCATTAAAGGTGCAATTCCGTGTAATTCCGAGCCACTTGCTCCAAGTCAGTCAGTCAGTTCATTAGACCAGACTGCTGAAACTCTGAGAGCCGGTCTGAATATCTCTGTTATCTTATAATCTTCACATGGAGCTTAGATATCTGTGTTTACTGTGCCACTGGGGGCTGTACACTCCGTGTAACGTTACGTTTTGATAGTTTGTATGTTGGCTTGGGTCCGGCCGGCAGAGACGAGCGAACAAATCCGGCTTGGATACGGCCGGCGAATATCCCAGAACCGGGAGTCACAGCGGGCTGACGGAGCGCTGGGTCCAACCTGTGTAACGGCAGCAACAGAAAGTTTGATGGTGGGGAGTCGGCAGAATCAGCGCCATCTGCTCACTGCTAACCTAAGATCTGTTCGTCTCCCGCCTCTCTCGCACACTCTACTCCCAGCGGAGCAGCCTCCCAGCAGCGGTGAGTACGAGGCCATGCTGCAAGTAGTTTTCTGCTACTTTGGATTTAAACCTGAGTCAG
>CALSBV010010655.1:8520448-8537835 GCA_943590825.1 Bovichtus diacanthus
CCCGACCCCGGATAAGCGGTTGAAGATGGATGGATGGATGGAGGTTGGCATAATGTTTTTAGAGGTTCATTTGGTACACTGAATGAAACACCGAGAAATTTCGTAAAAAAGTTAATTACCGTAATGAATGGGAAGTTTGAGCGCGCTCAATTTACGTCACATTATGTGACGGTGCTCAGTTTTTTGGCGATATGAAGCTTGTGAAAGCGGGAAAAATCCATAAATTAGCCGCGTCATTGTATAAACCGCGAGGTTCAAAGTGTGGGAAAAAAGTAGCGGCTTATAGTCCGGAAATTACGTTAGTGCGGGATGCTGGACTCAGTGTGGACCCTGGTTTCTGGTGTCACGCACTCTGTATGCCAGATTACCTCCATACACATATCTTCCATGTGGCGTAAGGACGTAGCACATCTCGTCTTATCCTAAAAGAATGTGGTGAACATAATCCAGGCAGCAGTAATGTGTCCTGCAAAACAAATCAATAATGTCGCACAGCAGTACGTGAGCAGAATGTATTAGAGTTTGGCTTTACAGATAGCGTACACTTGATTGCCGATCTATATTGTCAGTATCTTGTTTGCATTTCAGCCTCTGGCGTCCATCGCTCTGGTCCAGACTCCAGTCTTGTTTATGGCTAAATTGAAATTAAATGTTATATTTGTGTCAAATGCATCAGTACCACCAATTTGCAAGAATTACTTGTGAACTGGTGAAATGAAACGGATGATTTTGCTGAGCGAGCTCCACTTTTCACATTTGAGATTCCTCTGTGCTCACAGTAATCTACATATTCACTGAATATTTCCCCCAAACCGAAGTCTCTGGCACCACTACGTGATAAATCACATGTGTGCGTTCCAACTCTCCCTTCTCTACATGATAGTATCTTTGTCCTTTTCCATTTATTCTGAGTGCTTGGTGCCACAGCGCAGCAGTAGATCACTCGGTCTCCGCAGGTCAATCCAGATGAATGCCAAGGGCCCAGAGCAACGGCGCTGCAAAGTCTGCAACACCACGTCTACTTCGTTTCCTTCATTAAGAACAGCTAATAATCAGCCTTCACCTATGTCTAATTGAGCTCAAGGTCAACATCTCAGTCACAGAGTAGCTGTGCACAGACGTATACTGATGCTTTATCTCCTGGTGAGCTTCTTCCAGACCTCTACATGTCCCTAAGCCTCGTGAATGACAGAGAGGCTCGTCAATGTTTTTATTTCCCGTTTGTCGTTGTATTAGCAAACATGACAAATGGCGTCTCAATTCGCGCTCATCAGCTCCCCCACATAAATCTTTCTCAAGGCAGCCCAACCTTGAGTACAGCAGCACTGTGGCTGATGGAGGACTGCAGCTGCTGCTGTTTGTGCAGCTGACATGTGGCTCGCATCAGGATGAGAAGTGCGGGTCTGCTCTTCCCTCACAGCTGTAAACCTATGGCCAACAAACCTGACATCCAGTCGTACAGAAACCTGAACGCGCTGTCGTTTGCCGGTTTATAATCAACCTCGGCTGCTTTTTGACCTGATTACAGTGTCTTTGACGAAATCTATTTTCTGCAACGCATGGAATAAATGAAACGTCTTTGACCGCCACATGCTCGCATTATTCAAAAGGCCTTGTTTTGTTTCCCCTGGGAATTGTCCCCTTCAGACATATACTTAATACCACCTATCCTTTTTTTCTGGGGGATGCAACATTCTACTTATACAGCAAAAGGTTTAAAAAGAAGCTGGCTCTCCAGCTGCCCTGGTGGGACTGTATCTGGTGTCCTTGCTGTCTTGTTTCAGCGGCTGGCAGGCAGGTTCACGTCAATATTCAATCCATAGCGCTACTCGATGGGATGAGACAATCCCATATAGCCAAGGAGATGCATCAGCATCTTTGAGCCAGGTCCTTCCTCATTGGCCAGCTGTGCTCTGTATACACACACACATGGACACACACACACATGGACACACACTTTCTCAGGATGAACTATACTCCAGTGAGGTCCCCAACAAAAATCAATGTGCTGTAATTTTTCCGAAGGTGCCGTGGCGATGAAAAGAGAGGGACGAGAGGAGGAGAAAGACAGAGTAACTGTTGTCATGGATGAACAGGAGAAACGTGGTCAGTTCCCGGAAGTTTTGCGAAATTTCAATTTCAATTGTATTATAAGTGCAATGGTAATTTAATGGCAAATAAACCTTCGGTGATATGAATGTAAAGTTGGGACCACATGACAAGATAACAGGAGGTTTATGTGACAAGATAATGTATTGCTGTGATAATATATGCTGAGAAGTCATCCTATATAAAGCTTTGTTCCAACACGCACAGCTGAGTCTTTAAATATGAAAACATAGATATATATATATATATATATATATATATATATATTCAGATTATTTTTTTCTGGAAATATCAAAGGGAAACATGGCAATCCTGAAACACAAAGGACTAATGGACTGTCATTAAACCAAATAGTGAATTCATTTCCCAATCCTCTCTTCCCGCTATTCAAATGTTCTGCAGAGTGGTGGAACTAGAAATCCTTGACCTTAGACTTGTGTTCGACTCCTACATGGTTGATGAATTTCCCCGAACAAGAGCTCTCAAAAACATGAACGTCATCGTCAAACATGCAGCCAAAGGGGGCGCTATAGACTCAAAGGAAGCCTATCGCCAAATCCATCGCCAGCGCGTTTACAGGAAATCCTATCGTAATTGATGACATGACAGTGTTTACTTCTTGCATTTTCAAAAATTAAACATGCAAGCAGATTCCTGACCGACCAGGACGATGTGCGCCGAGGTGTTTGTGGTTCTTCGGTAGCGGCCTGCACGGAATTTTTAATCAAGATCAAGTGAACAATGTGTGTAATGTCACCGAGCTGCGATTTCTAAGCATACGTGTCATGCTGCTTGGTCATTACTGTAGGTGGTTAAACTCACAATGACAATGTTGCGAGCCAACTGATAAGAACTTGACACTGGGAGGAATCTAAATTTATTTTTATTTTTTATGGTAAAGGTGAGGATGACTAACATCCGTGGGGGTTTACGCCTATGTTAGAATTAGTGAACTCTGATCTATACGATCGTTTCCACCTTCAACGGCATGAAGGCACCTCAAACGAAGCGAACAAAGTTTGACGGTAATGGGGAGAAAACAGTAGGATCAAAAATATGCAATGAAGCAATATTTGATTCTGTCCAACCGGATGTTTTTCACATGATGATGCAGGCTGACGATAATGCTGTGTCTTACAAAACAGATTAGCCTAATGTAGCTATAATAAGCTTCTTTTCAAACAATAGTGCCAGCTCACGTTAACATTCCACTGATTTCTGTATCTCCATCTATTCAACCACGTCAGACGTCTCCTTATTAAGACAAAGCGCTGCAGCTTAAAATGTCTGTACTTCTTGACGCACTGTCCCTTCTTGTTAGGCTTTTGTCATGTATAGCGACTGACCTTGTGAGTGTGTCAGTGCTGAGCCTGAGCTGTAAGGCCTGCGCTGTGCGTCACCCTCTTCCCTAACTTCGAGAAGAGCAACGACAGCGAGCGAATGAAGTGAGCCGGGGGGGCAGCATGTACGCAGCGCTTTTGAATGATTCATGACATATCCTAGGAATCAGGAATCATCACTGGAGGAAGAGGAAAACAGGACAGCTCCACTCACTGGATCTTCATCCGAACTCAATCATTTAAGAAACTCACGAACTTGCATTAGTGACTTTCCCACATTGCATATTAGAGATGGCCTGTAACAGAGGCCAGTGCAGATTTATCTAAATATAGAAGTCATTTTATGAACATTTTATATGATATTTAATGTCACAGCCACAGCTAAAATGTGTTATGTAAAAAGTTATTTTAATGTGGTTATTTTTCAGGTGAGGAAATTGCAAAAAGTCTGTCCTTAAACACATAAAATAAGAGAGAAAGTCACTCAGATACAGCTCAGACCGCCATGGAAATCTAAAAATGGACACTGACACGGAATAAAAAAATATATTTCTTAGTATTGTGGATAACTCACTGAAATCAGATCAAAGTGTCACGTTTCAAACAAAACGAAGGTTAAACATTTCACATATTATTAATCAGTCATACTAGAACAACAGGGGGATTTGTTTGGCCAGCAGCAGCTCCGTCTGCAGAGACTTGGCTTGGGAACCACTTCAAGTCCCTGAACGTACAGAGTATGGACTGGTACCTGGAGAAGTGCAAGTTAGCCTCCCGAGAGTTGATCAGTTAGAGGCAGTGAAACGCTGAATATTACTCATAAATGCTTGCATAGTATCGTCATTTCATCGTTGATATTGACTTTTAACAAGTGGATTCTTTTATCTGCTCCTTTTCAACCAGTTAGTTCATCACAGACCAATATAATACATTTAATGTAGGAAATACAAAACAATGTTTTACTAATGGAAGCGCATTATCATGTTAGCGGTTAAAACAATAAACCAGTTAAACAAGTAAACAGTCTTTCCCCCATTTCAAAGAAGCTCTCTAGCGACGTTTGTTTTTTTTGCTAATTTTTATTAACTTGAAAAAAGACGAGAAAGACAAGTACTGGAAAGAGGTGCGGCTGGAAGTGGTCATTTTTCAAAATAAAATACCCTGCAGACTAATGTGAATAAAAATGTTTACAATAAATATTACCAACTCAAAAAAATAATAATTCTGTGGGGCCCAGTACCAAATGATCCACGGCCCGCTACTGGTCCGCGGCCCGGTGGTTGGGGACCCCTGATCTAATGTGCTCTTGTAGTTTCCTTGTAGTTCTGTTACCTGGTACCTATGACTGTACGGCGGCTGTGTTGTTCTTACTACTGGTAGCAACGGTGGACAAATAAAACCAAGGTTGTAAATAAACCAGAATTATCCTTTAAAATAATTGATCAGAAAAAAAAGTCTCTTCAGCTAGAGAGTAAAGAGCAACACTAGAACCGTGTCGTACATGAATTCATTTCATCATTTGTACCACGCACCGCAGGTTGTTAAATCAGACTTCTCGAGTGGGATTTATCAGCCCCCCCAGCCAATCGGGGCAAAACAGAATACTAATACAGTCCCAAAAGCACAGAGAGGGTATTAGTGTGGTGCTGGTATATGACATCTCTTCTATCTAATCCCGTTGTCGGCATTATCATCTCCCTCTGAAAGCCTCCTAAATGAACCTGCTATTTAAATACTGCAGATAACTAAACACGGACCGGAGTCTGTGACCCAAAGAAAGATAAAGACTCAAGCAGCCTCTTATTCGTTCTCCAAACATGACACTCAACAATTCTTTTGGAGTCATTTCATGAACGCATCGCATCTTCTCCACCGGCGGGCAGCACTGTGGCGTGTTATCCCCACTTCCGATTTCTTAGCATAAGAGATGCCTTTCAGTTTGGGGAAATGTTTGTTTGGTGTAATATACGGAAGTGTTTGACATATTTCTTACTTTATATGAAATAAATTTCTTTTTTTAAGTTGCCAGTGGGGAAACATTTCACATCAGTCCCCAGCAGGAGGCTTGTCTTCAACACTTGCACCACTATAAATAAATAAAAAAATATATAAATAAAAATAAAAGCATTCTTATGCATTTGAGGTTATTTTCCTGCTGTGCCAAACTCGCACCAAACTCTCGACTTCTGTGGACCATCACTTTATCACTTTGCCTGGGACGAATCCGCAAACTCATGTTTTGAGCCACCTCACGATTAGACAGATTTCCTAGTGACTGCTGAGCCGACGAGGCGATCACGACCATTTCGTGCTATAAGAAGCGTAGCCTGACGTCGTCAGACCGTAACGCACGTACGTCAAAGCAAATGGAACACGAGCTTGCGGATTTGTCCGATTTCCCGGGCAAAATATATTTTTTAAAAAAGGACCTTTTATCTTCCAACTCCGATGGCAAAAACGGCAACACTTGCTCATGTTGATGCTACACCATCGCAGCGCGTCTCTGCACGCTGTGGTCCGTTTGTCATGTCATGTCATGTCACAGAACAGAAGAAATGCGTGATTCATATACTATGTCACAGAACATGTGTATCACAGACATTACAAACAGAGTGGACGAGTCACCTCACTTCGTGTTAGGGTGAGTCTCAACACTTTCATATCACAGAACACTATTTAGCAGAAGTGTGCTGATGTGGCCGGCAATATGTCACGCAGATGCAACATAGGTTTTGGCTCACAGTGGAGTTCTACGGAAGAATACACTACTATACACTTGGCTGTGGCTACACAGATGTCACAAAGTAGGCGCTACTTAAGGTTATTTTAATACCCGGGGCTTGATACGCACACGGAGCCGAGTTCTGTTTTTATTTTTTTATTTTAATGTCTTTATATATCTTTAAATCAGAAGCAGCAAAAGGACATGCGTTGGTCTCTTTATGCAACCATTAAAACCATCAGTCCTTTAAGATGGATTTAAAACAGAGAAGCGATCAGACCCAGTCTTTACACTGCGCTTTGTCCGACAGTTTGCCGTTTCGCCTCTCGATGTTGTGTGCGTCTGTCTGCTCTTCCCCACGCCGGGTCCCGCTCTCGCCCCTCTAACCCATCAGAGCCCTTATCAGCTCTGTGGAACCCACGCATCCACGCATGTCTCTTGATTGTCTGATGGCCTCGGGTGTATTAAAGGGAACCACCGAAGGAAAAACGCCACACTCTAGTACATTTACACTGTAAAACATGCAAAACACCAGCTTCCTGACTTTCACTGTGTGACACAGACTAGAAGGATGAAATCTATATTAGTTTGTGTTTTGTCATTGGACTTGTTGAATGCAATACATAATAACATTATCCTTAAAGACCACTTTACCAAGACCAAGTGAAGCGCAAGTGAGAAGAATATTTCTACCCCAGGGCGAACGTGTCCTCCACAGTTTTGACATGGCATATTAAAGTCAACGATGGGAATGTGTAATCATGTATAAATGTTGAGGGTCTTTAACAAAACAGTTCACTAGAGCAGAAAGTACAGGGACGTGTGAATTTACAAAACTTTTAATTCTGGGGGAGATGACAAATACGGCGTCACCTTCAAGTCGAGTCGACTTTATTAGCACGGCCCAACATCACGTATGGCTCTCAGGGCTTTACCATCTTCACGACATAGAACAATCTCTATGTTTGTTATACAGCAGGAGTTTCAGACGCGTTTTTCCGTCATCAGTCTCACTCGTGTCAGTATATGGTATGTAGTCCAATCTACAAATGACAAATTTGCCTCAGGAACAGCAGGCCACACTCGCTGTTCTTAGACTTCTGCAGTGGACAAGGAAAAACTCCCCACTTCTGTTTTATTCAAAATACAGCTGTCTACAAAGGCTACGTAATGGCTCATATTTAAATGATCATAGCATATTTTTACACTTAAACTATATATTTTCTGCAGTTTGACTTGCATAACTGCGGTGATTTTGAATCTGGCTCTCAGCTCTGAAGATATTACTTTAATGATATTAAATTAGTTAAAAATGTTGTATCTAGCAAAAAAAATAAAATAAAATGGTGGGTACATTTTTATTTATTTTTTAAGATACATTTTTTTGTCTCTGCTTTTATTGGACAGAACAGTCAAAGAGAGATTAAAGAAGATGGAAAATTCTGACAAAGCCCAGTATTTTGACAATGGGAAAACTCAACTTGGGGTTCCCAAAGGTAATAATTTGCCAATAAAAAGCTTCAAAGTGTTAGTAGTTACAGTGAGAATGTCATACGTCATTAAGAGTAACGACCCTGGAAACACTTGTGGCATTGTTAGACTTTTGACTTTTTTGGTTTGTTCCATTTCCGGTTTTGTATTTTACCTTCTGGTCGCTATTGCCCTAGTCAAAAGTCACGGCCCTGGTCGGTTCACACACACATTTCTCAAAGTTGGGAAGAGACTTTTGATTAGTTCATTTGGTTTGACACCATGACGGATATCCGATTTAAAAAGACCATCTTTGGCGCAAAGTTTTGTTTGGCGTTAACAAGCTTCCAACCAGCTCAAATATCTTTTTGAATTTTTTTTATTGATTGTATAAAACATGTCTACAAGAGAGGTACAAACCTCACGGGACACACACATACATGACTGACCAACATTACCTGCCAATGTAGAGCCATCGTTTCTTTGGGCTGCTGTTAGGCCATCCAGCCATACTCGACGTTGTTGAAGTATAAATGTCATTAAAGAATCATAATTCAACGATAAAACCAATGGAGAGCACGGTACAGAGCAGGAAGTTCCAAAATATTATAGATTATATAAAATAAGATAATAAAAAGTGTCCTATATGTTCTCAAAAAAGTACATTATATAATTATATTGTATCGTCCGATGAATCAATGGTGACAATGCAGGTTATTAAGTTATTAACATTCATTTCGGTTTGAGTTTAGCTTCGTTGGTCTGTAAGTCAATAAATACACATGAATTCAAATGCACAAAAAACTATGCAACACATAGTTCATTTGTAAAATATTTATAAGTAATAAGCTTGGTTAAACAATAATCAGCCCATGTCATGGAAGAGTAACTAACTTTAGGGTAACTAAATAAGTCTCCGCTGTGTCTCGGATGAAGAAATGTAACTTCTGTCATGGTACTGTACACAAAGTAAAACACATTGTGAACATGCAGTCACCGTGACGACTACAACAGTCACCAGCTGATGTACTTCACATACGTGCAGGGCGATCACAAGCAGCAGCTGTCGATCTGCACAACGCAACACGTTGCCACTTCCGGTTCCCGGAGTCAGAGCACACACTCCGTCCTGCTCTTCCCTGCAAAGAGCTGAATGTCCAACACTGTCACACAGATCAGGTGTGACGGGTGATTGGCAGCCCTGCACCGCTGAGATGGATGACGTGACTGCCGATGGACAGTGGAGACAAACGTTAGTCGTGCCATTGGGATCCATAACATGTCTCTGCAGCTCAATGGCCGTAGTGGTGTCTCTGTGACGGGTCACATGGTCAGTCCATTTGTCAGATTGCCCACGTAACGCCGCACGTGCCTTTGGTCATTCATACCCCCGATATCACTTGCAACTCTACCCAAACATCACCCCAGCATCTTCTCATTTTCAAACGTTCCCAAAAATGAAAAGGAGTCAGATCTGCATTTTTCTCTCCAGTCAGTCTCCGACATGTCTGCTGTGAGAGATGCAAAGTTTGCTTTTAGTCTTGGTCAACACATCTCTTACTGTAGCGGAAGTCTTCTAATGTGGATCCCAAAAGCCCAATTGTGGCTACTTCACCACAACCTTTATACACAACAAATATGTTCTCATGTTCTAAAAACCGAATTATCTTTGCTATCGCTTTCAAGGCAGATGAAAGCCTCTCGGGAGAGGTGAAGCAGCTTGATCCTTAGTAAAGACAACAGCTTTGCAGTAAGATGTGAATCACTGGCACAGCTTGATGCTGTTGACATCAGGTTATTCATTAACATTATGCAGTTGCAAGCATATGCGAGCACACACCCACACACACACACACACACACACACACACATGTACGCAGACACAAAGATCAAAGGCCTACAGAGAGGGTGACACCTGCTGATGGCAAACACTGGTTCATCTGAAGCAGGGACATATGGCACGTTGTCTCCTGACTCTATGCCTTAAAGCTGCACAGCCCCCTTCCCTCCCCGTAGTCGTCGCACCTAATTCAAGTAGTCGAATATACCAAGCAGGGGCACAGCTCTGTCAAAGTGCACCTCAGAGACCATCAGCTTCCTGCTGTACCGCAGCACAGGAGTCACAGGCCTGCGCATTGTGCTTGTTGCAGAGATGTAGAGTACCGGTGCACCTTGTCACAGTTCACGTAAAAACACAGCTCACCGTGAATATGAACGAACGGCACTGAAGTCGCAACTTGCCCGTTGCGGTGGTGCCTTCGACAGCAAAAAGGGGGGGTACAGTAAGTGTTATACGGAAGACCAAGTGATGCATGTATTCAGACGTAATATCTGCAATGACAGATATCAAAAAAAAAAAAAAAAACCTTTTAGGCTGCAAAATAATGCATGACATCTTTTAAATGAAGGATGGGAAACATCCAAAACAGACGCACTGAGAGTGCTACGCTTTTACTTACCCCTAGAAACGAAAAAAGAAATAATCATTTGGATGAACAGGGTGACCACGATCACGTCCTTTCTCTTTGGGCCGAAACCATGTTTTACTGAGCTTTGAACACATCACATCCCCAGCCCCTCATGTACTGTAGAGTGAGCATCTGTCATAGCCGTCACTTCTTTAAAGTTAGAAAAGAAAAACTGCACAGGCTTCAGAGCGACGAGAGGAAACGATGACGCGCCGACTTCCTGTTTAGCCTGCTAACTTTATTTTGCAGTAATGGGAGTTGTCAAGCGGTCACACACAGACTGTATTCAAACACATTATCGCGCTGTAAGTGCACAGAGTAGGTGTCTCTCGTTGGAATAGTCCAGCGTCGTCAGTGACAGTGTACTGGAGGCTCTGTTAGGCTAGAATGCTCATTGTAAAGAAATACAAAACCAAACGGACAAAAGGCTTGGCTCAAAGAATGAACTTATTACGACCGGGAAATGTAAAAGTAAAGGTGATATGATGAACATGAACCCTTTCCCCCTCCATATTGGCCTTAACTAGGTTGATAGGATGCCACTTTACTGTTTTTTTTTTGTATTTAAAGGTATCTTAAATAAAATTGTGACTCGGACAAGTCGATCTGACTAATAAGACTATCATTTCTGACGAGGAGAAATTCTATTATGGATATCTAAAATATAATTGTGCATATTCAATGAACCGTTTTTATGTTAAAACGAAGCCCTATTTACAGATATCCACAATACTTTGTGGATGTTCGTAGATGAAATTGCATTTTTAATCGTCACAATGCCAATTGTAGATATCCATTATAACATTTTGACCATTCACGATGTATTTCGGATATTCAAAATGACATCATGGATACCTGGAATGTCATTTAATTTTTTATATCTGCAATTAAAAATTAGGAGCAGCAACACTTGGATTGTAAATATCCGAAATGGGAGGTTTTCCTAGTAAAATGATATTGCGGATATGCAGAACGTTCATTCTGGATATAAATAACGATGTAGATATCTGAAAAGGGCAATTGTGGTAAGAATGTCATTGTGGATATCCTAAAAGTTCTTTTTAACAAAGAGATCTGTTGGAAAGTGGACTATTAGGTGTGGAAGAATTATTACGAACATCAAACTCCTGTTAGACTATTAAAGGTAAAGAGTCACATGGGGGAAGCATTAAGGGCCAATGTTCCCTCTAGGCTTATATTTTGATCCAGTACATCGAATCATTTATCAGTCTTCACATAATAACACCTGTCAGACATCCATAATTGCAGCACATTGTTCCCAGATACTTAAATTAGCCGGTCTAATCAGGTTAAACATATATTTACTGTGTGGTGCTGGATGCAGGGACTTAACCCGAGTTTACGGCTTCACTGTGATTCCTGTTAGCATGTAAGTAAGCAGACGCCTCAAACTGTCTGTTAAAGAAAGAGAAGAAGAAAAATAACCCACTGAGCTAACAAAGCTTTGACTGACAGTGTGGCAGCACGTCAGGGGTCGGGAAGCGGCCACGGAGTTTTCTCACCATGGCATGGCTGCACACAGTCCAGGTCAGAACACTGTCTCTTCATCTCCACATCCTCTACCTCACTTTGAAGTTGGGTTAGAAGAGGCTTTACGCCTTCCCTTTCATGACCCGCCTTGTCAGATTAACTCAAATCTCCGAGGCTGGGATTGAGTCTGAGGGCTGTCACATGTTCCCAGTGCAAAGGGTGTGTGTGTGTGTGTGTGTGTGTGTGTGTGTGTGTGTGTGTGTGTGAAAACGCAAGTGTCTGCTAGCCCATCGATTTGTATTTCTGAAGAGGAGAGAAATGGCAGTGGAGGGTGGCAAGAGGACTGGAGCATGTGTGATGAGTCAACAAAGAAAATACAATGCCATGTACGGACTATGCCCGCTCATGCACACAGCCAATTGAAGAGGAAATGTCAACCTTTGAGATACTGTACCAGATCGATCTGATTTGAAAAAGCAGGAGAGCCTCATTTTGCACAAAGCTTTTTCCATTTTGTATCCTTCTCAATCTCTACTTCAATTAAATCTAGTCTGGAGTGTGAGGTACAGGTGGTGGTAACTGTATGCGTGTGTGTGCTCATCCAGCCTATTGATCTGAATTTGTGTGACACTTTGATGAGGCCTCATAATGTAGACCGGGAGCACTCACTTCAAGGTTAGAAATATGGTGCTGTCAAAAACCCCCATCTATATACATATACATACATATATATATATATACACATATACATACATATATATATATATATACACATATACATAGAGACACCTGATTGAGCAACAGTGGTCCATACGGTAAGCGCGTCATTTCCGGTTAATCCTTCGTGTCTGTGTTGTTGGTAGCGTACTTGAGTTGCTCTTGCTTAACTCAGTTACTGTTGTTATATTCTCGATCACAGCGGCTAACTACCTGCCGTATATGTTAAACCTACACTAGTGCTTCTTTAGGACGTACAACTCTCTCCTTCACTTTCTTTTCTTAGCGACTCTTTCGCTAAATCCACAGTTGTCTACACTACTTCCGGCTCTGCTAGCGTTACCTTGGCAGCTAGCGATGCCGTCTCGCTCTTCCTTCTCACGTCTTTCCTGCTCGGTGTGTTTCATGTTTAGCTATTCCTCTGCCTCCTTTAGAGATAATGGTACATGTATTAAATGTAGTTTATATTCAGGGTTGGAGGCGAGTTTTAGAGGGTTAGAAGCGCGGCTCCGCACCATGGAAGGTAAACTAGCTACTGTAGCTGTAAACAAGCCCCCTGTAGCCGGTGCGGACCGACCAGAGCTAGCTCCTGTTAGCTGTCCCCCGGCGGGGCCCGAGCAGCCGGGAGACTGGGTGACTGTCCGTGGGAAGTGTAAGCAGAAGCCCACGGTTCACCACCAACCGCTTACTGTTTCTAACAGGTTCTCCCCACTCAGTGACACACCCGCTGAGAAGCCAACTCTGGTTATTGGTAGCTCAATTATGAGGTACGTGAGGTTTTCGACACCAGCGACAATAGTCACGTGCATCCCGGGGGCCAGAGCGGGCGACATAGAAGCACCTTTAAAACTGCTGGCTAAGGCTAAACGTAAATACAGTAAGATTGTTATCCACGTCGGCGGTAATGACACCCGATTGCGTCAATCGGAGTGCACTAAAATTAACGTCGAGTCGGTGTGTCGTTTTGCGAAGACAATGTCGGACTCCGTAGTTTTCTCTGGTCCTCTGCCAAATCTAACGAGTGACGACATGTTTAGCCGCATGTCATCATTCCGTCGCTGGCTGTCACGGTGGTGTCCAGATAATGACGTGGGCTTCGTAGACAATTGGCGGACTTTCTGGGGAACTCCTGGTCTGATTAGGAGTGACGGCATTCATCCTACTTTGGAAGGAGCGGATCTCATATCTAGTAATCTTAGTGCATTTATTAGTGGACCTAATCCATGACAACACGGAGTTGAGGCCAGGAGTCAGAGTTGCAGTCTTACACACTTCTCTGTGCTTCCATCCGGGCAGTCACCCACTCAAATCCCCACTCAAATCCCCATAGTGACTGTGTCTGCCCGACGACCACTAAAATCAATAAAATCAATAGCAAACAGAAGAGGAGTTGTACATAAAAACCTAATAAAAATTAACACCACCACTGCAAAAGTCCAACTAAATAGGAAAATTAAATGTGGACTCTTAAACATCAGGTCTTTGTCATCTAAAGCTGGATTAGTAAATGATTTAATATCAGATAATCAGATTGATTTATTTTGTCTCACTGAAACCTGGCTGAGACATGAAGAATATGTCAGTCTAAATGAATCCACTCCACCTAGTCATATAAATACTCACGTGCCTCGAGGTACAGGCCGAGGTGGTGGAGTTGCAGCCATATTCGACTCAAGCCTATTAATCAATCCTAAACCTAAACTAAACTATAGCTCTTTTGAAAGCCTTGTTCTTACACTTTCAAACCCAACATGGAAAACAATAAAGCCAATCTTATTTGTTATAGTGTACCGCCCTCCTGGTCCATATTCTGATTTTCTATCCGAATTCTCAGAATTTTTATCAAGTTTAGTCCTTAAAACAGATAAAGTAATTATTGTAGGTGACTTTAATATTCATGTGGACGTTGATAATAACAGCCTTAATATTGCGTTTATCTCATTATTAGATTCAATCGGATTCAATCAGAATGTACATGAACCAACTCATTGTTTAAACCACACTCTGGACCTTGTTCTGGCATATGGTGTTGAAATTGAACATTTATTAATTTGTCCACAAAATCCTCTCTTATCAGACCATTTTTTAATAACTTTTGAAGTCCTGCTACTGGACTGCAAGCCACTAAGCAAAATATCGTACGCTCGATGTTTATCTGATAGTGCTGTAGCTAAATTTAAGGAAGTGATTCCAGCGATACTTGGTTCATTACCATGTCTCACTATCAATATAACAGAGGACTCCTGTGATAACTTTAGCCCCTCCCAAATTAATAATTTTGTTGATAGTGCTGCAGCCTCACTGCGAATGACACTCAACTATATCGCTCCTCTAAAAAAGAAGATAATTAAACAGAGAAAGCAAGCTCCGTGGCTTAACCCCCAAACCCGCAAACTAAAACTAAAGTCAAGAAAACTTGAGAGGAAATGGCGATCTACCAAATTGGAAGAATCTCGTTTAGTCTGGCTAGATAATCTTAAAACATATAAGAAGGCTCTCCGTAAAGCCAGAGCAGCTTATTACTCTTCATTAATAGAAGAAAATAAGAACAACCCCAGGTTTCTTTTCAGCACTGTAGCCAGGCTGACAGAGAGCCACAGCTCTACTGAGCCTTCTATTCCTATATCGCTCAGCAGCGACGACTTCATGAGCTTCTTTAACGATAAAATTCTAAATATTAGAGACCAAATTAATCAAATAAATCTCCTCTCCTCAATTGGTAATGATTTAGCTTCTAAAACAGGAACCTTAAAAACAACTGTAACACCTGAAATATATCTAGACTGCTTTTCTCCGATCGATCTTAACCAACTAAATTCAACAATTTCGTCATCTAAAGCATCAACCTGTATCTTAGACCCGATTCCAACTAAGTTGCTTAAATTACCCTTAATTAACTCCTCGTTATTAAATATGATCAACCTGTCTCTATTATCTGGCTATGTACCAGAATCATTTAAAGTAGCTGTAATAAAACCTCTTCTTAAAAAGCCCAGTCTTGATCCAGAGGTTTTAGCCAACTATAGACCGATATCTAACCTTCCTTTTCTCTCTAAAATTCTTGAGAAAGCAGTCGCAAAACAGTTATGTGATTTTCTACATAACAATACTTTATTTGAGGTTTTTCAATCTGGATTTAGAGTTCATCATAGCACAGAGACGGCACTGGTGAAAGTTACCAATGACCTCCTACTGGCATCAGACAAAGGACTTGTCTCTGTTCTTGTCTTGTTAGACCTCAGTGCTGCTTTTGACACTGTTGACCATGACATTCTGCTGCAGAGACTGGAACATTTCATTGGCATAGCAGGAACTGCACTGAGCTGGTTTAAATCCTATTTATCTGAGCGATCTCAATTTGTACGTGTTAACGATAAATCCTCCATGCAAACCAAAGTCAGTCATGGAGTCCCGCAAGGTTCTGTACTTGGACCTATTCTATTTACCTTATATATGCTTCCTTTAGGCAATATTATAAGGAACCACTCCATAAACTTTCATTGTTATGCGGATGATACCCAATTATATCTATCAATCAAGCCAGATGAAACCAATCAATTATCTAAACTTCAAGCATGTCTTAAAGACATAAAAAATTGGATGTCCTGCAACTTTTTGATGTTGAACACCGACAAAACAGAAGTTATTGTACTTGGCCCCAAACGCCTCCGAAACGTATTGTCTAATGACATAGTAACTCTGGATGGCATTAACTTGGCCTCCAGCACCACTGTAAAGAATCTCGGCGTTATCTTTGGATCAGGATATGTCTTTTAACTCTCACATAAAACAAATTTCAAGATCTGCCTTTTTTCATCTGCGTAACATTGCAAAAATAAGGCACATCCTGTCTCAAAAAGATGCAGAAAAACTAGTCCATGCATTTGTTACTTCAAGGCTGGATTACTGCAACTCCTTATTATCTGGTTGTCCCAAAAAATCCCTTAAAACTCTTCAGTTGATTCAAAATGCTGCGGCACGAGTATTGACAAGAACTAGGAAACAAGATCATATTACTCCTGTATTAGCTGCTTTGCACTGGCTCCCGGTAAAATACAGAATAGAATTCAAAATCCTTCTCCTGACCTACAAAGCGATTAATGGTCAGGCTCCAGTTTATCTTAAAGATCTCATAGTACTTTATAAACCAACTAGAGCATTGCGCTCCCAAAGTGCAGGGTTACTTGTGGTTCCTAGGGTTTCTAAAAGTACAATGGGAGCCAGAGCCTTCAGCTATCAAGCTCCTCTACTGTGGAACCAGCTCCCAATGTGTGTTCGGGAGGCAGACACCCTCTCCAAATTTAAGAGCAGGTTAAAGACTTTCCTCTTTGATAAAGCTTATAGTTAGGGCTGGCTCAGGTTTGCCCTGGACTAGCCCCTAGTTACGCTGCTATAGGCTTAGACTGTCGGGGGACTCACTCCTCTCCTCTTCCCTATCTTTCTCGTTCTCCTCTCCCTCTCTATTTGATATGCATTCATGTCCCTTAAATGCATGTTACTAACTCACCATCCCCGGAGTTTCTGTGTCCCTTATCTGGCAGGTTGCCACTATTAAAGATTACTTTTGGACCGCGAATCGTGGCTGCACCTGTTGCCCTGGTCCTGCCTGACACCAGGAAGCCTTGACATCCCTCTGGATCCATCTTTTTTTTATATATACCATCGTATCATGTTTTCTGTCGCATAGATTGTCCATGTTGTATTTTTAACTATGCTGTTTGTTCTGTACACACGTCACCTATTGCACGTCTGTCCGTCCTGGGAGAGGGATCCCTCCTCAGTTGCTCTCCCTGAGGTTTCTTCCATATTTCCCCCACTAATTGTGGGGTATCTTTTAGGGAGTTTTTCCTTGTGCGATGTGAGGGTCTAAGGACAGAGGGTGTCGTACTTTGTACAGGCTGTAAAGCCCACTGAGACAAATGTATAATTTGTGATATTGGGCTATATAAATAAACTTGATTTGATTTGATTTGATCAAACGGCAAGTTCTGAATTTATTGCGCTGGTGATAGCTATAGTCTGGTTGGTCATTTCTACGATTGGAAACATTGTTTTCATCTGTTGCCTAAC
>CALSBV010010655.1:8570335-8585233 GCA_943590825.1 Bovichtus diacanthus
TAGGACACGACTTTAGGGGCCAGATGCACAAGCAATGTTTCCTTCTGAAGCTGATCCTAATAAAAAAGTAACTCACCAGCAAGCGGACACTGTCCAGGCGGCGTGTGCTGTCTGACAAAGGACAGGAACTCATACTCTGCTTGTTCCAAGGTGATGTTACTGTCCTGTACAGCCTGGGTCAGTCCTGACTGAGACACAAGTACACTGACGGTTTGCATTCATTTAGTTGTTTCAGCTTCCCTATTGTATATTCCCAATATTTGCAGCCGTTTGACATCACTGACTTGAGTGTGGCAAACTGGTTAAAATTCGCAACTCAGAGCAGTCTATGCAAAAAACAATTCCCACCCTATGTGATACCCCATCTGTCAAAGACAGCTTACCTTCCCATGATGCTCTTTGCACCACTCCGACATCCCTTCCAGCAGCTCGTTTGGCTGTTTAATTATCAAATTGGGCCCCTGTCGACCGAGGACGGACACGTTTAATTAACAATGCAGACAGAATAGAAGCGGCAGTCCAATTGTATTCGTGTGTATTATTACCTCAGCTAAAATGTTCAGGTCAGAGTCTGTAATTAGGCATGCCATTTCAATGATCTGGTCCTTCTCAATGTCCAGACCGGTCATCTAAAAATAAACACAAGAGACCAGGTAGATTGATAGATCTCCAACATGGGCCTGGCACTCAGAAGCAGCATCACTTTACTTCTAACGGCACTTATTTACTTCTCAAATGGCGTAGAATGGGTTCACAACTACATCAACAGGCAGATAATTGTGTTGTGACATGGGCTAAATATTATTTTGTTTTGCATGCAGGGAAGATATATCATCCAGTAACCATTAACTGTGCCATTCAGACAATTTACAGGAGGAAACATTAAATGTTTGATGTTGCAAACATTTTTAATTTGAATATTCTGGTTTCTACCAATCGACACTTAAAACTCCGAGCCTGCTGTCACACACGACAGAAATGAGAATAATAATAATAATCATCATAATAATGTAAAATTCTGAAGTGGATCGTAGGGGTCGAAGTGAAAAGAGTGTTATATGATGGATCACATGTGTGATGTGTACAAGTACAACATCCATGAGGTGTTCAATTCTGCTGGAATGTTCACATTCGTTGTTCAGCAACATCCCAAACACTGAAGTCTTCATGTACACACGTGCGACTATTCACCAGCACATTTCACGCAGTCTCCAAAAGAGGCCCGTTGCAGCATTAATTCCGTCTCTGGAGTATTTATTTGTGTGCTCGCTGTAATGTCGCTTTCAAGCCACAGTGAGCAAAAGCAACGAGCGTCCTTGAGAACGCAAAGCACCCAGTGGCTGTGATCGCGAGCGGCACCTTCGAGAAGCCGGCCCCATGGTTTTACTGCGAGCTAGGTGCTCACCAGAGTGGCAGAACGTTAGGTTGCCATTTCAAATACTAGTTGGCTAACGTTAGCTACAACAAATAACATACAGCACATTCACCCTGCCCGTCTCTCTGGCTTGTGAGGGTTAGTTAACTCACGTTAGCGTTACATTTGGGGATGTTCCCTGAGTCATATCAGTAACATCAGCATCATTTCGGCTACCTCTGATTAGCTTGGTGTAGCCTACTATTAGCCGATGTCGGCACACACAGTAGCCTTGAAAAGACAGATACAAGCGGGTTTCAGCCCTGTGACCTACCTCCAGGTCCACCCAAACCATTCTCTGAGACATCTCGCTCGACGACATGCTGAATTTTCTGGACAACTGAACATGAAAACTTGAACCGACTCTGGAAGTGAATGGCTTTATTGTACGGCTAACCGGGGCGCTTTTCTGCAAAACACTATAGCCGTGTGAATGAGACGCTGCCCTGATGTGCCGGAGTAACGGATATCTCCTGCTGCAAAGAAACTCCAAGATAACTGGAGCCAATGCCGAAGTCCGCGAACACACTGGCATCTTTGGCCGGCTTCCGATCTCAACTGTCGTAAAAAGAAATAACATCGTCTCATCAGTGGAGCCAAATAGCGTAAAGACCGCGAGAGTTGCACACGGTTATTGTCAGGCTTTGTTTGTTCAACATTTTCTCTTTGTCCCTCCCCCTACACTGTTTTTTCATTTAATGACCATAAAAATATACATAAAACATGAGGAAACAATGAGTAACAAGAGAAAAGAACCAGAAGAGGAAATGGGGCACATGCATGATGTCAATTGTAGATGACCACAGATGGTGTTTAGAGTAGCCAACGGTTTAATTTCATCCTTGAACTGGTGAAATCAAATTTATTTATATAGCCCAATATCACAAATTATACATTAGTCTCAGTGGGCTTTACAGACTGTACAGAATACGACCCCTCTGTCCTTAGACCCTCACCCCGCTCAAGGAAAAACTCCCTAAAAGAAACCCCACAATTAAAAGGGGGAAACACGTTCTAAACCTCAGGGAGAGACTGAGGAGGATCCTCTCCCAGGACGGATTGACGTGCAATAGGTGACGTGTGTACAGAACATGATGTGATCAAATAGGAAAAAGATGGATCCACAAGGATGTCAAAAAAGCTTCCTGGTACCTAACGTCTGCATCAGGCAGGACCAGGGCAACAGACACACCCACGATCCAGACGTAACCTTTAATAATAAATATAAAGTTCATTAAAGTGAGAGTCTATTCAAATGATTTTGCAACATCTAATACTTTGGCTCAGATGAACTAAACGTGATAATCCTCCAGTTTTGGATAAAAGTAGCTGAGCGTTGAGTGATAAACATCTCATGAGACACAAATCAAATGTATTTGAAACTATTGGAATGCGGGTTTGCCTAACTTTTGAACAAATATGATTTCCTGAACACATGACTTACTTTTTGAACTGGAATATCTTCTGTTGTATGAAAGACTTGTTTGAAATGAGTTGCAGTTTGCCTCGAAAGTAGACAAGGGTAGCTGATTGCAGCCGGGGGAAGGTTTCAAAAAGTGCCTGAAGTCAAACAGCTCGGAGATGGCTTTTTTTTTTTTTTTATTAAAATAGAAAATATACAACACTATAAAGCAAGTTATACATCATCAGTAGTGGGCACTTTAGACAATGGAACACAATGTAAACATAATTATAAAGACAACAAAAAAAAGCTAAAAGGTCTCATCTAATAACTCTAAGGCATCAGGGAAGTTCGCTTGTTTCTATTGCTGTGTTCTTATTCATTTAGTATTTACTATATTTACTATAAGGGTTGTTTCTTAATACATTTACATTTATGAATGTACCTAAAAAGAAATAGAGTATTTAATAGAAATGTAGTTTTCTCATCCTCCACTATGATCTAAAGGTAATAACATCTCGGGTAAATGGGAGGGAAATAAATATGTTTTGATTCTAGCCAATCATGCATACCAAAGCAGAAAGCATTGCAATAAAAACAGAAGTGAGATAAATGATGCGTAGTTTCTATTAATCACCACAGAAGAATATAAGCTGCATGATGATTGTTGGACCTTTGTCTAAGGAGTTCTCCTGGAGGACACATGTATCGCTAAATACTTTGAAGTGAACCTCTTTTGCTTTTTGAAGATTAAGTTCAAGAAGTTAATGTGTCATTTCCTTTAAGGTAGGCTGACAAAACGTATAAGAAGCTGAGGTCCTGCTAAGATAAAAAAAAAAACATTTGTAAAGAGACTACAGATCACTTTGTTTTTGCAAAATCTTACTCGAGAAATCATGTCCATCAATCACGAGGTCTGGTGTTTTTAGCCATCAAAATGAAAGACATTGGTGTGCTTTTAATAACCTCATCATGTTGTTTACGGTTGCACTGGAAATGAAACTTCAGTTAGCATGCTAACTGCAGCAGATCTCTCTGCAACACAACACATACACGTCTTTGACATGACGTCAACACTGTTACCTCTTCACACTCTGTAGATGATGTTAGTTCTTTGTTTTAATGGTTTATGTTTAAATTCTCGCATATCTTACACATTGCACCTTTAAAGGTTCCATTCATACAGTCAAAGTCAATGGCCCGTGGACCACCACCTTCATAATACGTTACCATGGTTGCTTCTTTTAACTAATGAGGTTTTCTTTTCCTAATGAAGTCGAAGTTGAACTTGATGGTCTTTACACCTTTGTTAGATATGGAAAGTGAATAAACTGGATAAATGCACCTTGAAAGACTTTCCATCTGTTATATAAATGCGACCAAAAAGAGAAAGATCCTAATGTAACCATCCACCTGACTTTGAAATGCATTCATTATCCATATATTCAAAGTTTCACTTAATTTAGTAACCTTTGGAATATGCTGTATTTGACCGCAGTGTACAGGATGCTGCCACAAGATGGCAGTCATATAAAGCCAACAGTTCACACTTTGTCAAGTGCAGTTGTAAAGCAGATGCTTTGGAAAGTAAATCTGAATAGCCTTTCCAACCTGCTCAACATTTCATAAAAACAAAGTTGGTGTTGTCTGATAGCTCACTTCTCTATATCTGAATTTTTTGACAGAATTGACAGCATTTCTGCTGCAACTCAGAAGAAGAGACGGTGAAACTAGGCAGCCTTGTTTCAAAGATGTACATATTATACACCCAGATAATTCACCATTGTTTTTTGGTCTGTTTAGAATTCCTCCTGTGAAACATTCAAAAAATGCACTTCACGAATTGCAACGTTCTACTCCTGCTGTTATTGTTCTGTTCCGTCACATTCTTTCGTGTTTAGCATAATGGACGAAGCTACGACTGCATTCTTGTTGCGCAACCCTGTGTTGCATAATGACAGTAAATGATCCTTGAATCTTTGAATCCTTAAATACACACATTATTTTCTGTTTTACAGCCCTGTGTTGAAGATTCTAAAATGTAGGAAGTGTCCCAAAAGAAGATCACATGTCACATGGCAGTCATGGAACACTTGTTAAAGGTTCAACGTGTTCATCCGAGCCACCTGCTCCAAAGAAATGGGGGGCAGTATTTCACCGGGGTGAAACAACAGTCATCAGTTATTTAAAAAAGCCTACTATAGTATGTTATCCTATGTTTGTATTTATTATTTTAGTTGTAGTAGTTTGGCATATTTATTGTATTCTAATTCATTCTTTTTATTGAGTATTAATCTATAGCTATTCATTCTCTTCTAACGTTGATATATTTACTGTGTATTCTTTACTCCTGCATGCCAGTCAGTCAGTCTGTTAGTAGGCAAGACTACGCAAAATAGGACCAAACTTCTGAAACTCTGAGAACCCGTCAAAATAACACTGGCTTGGCTCCGGGATGGCAGAACCGAGTTGTGTTTTTCCGTCAAAATAGGACTAGGCTTCAGTTAACGGCCCCTTCCTATGGGATTCAGATACAGACACGAAAGCACATTTAAATGAACTAACAAGATATAGAAACAACGGTAGATTACAATTTAGCAGATGGTAGAACTATCACTGCCACACCTGTTCTCTCCCTCCTCTACGTCTCCACTTGAGCTTTTACCCCCATCTGTGCCCTGCGGCTCCAGCTGCATTGCCCTATCTGTCCAGCAGATGTCCTCAATGTGTTTCCCATATACAGTTTGGCAGTTCCCTCCAGTGAAGCAATCATCCATTCCCCTTTGTGTTTCCTGTCTGCCTGCCCCAGTTAGTCTCTGTGTGTTTGTTAGTGTCCCTTATGCACGAGTAGTCAGCCCTCCCATGTTTCCTTGTATGCTGCAATCTTTTTTGCCTGGTCCTCGGACCTCAGTGGAGAACTAATCCTGCCTCCTGGTCTACTGCTCTGCATTTGGGTCCTGACCTGCCTTGCTTGGGGCTTGACAGGCAGTTTACCTGGTGATGTGGGGGAAACACACTTACTATGTCTTACTTATAGTCTTAATCAATCGATCAATCACATTTTATTTATATAGCCCAATACCACACATTAGAAATTAGCCTCAGGGGGCTCTACAATCTGCACAGCAAACAACACCCTCTGTTCTTAGGAAAAACTCCCCAGATGAAACCCTATAATCAAGTTTTTCTTAAGTTCTCCCTAGTCCCCGCAGAGCCTGACCGATCTCCACATTGTCAGCGCTTCACCCGATATTGTTCTGCTACAGGGGGAAAGAAACGCTCTGGCTTGTTTGCGTTTCCTCAAACCTATCGCAATCGTCTTTGGCGGCGCTAAGCGCGGGATGTAGTGACGATGCCATGGCAAAACCGTGAGAGTGGCTTATGCCCACGGTTTACATCCGGTGAGTCCGACGAAGTTCTCCCGGTTGAATCTCGAGAGAATCAACAACAGATGTGCAGGTGTGAAAAATAAGTATTATTGTGAGGTAAGTGTATTCTCCTGTCAGCTTCAGGCATCATCTTTGGGATGTTGATGTGTGATGAAATATGGACGCCAAGCTCAGTCTAATCTAATATCCACAGTGTGGCAGAATTTAAACAACAGCAAATTTCAGCAATCATAACCCAACCCAGGAGATTCTGACTTACATGTCAAAGCCTGTATTTTGTAGCCGCATACTGTGCATTACTGTTTATCCATTGACATGCTGTGATGGTCTTTATCACACACAAAAAGCTGGCGCAGACACACCGAGAAGCTCGACAGAGCCTCTCTAAATGCATGTTTTTTTGTTGAGCATAATTCCACCTGCTGATCCACGGGATCCAAGACGCAAACTCACAAAGCACGTCTGGTAAACAAGATAACAGCGGGAAACAGGTACAACATCTCTGGATGGTAGAAACTCGAGGTTTGAGTTGCCTTGTGAACAAAGACTCCAACATGCCTGTGCTTCTCATTCACCACCACAGAACTTCAAGTAAAAGAGGAAAAAACTTCAAACAGCTTTGTAGCTGAGCGTTTGTGTTTTGCAGATGACAAAAATATTTCGAAAATTAGGTATGAAGAAGTTGAACATCGCTTATGTTTGTGGTTCTCCGTTGATATTCCCACAATGCCGGTGTGAGCTTTGTGTCACCCATCTTAAACGCTTGGCAGGAGGCCCGTCTCTGCTATCCTTTTATGGAACTGCCTCCATCTACACATAGGAATCAATCCTAATGCAGTTAATGAGCCACCCACATAGCTCGGCAGTACTTCAGAGTTTCTATTAATTTCTAAGCCTCCTGATGGCAACCAGTTGCTGTGTGACAATACTGTGTGACAATGATCATAAACATGCATTTGGATATGCAGTTCAGTCAGAGACACTTATTGTACGTCAAGGAACTGACTGTAGCGAACTGTGACCTCTGACCTCCCTTCCCCCGTTGGAAAAAAAAAGCTTAAGCGTTAAGCTCTGGTGTAGGTCTTCCTTTGCCTATTAACTCCAACTTTTTCATGAAAAGTTATCCTTGAAAATGGCTTGGGTAATTCATTCCCAAAGATGTCCTCGCGGCTGCCATTGTGAACAAGCAGGCTAGCTAGCTAGTTTCCATGTTTTTTCCCCCGCTTGCGTAAGCTTGTGATCGTGTCCCCCTGTCCATTTTTTTTAAAAGAATATCTTCAGCGCTCTCTGAGGGGCTAGAGGGCTATGTGTGGGCTCATCATTAATATCGAATGGCTGTTTTAGGGAACTCTCAATGAATCCGACCAGCAACAAGGATTCTACTAAGAGAGATACTCATCAATAATAAACACATACATTGATATTAGATCTTAGTTTAAATCAAATAAAAAACTTAACAGCATACGGCACCGTCTGTCCTGTGAAGGAAAAACTCCTGGGATCCCTCTCGCAGGACTGGCAGATGTTCAATAGATATAAAAATATAATATAATAAACAACAAATGATAATACATATATATATATACTATATATATATATATAGTATATATATGTACAGATCCAGGAGGATGTCAAGTAGCTTCCAGGTGTCGCCAACAATAAGAGCAATAATAATACAAATGGTAAAATGTGACTAATAAAAGGAATAGCAGCAAGAACAATTGTTAAGATATGACTAATAATAAAATTAATACAATGAGGTAATGTCTGAGGGCTGTACTATAAAGCAAGTTCAACAGAGCCAGGTTTCTTTTTTCTTTTTTGCCTTCGCTGGCTCGGCAAAACCTAAAACCCCAACTGGAGATATCGGGTACCACGAGCGCGGACTGTCTTTGTTAACCCAGGTTTTTCTTCTTCAGACAAATAAGAGAGTAAAAAATTACTTACCGTGTTAATTGACAAGTAGTCTAATATATTTATTGTACTCTCTGTGCCTCCCAACCTGCACATCCTGCAGCTTTTTAACTTTAAAGACTTAAACGTTGAACTTAAGGATTGCATTTAGTTCTGACAGTCACTGTAATACGAGGAAATCATTTTAGTTTTTTTGGCCAAATCAAAGTGGAATGAAATGTTTTGATTGATTGAGGAAAATGGGGATGTTATGGTTTGAATGAATCATAGAGTATTCCATATGCAAGTAAAGGTCATGCTGATGAATAATATAGTGAACTATTAATGTATGAGGATTATTTTAGAGCCAGTGTGGGCAACTGTCCAGAGAACACCGCGGACTTAGTCATTATTCAGTAAGAGAAAGAGCAATTGTGCAAATACATTTTTTTAAAAAGGATTTTCTTTCTGTTGTTATTTTTTTTTTTTTTAAATACAGGCAAGCACATGTGTTCTGTATTCAACATTTTCAGCAATATCAATCTAAATAAAATATACACAACTAAATAAAGGAAAGAAAAAGAGAAAAAAACTAATGTACAATGTCCCCCCCTTCAAAATAACAATGACATAAAACAGATATAGGTTGCTACGGCAACAAACAAAAAGTGCAATGCATACAGTTTGCATTACTGTAAATGCACCGCTTCGTTCGGCGGCATACATATAACGTTACGGCTCAACAAGTTTGCATATATAACTTATCCCTCAGCTGAGAATCTCTATCACTCACAGATTGACTTTTGATTATAACCAGTTAGTGAAAGGCTCTATTTAGCAGATTTAAATCCAAAACTCCTGGTCCAGACCAGGTAAGGTCTGCAGCGTGAATTGCCATGACAATCTAGCCAGGTTAAAAGAGAGTCCCCTTTGTAACATGGAGAACTCTGGCCCACTAGTCTTGCTTCATAGTACAGCCCTGTGGTGCACACCGCAATATTTTCAAATTTTAACTGATTTGAAAAAACATGGAAGACCACAGACGGCAGATTTAATCTTTTTAAAAGGACTTGCTAAAACCTGCAGGATCAAACGTGACTTTGAACTAAAATGGCGGTGCACTGTCTACTTCAGCAGATGTTTTCCACCGAGGTACAAAAAAAAAATGAGAAAGAAAGCTGTGGATTAGGTCATGGCTGAGGAGATGGAGTCAGCATTAATTAACACATTTTGCAACACAGGCTGGGGGGAAAAAAATCAGTGCAATCTAGTGCTACAAGCTAACATGTTTGTGGCGCCTTCCAGTCGGCTCACTCTCATTGGCTACTGCTGCTTTCGGCTCAATATTCCCTCGCTGTCACTTTCACACTACAGGATTTTAGAATTCGGGGAGACTCACATCCAGTCGGTAACATTAATAATTTGCCTGTAAACCTCTCACACTACAGGATCATTTTGGCAGAAAATCTGTTGAGACCGGCTTCAAATCGGGGATGTGCCTGAAATTGTCGAGAGGGAGGAATCGGACCCAAAGTCCGCCCGATTATCCTCTAGTGTGGGGCCAGCATAAATCAACAAAATCAAAAATATAGCTCACAAGGAGGAGGGGGCGGTGTAGGAGCTGTAGGAGCAGAAAACAGCGTTGGCATGATCGTATCAGCAGAGTGCTGATGAGATGTGTTGTGTTTTAATGTCTATGCTGTATACCTGCATGAAGATGGTTGGAAATTACTAGTCAGCTGATAGTCAGTGCTTCTGAAAGTGTGGACCATGGCTCAGGTGGACGGTCTGGAAGTCTGGTCTGTAAAAAAATCTGTGAATTCATCAAAATATGCGTTCTTTGTTCTGAAAGAAAAAAAAAAAGACAAAATATCACTTTATATTCACAAGCTATTTAGTTTTTGAAGTAAAGAGGAGAAGTCCCTTCCCCACACTGCAGCAGCTGCTTTGATAGCACATCTACAGGCTCCAGAGGCCACCAGGCGAGCTGCGGAATGTTCCGGCTGCAATGTGGCCACCGGAGCTGATCGTGGCCACTCAAGGACAGTGCTTGTGACTTCAACAAACGCACCACAGCGTGTTTCACAAGTGGCTTTCCGCTCTCTGAAAATACCCATCTGCTCCATTTTTGACAGCGCTGCTGCGTGTTGCACGGTGTAGATCTAGCCGGGTAATGTAGCTAACAGGCACTGTATGTGAAATATAGAAACAAAAATAATTATGAGGATGAATGTATCTTCAACAACTGGGCTTAAAGTCAGCAACACATATTCATAACTGCACTTGTAATGATATAAGTCGTTTTTTCTGAATTTTTAAGGGTCCTCAGGCCTCCAAAGTTCGGGAAGCCAACTGTATATGAATAAAAATGTAATTGTTAGGTCCACGATCATGAAATAATTTTTCATGAGTCAATGATAATTATTTAACCATCTGATCAATGTTGCTTATTTTTTCCTTGAGACAATTACTTGGTTGGTCTTAAAATATAAGAAAATTATCAAAAGTGCCCATCACCATTTCCCAGAACGCAATGTAACGTCTTCAAATGTCTTGTTTCGTCTGATCAGTGATAATAAAAAACCCAAAGTTGTTCAAACTAAATTGATACAAAACAGAGAAAAGCTGTAAACTGTGACATTTGAGAAATTGGAATTAAAGAATGTTTGCCATTTTTGCTTGATAAATGACAAAAACTGTTAATCAGTTCGAAAAAATTGTTGTTGATTAAGTTTTGACTAATAACAATATGACTGTGATTGGGCATTATTTTGCTAAAAGTTGTATACATATTGTCAAATGACCTCCATATTTTTCCCAGGGTAGTAAATAATTATAGTTAGTGATAGTGATATAGTGATATAATTGTCTAAAAATAACTTCTCTTTGGAGCGACAAGGTAACGCTAAGATTACCGACTTGCTCATCTAATCACCGTCATTGCTTGTGTGTGGGGGGTGAAACTGCAAACTGGACAGGCGGCTGAATCCTTGCAACGCGTATTAAATGTAACTTCAGTGTGAGAAGAGCTGAAGCTGGAGCGCAGGAAATCAGTGCAAGCAACAATATATTTGAGTGCAAGCACACAGTTAGAGCAGAAGCAGAGCAGATAGAAGCTCAAGCAGGGGCTATTTGAGTGTAACGGCATGGATTTGGGTAGAAAGCATTACAAAAATCTTAGCGCGAAATCAAGGAGGCATGCGCACAAATTGAAAAACATACTTTTGAATAAAGATAGGAAAAAAGCTCCACATGTTTGTTGTTGATTTTCTTTGTCCAGCATTCAAGTCCAAAGCAACAGCATGGCGCTTACATCAAATACAGCTTGAGTAATCTTGGTTAAACCTAGCGCTGTCACACTAGGTTAAACAGTTGCCATCCATTATGATGCTAGCTAGTTAGTTTCCCTTGAGTAAATGAACTAGCTAGGTAACATTAATTCGATCCATCCAATAGTAAGCTGATAGACTTTCAACAAAAGTTAAAAGGCTTCTCTTTCAATTCAGTTTGTGCAAAGGGTTGACATTTATGTTAAAATGAGGTATCCCTATATATCTTTATTTTCATTTGCAAAATGATCCCAGCGGAGGCCAGTAACATTTACACATACATATCAATTGACCCTGTGATTACTTTTATTCACTGAGAAAAAACTGAAAAATCTATGTCAGTCAGAGCTCAGCTTCGAGAAGGAAGGAGATAGGGGACACAATGAGGAGACTGAGATAAAAAATAAATAAAGAGAGAAGGTGATAGAGATGAGAGAGGAAGACCAGGTACTGCCCACTGTGCCCAGGATTGGATTAGCATTATGTCCCCGCGCTGTCAACACAGCAAGTGAGGAGTCACAGAGAAAGGGACAGGCGGTGAATACAGAGGGTGAGAGGGCACGAATGAAGGTAACGATGAAGGCAGAGAGGCAAGAGGATATGAGAGATGGATCATTCATCGCCACGTTTAACCTGCTTCCCGTGTATTACTGCTTTGGCGGATCACTTATGCTACTGCCCCCAACAAAAATACCTACAATCACGTAGCATTGAGGTATATTGTAATTTTCTTTAATCAAAACACAATGTTGGCACAAAATCTTTCTTTCTTTACAGTCATGTAATGTTCACAACAGACATCCCCAATTGTAAGGTAGGACTGCCAAATATGATGAGATTCATTTTTAATCACACAGTCAGAGTGAGCCTAACACATGTATTGTAAGTGCTTAGTTATGACAGTACACCAACCCATGCTTTTCAGTTATATTCATTGGTAGAGCATGAGTAGTTATGCAATGTACTATTTTGTGCTTTCTTCACTCCGCCCACATCCCTATACAATATTAACCCCATTGTTTGTGTCACTGGAGTTGCCCATCATTTGTATTGGCTGGTTGCCCTTTGGATCCTAAACACTAGTTGCAGCATGATTTCATTGAGTCGCTGCTTTGACTGATTCCATATTAAACCACCCAGGCACTCACAATTATTTCAGATAGGCTTAATCTTAATGTCCTCACAGAAGTACTCAGGTTGACATTTGTGGTGGTACGTGAGTCTGCTCTTCCTTTTCGTATGTCATTGTTCTTGAGTGCAGCAGTGTCATTGTCAGGCTTCAAACTAATGATAGCGTTTTGTCTCCAGCACTCGCAATCTGGCTCACTTAAAACAGTGGGCATCAAAAGTCCCCAGAAGATCAGAAATGTCAGACAGCACAAATCAAATCACAGTACACAAAATGCTGGGTTTTACAGAGCTCTAGTGTAAACAAAACAATAAAAGCCAATGAATGGAAATGACAAACCTGCTCTGGCAGCGAGAAAGTGCTTCCCAGAGATACAGCACACACAAAAAGCTGCAAGTGTCTCACATTAAATGGGAAAATTACAGACCTCAATACCCTTGTACTGCACTTGTAAACATCATAAGGTCTTTTTAGGGGGGGAAAGGAGAAAAGAAAAGAAGTGGCCTTTGTGTGTATTGGGGCAGGATGACATGTCCATTCCTCCGTGCATTCTGGGATCAGTTCATGAGAAATTATCCATCGCAAAGCATACACAGAAAGGCAAGGGAAATCTCATAATGTCTGAAAATAATAGCCATTACAGAGCCAAAACAATGTACAGCACATATACAAAAGTGGAACCCATTTCTAATGCAGCTAGCAATAGCCGTTGCCAGGATGTTGCGGTAACTGATGTACAGGAATGAGTGATATATAACAGAGCTCGCTGCTTTGCCAGCTCACATACATTTTTCCTCCAAGGTTACTTTTTTCTTGTTTTTTTGTCTGATATCGTTCTGTAACTAACCATAACTCTGCCCCTAGGTGCTTATGTCAAGGCAGTCTGCCAAGCGAAAAGAAAATGGGAACAGCAAGAAACTACTGTGTTTTTTTTGTTTTGTTTTGTTTTTTTGAGCAGAGAAAACACACACATGATTGTCAATATTTCTTTTTTTTTTTTTAAGTTGGCTCATAATTCAAAATCGCACTTTGATTCCAGCAGTTTCATCAAGATGTATAGCTTTAAAAAAAAGTTGGCATCTATAACCCATGTTATGTCCCACTGTTGGAATACCAATCAAGCGCTGAAAAAAACCCCAAAAAAAACATTTCATCTACGTAGGGAAAATGGCTCTTTGGAACATCCTTCTCATCCTCGTCATCCCAGTCAAGGCCCCGCAAACTGTTAGACGTGGGTCTGCATGCGTTTCTGCAGAGGCCTGGTGAGATCTGAGTTCTGGGAGGAGGATTGAGAGTAGTGGGAGGAGGACGAGGCCGAGGTCTTGCTGTCCTTGTCAAACTGCACGTAGCCTTCTTGCTTGCTGTAGCTGCTGACGCTGCTGTCACACTGCGTGTCGATGAAGGAGCTGGAGTCGCTGAGTGAGCTCCGCTGAAACTCCCGCTCACACAGTTCGATGGAGCTGCTGCCCATGCCCAGGACAAAGCGCTGGCTGTAGTCGTACAGGCGGTTGGGCCCTGCACCCAGGGTGTTGTAGATGTTGGTGAAGGACATGCCGGTGGGCACCCGCTGCTTGCCGATCGTCATACTTCCAGTAGGTGGGCTTCGGACTAAGTCAGGAGTCTGGCTTGGGGCTAAGGACATAGTGGGGGTGGGGTGGTTCTCGTTGAAGGTGTTGACACTGTAGTAGCCATTGGTGGGGTCCTTTCACATGCAAAAGAAGCAAAAAAAAAAGACGAAAGACAATAAAACAAACTTCATCATTGTTGTTGCCCAGAAGTGAATCAATGCTTTCTTTGTACTCACTACTACATTTACCTACACCCCAAACTACATTTCTGTAGAAGCTATTCCTGAAACAGGGTGCATCTATAAAATAAAATAAATTAAAAAAAACTCAGCACACAAAACACATGTAGCAAGAACAGTTTTTCTTCTCCGTCACTTTCTCCTCTCAGGGTCAAACATAGAACCACAAATGGTCTTTAGAGAAATGGGATGTTGAATAGAAGAAATTAATACATTAAAGGATTTGTGCAACGTGAAAAAGCAGAGAAAATGCTTTCAAAGAAAACCTATTCAGTTAATTGCCGCTCTGCCATATCCACAGTTGTGCAGTTGACATTGCAGTATGTTGATGCATTATATTGTCTGTCACTGCTCTCTGTGTCTCTCTCACACTCTTTAATACTATGGCTGATACAAACTGACTGCTACTCTTCAGAAAAGGAGAGAATGACAGCAAAAATTGACTTTCTTGGCAGCAGAATTCATATATACACATATGTATATATATATACATATATATATATATATATATATATATATATATACATATATATAC
>CALSBV010010655.1:8590233-8617026 GCA_943590825.1 Bovichtus diacanthus
GAGACAAATGTATAATTTGTGATATTGGGCTATATAAATAAACTTGACTTGACTTGACTAGGAACGTGGCATAATCACGGTTCATTTTAGATTCAGCAAATCACTTAATAGTACCAGGTACAAAGCTTATATATATATATATATATATATATATATGTATGTATATATAAAATATATAAATAAATATATATATATATATAAATATATGTATATAAATATATATAAAAATATAATATATATATATATATAAATATATATATATGTATATAAATATATATAAAAATATAATATATATATATATAGATAGATAGGAACGTGGCATAATCACGGTTCATTTTAGATTCAGCAAATCACTTAATAGTACCACGTACAAAGCTTTATTCTTTTTTCATTAATACGTTTTAAAGATTAAATTCCAAACACTCTCATGCTGTTGGTCATTGGTGGCTACCCTGGTTGTTTGTTTCAGGTCAAATCTATAGGCTAACTTGTTACCAAAGCAGGTTTGTGGCTGGATCAACAACAACACTAAGAGATTTCCCACACATTATGTTTCACCTAGTGCATAACTGGCCGTTAAGTACTCACGCCATAAGTGGCATTATCGTATGTTTCAACAATGCAACAAAGACCAACAAATGCAATTGCCTGATGCCTCCCAGAGCAGTTGCCGTGGCTGTGTTATGAATACATTTAACGAAAGGGAAGTGACGAACAGGAATTACAATTAATTCATCTAATGAACTCAACTTAAATAACTGGAAATTGTCCCGTGAATCTCTGTGTTTCTGTGTTTTCCATATTGGCATAGTGACAGTACAGTCACACAGCGACGCTCTATTGCCGGAAGGCTGAATCAGATAAGATGTACTTTATTGTCCCTGAGGGGAACATTGTTGTGGGCCAAAGTGCTACACACAGCTGCATTTCACTTAAAACGCAAATAAATCCTATAGCGGACCTCTCAGCTGTATGCAGGACAGTCAAACAATGATTAGAAAAGTTTCACGAAAACACATGTGAATTGACATACAGATGCTTCTTTAAGACCTACCTTGATATACATTCACACATATTTATCTCACGCCGCAACATGTCCATATTTTGTATGCTTTTTCCATGTTATTGCCAATGGTTTCAACTGTCACGGATGGAAATGCCATGTTCATATTCATATTGGAACTGACAGCACTTTATTTTTGGTTTGCACATTGATGTCCAAAATGTGTCTGCGTATCTGACAGGTTTCACTGCTGTCTGATTCCTACCGCCTCTGCTTTGTCAAGAAAACTTGTACAGAGCCTGCGGGCTGTGGCGGATTTACACCGTGTGTAGAATGATGGGTGAACAGCCGCATGTTGAATTTAGATTTTTGTCGGAAGGGCTTATTATTTAGTACGCATTGGAGAAAACGTTGTGACCCAGAGAAGGACTTTCCCTGTTTTTGGCTAAGAGGACATTTCTTACATATCGTACACATATATATTTATGTGTGGTACACTATGAAGTTGCTATGGAGGATACATTACTCGGGGGGGGGGGGGGGGGTACCGTCAGAATTTTTTTGAATTATACAACAATACATTTTAAAGATTGTCCATTGGAAGCATCTGCATCTGTAAACATGGCATCATCCACACACTCCTTATTAAAAGCCTTACTCTCTGTTTTGATGTCTCTCTGGCGCGAAAGGGACACAGGAAGAGAAGACATGACCAGATGGACATCCTCTGTAAACAGTGACAAAAAAGACAACAGAGCAGTTAACAGAAAAAGCCATCGTGGCATCATGTGTGGGGGTCGGGGTTCATGAACTTCACACAGTGAACAAGACAAAGAAAAAAAAAAACAGAGGCTAAGTAAACGGCGTCATTAGACAAACATCAAAAATTATCCTCCAAGGGCCATCGGAGTGAGCAGAAGCAGAACTGGAAGTCAAATAGTGCACAGAGCAAAAAATCAAAGGTTAAAGCAACTGAACTGAACTGAATGTACATGTTTCGCATCAGCTACTGCTCGCGGATATTTTTTGACACCTTTATGGATCCGTATCATGAATGATGCTGTTGACTCTACAAAATTGACTGTTTAGCGAAATTCATCATTTATGATTTCACATTTATAAGATTCCTGCTTGGACAGAGAAGGTGCCTGAATGTTAGCGTCAGATGACCAAAGAGCAGCGTGGAGTCAAAGGAAATTATGTTTCTCTGTCACTGTCGATGTAAAAAATATATATATTTTTTTAATTAGCAGGATCCGCCGCCATTTATTTATATATATATATATATATATATATATATATATACATATACACAATACTAATAAAAAAACACTAGCACAGAATAAAAACTAAAAACACTGCCTTCTGGTGTCTTTGCCTGGTGGGAACTTACTTCTCTGGAATCTGGTGCAGCAGAAAGCGCCTAACGTCCCCAGGAGGATGGAGAGGGCGAGGAAGGCTCCCACTGCCACGCCGATGATGACAGCCAGTCGCAGAGTCTCTGAAAAAACACAACAGGGCATTTCACTTCACTGCGCTGCTTCCTCCTTTTCTTCCTCTCTCTCTCTCTGACACACACACACGTGCGCGCACGCACACACAGACTAGCACATCATTTGTTTTATTATTTATGAGGTCAGTGTTTACTCTTTACAGGCTGAGAACAATTACCATCAACACACAGGCCTCCGCCAAGCTTTTTGTTCGATATCTTTCTGTTGATATCATGATGGGAGCTCTGGAAGCTTTCCAGCAGGGAATTGTGTGTCCTTAAGTGGCTTTGACGGGCTGGCCAGGAGACATAACTCAAGTGAGGCGCTTTAAAAGACGAAAGTTATAGTTTGACCTTCTTCGGTCAGAATGAGATTTGGAAGCGACGTTGAAAAGAGGTTCAACTCGGTCCAGATCTTTGCGAGAACTCAGGTCTCTTTAAAGAACAGTAGCTATGAATACGCACTATTTCTGAAGCCATGACAGTGTTACAGGGTGATACAGTTCTGAATACAAGTTGAATTTGTCATCAACCCCTAACATAATGAATCAATTTCCACAGAGCAGACTGGATGACAACGGATGGCTTTTTATTCCGAGAGGCAGACACGGAGTTGTTGACCCCACACTGAGAGTTATCCCAGGTATTGAACGCACTCGGGAAAATAAGTTTTTCATCATTGGCATACGCGATTCATGGCAATTTTTCTTTTTCGCAACCGCTTAGGTCATGGCTACCTGTTGATTTTATTAAAGGAAGGAAAGCAGAAGCACTTCGGGATAAAAGCAAAAACGAAATGTATACAAATAAAAAAACTGAACATGTCAGATTATTTAATAAAGGACATTTTTTTCAAGTCGTCATTATATGTCTTTTTTTTAATAGTTTTTTTACATTGTCATAGATAACGTATTTTATACGAGTTTTTGGTGTCGTCACATCCTGAGTTGGCTGCATTAATGGACAAAGAAAAGTAGCAACGCGCCAAAAAAGCCAGTGAAGAAGAAGACGAACAATTGATCAGGCCTTTAACATTTCTGTCCTCTATGTTGCTGTCCTCACCTTGTTCTTTGAGACGTATGATCTCGGTGTCAGAGCCAAAGCTGTTCCACGCCGTGCAGTTGTAGATAGTCTGGAAATCAGCGGGGACGATGTTACTCATGGTCAGCGTGGAGATCACGCCCTCCTCTGTGCTGACCGTCTCCACGGTGTAGCGTCCAGACGTCCCTGACTCTAAAACTGTCTCCTTCCAGGACCAGGCCTGAGGGACGACATGCGAGTTAGTGTGATGAGCGCATTCACACATGTACGTAAGCACCCACGCAATACACGAAGAGCACTGTGACGCATCACAAGCAGACTGATTGACAGTCGGGCATGAGTGTTCAGATTATGTTTTTTTTAAACGCGCCGTTTTTGGCCTGGTTTGCTTCACGGTTCCAACTCGAGAGAATTAATGCTGCACAACGCTGTGGGCGTCACGAATGATCTCTTAATTCCTCCTAATTATCTCTTAATGTGAAGGAATTAATAGTAATGTAATGTAATGTAAGGGAAAAGTTCAATAAAAAAAAAAAGAAAAAAAAGAAATGTATATATATATTAAAAACATGATAAAATGTGCTATAACTTCTACACATAGAATCAGTTGTTTATAGAAAATGTAAAAAAGGACATTGTGGGGGCTTTTTGTGCCGTTTCTTAGTTCGCATGGCCCCCATTCTCCTGCCCCCGTGTCTATGAAAGTCGTCTCTGGTTCTTCCTTAAGTGCGTCGGCGTTTCAGTTTGATGAGACGCATTCACCCCAATGACCACGTCTCTTGCACATAGACTTGAATCAGTGAATGGAATGAGGGACGACGTGACTCACGATGCGGTCGGGGGGAGGGGTGCTGCGGATGAAGCACTTGATCTGACCCTTCTCTCCGTAGAGCACCTGCTGGGTCTGGGTGCTGGAGATAGTGGGAGGACCTGTAGAGGCACAGAACAGGCAGAGGCATTGGATCATCACGACGCGCGAGCATTGACCGCTCCGGGAGGAGGAGGGGCAGAGCCATGCTCAGGTCCCGTGAACAGTAAAAAAAAAACAAACTCTGAGACACTGTTTATTTGCTGGTTTTAATTGGTTTTGCTTCGGTGGCTGCAGAAATGTAGAGCACTAGAGCAATTCTTCTTTTTCCCACAGAGTTTCCTCATCCTTATAAAGCTCATAGGGATTTCTTTTTTAAATGTAAATCAGCAGTATAGATCATGCTAACGAGCACCAAAACTGAATGTTGTGGAGACATTATTATATGGGTAACAAATACACAGACGAGTGCTCTCATTCCAAGGCAAGGAGTATAATACATACAACAATGGACACAAGGATTGATGAGCCGCAGATCACCATCAGTTACCATAGTGACATTACAGATACAGCTTCCAGCATTACCTACTACTGTAACGATACACAGGAACACGCTGTGCACGCTGTACACAGAATGACAGCCCTGGCACTCAAGAGGCAAATTGAGGAACTGCTGACCACGAAAAAAATCTAAATATTTATTTTTCTCCTTTCAAATGCATTCTTCACCCGGAGAGCCCCCGGGGGCCACGGCCTGCCGACCGTTTTACAGAGGCAAAACACGTCAGTAAAACGATTTTCTTTTTTTTTAATACATATTTAATGAGCACTGTTGGAGGGAGCCTGAGCTCTAAGATGCACGTGACAATAAATATAAATTCAAAACTAAATAGTTAAGTTGAGTCATGGAGCAGGAGAGCTGGAGTTAGGTGGAGGGGAACTTACTCATAATTACATTTTATGATCATCTTTGACACGCTAACGTGTCCCAGAAGATAATTACTTATTGTACTGTCAATCATTACACTTTTGTTTCTGAGAATAGATGCATTTACTCTTTACCTGCACACTCTACAGGAACTGTCAAACATGCCCCCTTCTTTTCTGAAAGTTTGTTGGAGGACACAACTTGAGGAAGTTGTGTCCTCAGTCTGAAAAACTCTGCTTGACCTTGAAATTATCCCCGGTAGCATTTGTAATGATTGTTTTTAGTTTTAATGTACGAGGATCTGCCTTTGTGAAAGTATTCCGAGGCATTTACGTCTAAGTTGTGAAGTCAATCCAGGGGTGTTGTCTGCCTGCCGAAAGGGAAACTTGCGGCTCGTCAATGTGTTTGTGTCTCTCCACTGGGTGACCTTAAAACATCTCTCTATTACACTCTATTGTCAGATAACCATTTGTTTTTCTAGCTACTGGCTCATTCAAAAAAGGTTGGACTAATTTTTTCAATAGAATGTGGCCATCAGTCACAAAGTGGAGATTAAGGTATGGAAGTTGGCCATTAGAAATCAATGATAAGCAGCCTTAATAACTCTCGGTGACAGCTGCGCTGCAGAGGGGAAGCTGCACGCCGTCCACTGTCATCTCGGGGAGTTTTAGTCTTTGAATGGTAACGCTGATGTTCCCATTTTGGCTGCTTTTTCAGCATGATTTCTCAACATGGTTTTGTCAAACTGAGTGTTTTTGTTTTTTTTCCCTATTCAAAATGGTAAAATGGTCCTACCTACTTGCCATGTGGGAGCTTTCAAAAGTGGACAGGGACTGAGTCGTGTCGCTCGAACATAAGAGAGGCGGATTGAACATGTTCCCTTGTGAAAATTAAGCATAATATTAATATATATGATATAAATATATATGGATAAAAAAAAATCCAATAGTTTTATTTGAACATTAAGTTTGAGATCGTAATCAACCCTACGCAAACATTTCGATTGACATCGTCACGATGCATAACTTGTAGATTTAAAGGCGTGACCAGATTCTTCCTCCTCAGCAACTCAAACGTATTCGGTTCCAGGTTTTGAGAGAATAATCAATATATAAGCTGTTACAATGTGCCTTATTGTGTCCTTATTTAGAAGTATTAAAGGTGATATGAAAAATGTTATTGAATTAAGTGACTATGCATAGTATAGTGGCCAACCTACTGTGAAATAAGAAGCAATATTTGTAAACTGTGAAATGGAAGAGTACACCAAGACTGAAGATCTGATTGGAGCAGAGAAGTGCTGAGAGGCGTGGACACGCCTAAGTGCCAACAAGGACCTTGTCCCAGCCAATCAATGGGAGAAGACTTTACCCAAAAGGGGGCGGGTATAAAATATGTTGTAAACAAGAGATCGTGGCCGTTCTATGGATCTGTGAGACAGAGGAACTACTTAAATGTGGTCTGTGGGCAGTGACATGGTCCTCAGCTGAGTACTTTTGCAATGCTACCATATCATCATCGAATAAATACAGTTAATATGAAGAGAAGTTTTCTGAAATTGATTTATATGCGTCTCTATTTTAAATAAAAGAACACGACAGTTTCCGTTACTCATCCAGGCTTCTTCCTCTGCATTACTTTTAGACGGGATCATGTGCCGTGTGGACAAAGTGCCATTGACATTCAGTGCACGATAGGCCATTGTACTTACCATTCACAGTGAGTGACACCTCCTTCTCCCCGGCGCCCACTCTGGGGACTACGGCCCGACACACATACTTCCCAGCATCTTCCTGCTTTACTGCTTTCATTGTCAGAGTATTCTTGTTGCTAAGCACCTGTGTTGTGAGGGAAACAGTTTTAAAGGCCGGTGGAGACATTAGTTATTTCTATCTAGTTAAGCACCAATTACTTTGACACTAAAGGATAGCAGTATTTAAGAAGCCGCTCAAGACTGCCAACAGTTTGTAAGAGATGCTGCACAGTTTGTAGGGTGAAAAAGGTGAAGAGCTGAACATTTTTTTTTTTGTCATTTGTGCTTTCGTGTGTTTCACGTCATTCAAAGCAGGGTTCATTTTCATCCAGAGCACATTAATCAGCTACAACCGGAGCACTTTATTCATTATTTTGAGGCTCAGGGAAAGCTATGCGTTCTTGGCGTACCTTATTTTGAAATAAAATATGTTTTTGACAGTTTGAATAAAATAAAAAATCCCAACAGAGAATGAGAGAATTTTTTTCATTTAAGTACTTGAAACATTGCCAATACCACGTATTCACAGTCCGAGGACGGTCGGATTTGTCGGCTGCACGTCTAGCTACAATGACAGATTTGTCCTTTACAAACCGGCTTTTTTCATTTAGCATGCGTCTCAGGTACAGGCCGCGTGGAAGTAACGCGTTACATTCAGTCTTGTTACCGTCACAAAGTTATCTTTTGTGTACTTGTACTTTATCAAGTATCAGTATGTTGACTTTTTCTCAAGTATCGTTTTTGGCTACGTTTCAAGTTGCATGTAAAAAGTCATGATAAACCGTGTGACGATGATTTTTTTAAATGGTCTTTTCGTCTTTATTACTGGAGCATGTACAGTGACCACCCCAGGAGGAGATGGAGGAGAGCCGGGATGGGAGCTAAATGAACCCCAGCTAGGGCCTAAAGCTATATCCACTACACAGCATACTCCTGGCTGATGTTGGGTCGCAGGAAAATAAAACAAATGAAATGAAGGCTAACCCGGCAACTCGAGAGACGCCGGTGTACTCTCCGGTGGGACGAGGGGAGGAGCTCAGTGTGCTGCGGAATGACAACGATGATCCTTGAACCCAGATCATTGTTCTGATGCCGTAATAAAACGGTCACAGTGAACAATGCACTCGGGGTGAATAATACATACCACTCCTGAGCCACGTTTCATCCAGACAATGGTTAGAGAGGGGTTTCCTGTCCACGCACAGTTGAACACAGCGTCAGAACCCAGGTCCACCTGCAGAGATTGAGGCTCTGCCGCCATCCTTGGCCCGACTGCAAGATACATGGCAGAAATGATCTGTAATGATCTATTCTTAACAATTTAGGGAAACTAAAACGCAAATATGATAATTTCACAGTGTATATAGTCAGTGCAGAATCTGGATGATGCATTCGTCTACTGAGCTGCCAGCTGAGAAAAAAAAAGTCTTATGAGCCTTCCATCGCCAACTGCTTGTAGGAGTCACTCATTTCTTGTGGTAAGTGGCTCCTTGTTAACCGAAGTCCCGAACATAACAGATAATTGACAATGTATTTATTTTTTCCTCTACAATCGGCTCTTACAATATAATATCCTGCTTGTACGTAGCAACTCATGCATGATACAACTTTTGTATGGCTCTGTTAATAAGTTCTAGCACACACTTAGAGGGGTAGCGAGACGTCATTATCTTTATCTGTATCTGTTAGTCCAGCAAAATTATCTGTCTCCGTATCTGTACTCAGACAGCAGAGCGGAAATTGGGCAGGGTTTCTACGAAGTCCGGTTAAATCGGGCAAACGTTGTGTTTTCTAACATAATATTCATTGGCGGTGCTACTTTAGTCCCTCCAAAGCATCGAATAGATTTAATATTGCCATATATTTAATTATGAAATATATTTTCACATCATTATACTTTACTCTGTCTCCCTCTCTCTTTTCATTTTAACTAGACTAAGTATTATTATTATTTATGAACTGTCTGAACCGGACTGCCCCCCCTTTAACAGGGGACATCAAACAATTAGAAACTCAATATTTCGACTGGGAAATTAACACGTACGGTTAAAAATGACAGCTTCTAAGCTTTATTTTGATGCATAGGTTGGACAAACAGAAGCACATGGCTACTTATTATGTATATCTGGAATGATGTCATCGGACCTTGCTCTGACAATTCACTACAGAATATACAGATCACTTTTCACTAACTTGTAGTAAGTTAAACGACTTGTTTTTTTAAAATGAGGGATATAACGCCTAGACTAGTAGGTCCGATTAAAGTCCTATTTTGCAAACAGAATTGGCATTTTATCTTGTGGCCATCCACAATTTAATGAATGGATTTGAAGGAATAACTGACGCACAGACAATCATCATGGTGGGTTTTCCAAATAATAACGAGCAACTTTTTTTTCCATCGCATTATTTGTTCTTTCCCAAATAACGGATTCGGGTACATCCCTATTACACACAATGACATTTCCTAGAAGGAGAGAATCACGGTCATATCTTTATACTTCTGTTCATCTGTTTAGACACTCACAGCGCTTTAGGTTAGGGAAAAGCTAAATACTAAAAAAATTGTCAAACGTGACTTGAAGCACGAGACGGATGTGTTTACCGTAACGTTGAACTCAAAACCATGATCCACCCCGGACCCTATCAAAAGTGCTTTTGCTGCCTAAACCTAACCACACGCAGGACTGGGATCACAGTCCTGCGCTGTATACACCCACCCTACAACCACACTCAACACCCTCTGTACGACTTGTGTGTGGTATGTAAATGTAGCGCTTCCTACACTAAATAAAACATTGCCAGATCAGATAGTCCAGGCAGTGAACACGTTTCCTTAGGAAACATAGCTGGGGAAAACAAGTGAGTCGTATGTAAATGTGTGATGAGATATACGCGCGTACACACAATACACATGAGTCATGTATCTCAGCTAGTCTTTGCTCAGGTTTGATCGAGCCCACAAACACTCACAGTAGACGTCCACGTTCCTGCTGATGTTGGTGTTGCCCAGCGCATTGGTGACCTCACAGGAAACAGGCTCAGTGAAGAAAGAGTAATCCACAAGGACCTCATAGGTGTCACCTGGTACGTCTAAAATCACATTACCTCCTTTAGCCCATCTGAAATCAGTAGAAACAGAGTGGAGATCAAAAATGGAAGTGGCTTAATCAAAGGGAACAAAGGCGCATTCATTTTTAACACGGAGTTTTCTTGAAACACGGATCTGAGGTGGATATAAGGATTTTTTTTCATGTTCTGTGTTCTTTGAGTCAGTTAAAATAATATTATAAATTTCATGAGAACATGGCTCAATTTATTGATTTAACAATAATAATAATAATAATAACGGAAAAAAATTACCCAAAATTGCATTCAACTCGAACCAATAAAAACAAATACAAAAGTCTCGCAGAGCTGCTTTAAAACAAAAGGACTTTGAAACTACAAACATGAGCAAACAAAAATAATTTAAAAAAAAGACACCCTAAATGTAAGTACAACTATCATGCATGCATACATTTGAAGAATAGAACATTTATGACAGGTATTAGGCAACAGCGAGCAGCGAAGTGAAGCTGAAAACTAACAGTCAATCGTGCTGTAACAGACACAGTGCCTACATACACACATACATAGAGGACTACATACGTGTACATTGTGGTTCAGGACTGTGAAGTGGAGCGTGTTGTTGGCAAGCATCTATCTTGCTGAAAAAGCATCTATGAAGGAGCCACTAAACCCCTGGCTCATGTTGTGTAGCTGACCTCGACCTTCGACCACCCTCCAATAGAGTATTGCTGTGTTATAAATCGTTGACAGGAACTCAAGTGTTCTGTGTTGCAGAAGGAAAGCTATGGCCTGCTGCAGCCTCTCTGTAGCTTCAGCCACGAGCTGCTCTTTAATCATAATGGTTTGGATTACACTTGCCCTTGTGTGCATCGTCATCTGCATTAAACTATTGGTTACTCATCTGCGGCTCTCTGACAGTGCTCTTTTCATAACCACGCCAGCACTAAATAAGTGTTGCATCCATCTAAAGATAGCGACTGTATTAAAAGGTGAAGGGCGTCTTTTGAAATGGATACTGTAATGTGTGTTCATGGGTTTCACACTGATTAATGTTCTTTCCTCACGAAGAGAAGTTCAATCTTAGAAAAAAAATAAAATTAAAGAGTATAGAAAATGCAATTTGAAAAAAACCCGGTAGGTTTGTCATATATGTTTAGACGACTGACCACAGCTGACCTCCTTTCAGTCACTAACCCTAACCCTAACAGTGACTTCTCTGTCTCTCTTTGCCTGCTCATTGGTACTTCTTTTTCCTGCTGACGACTAAAACGCTGACGTCATTCTGCTGTCAAAATTCAACCTCCCTCCTGTTCTCTCTCTATAAACCTAAACCAAACATTTCACAGCAGAGGGCCTCAATGTTTGAACACGCTTCCTGTTCCCTGTCAGTCTTCAGTCTGCCACCGCATAGCACGGTCCCCTGACACATCCAGTGACAAAAATAGAGGTGACCACCTTGTCAGATTACCATTTGTGGTTTCTTCAAAAGGGACTGAAGACACTACAGAGCTACTGCATAAGTTTGAGCTCATTTGATATGTGTTGTGGGACAATCCAAGTCTGAAAGGACACCTCTAGCTGCCTTCCAGACAGATTTGATTATCTTCAGCTCCCTGTTCCACCTGGTGACACCAGCAGGTTCATGTTTCAGCCTTTATCCACATCTCGTATTGATTTATAGCAGCCTGTCAAAAACATGGACTTTTTTCACGGATGAAAGTCATATCATCTCTAAAATCAGTTGTTTTAAGAGCTCATGACTCATTGCTTATATTGTCTCTCCCTCCTGTTGAGGAAACTGAAAATATTGGAGGACATTGACAGGCAACTGTCTGGAAAACTTGCACAAGCATTGCTGCTAATATTGTTGCTTTACAGGGTTTCTTACTACATGGATACAAATAGCATCGGCTTCTTGATTTGATCTTTTCCTCATGTTGTTTTGAACAGTAAACTCAGTGCAGTGATCTGGGATGCCAGACTACGAGTGCATGCCCTTAAAAGACCACAGGACTTGTCCTTCATCATTGATCATCCCCTGACTACTTGAAGCTGATGTCATTGAGAGCAAGAATATGTTTCTGGATCAGATACTTTAATGGAAGAGGGACAAATGACTTTATTGACGCTGCAGGTAAAACTTCCAGTTAACTGGACACATTGGCAGCTTGTCCTCTGACATTAATGGATCAAAAAAAGGCCCCCGGGAAAAGAAAATCATTAAAATGGAAATTTCAGACATCTTGGCTGATGACACTCGCACTAGAAATAAAGAAAAATGTAAACTCATGAAGTTGAAAACTGTTTTTTTTAGGGATTCTTAACTCAAGGCTTCTTTTAAGATGATCATTGTAAACATACTTGACAAAAATCCTTAATGTCAGACAAGCATCATTCAACCAGGTGGTAAATTATTCATATACATTTTGAATAAAAGAGGGCCTACAATAGAACCCTGGGGGACCCCAGTACAGTACTTTACAGTAACAAAGGTAATTTCATCATTTCTGTACATATTTTGATATTGCTCGATTGTCATCTATTCTAGTATTTATTTTCTGTCACAGAAAGTTCAGAAAGGGGAACATAATGATGACTCTGTCAAATGTATCTACAACAATTAGTTCTTCTACAAAGAAACAATTAGCAGTTTCTTTTGAGTGATGTGCTCAGCAGTTTTCAGACAGTTAGGGAAAACTGCTTTACTAACGGATATGCTTCTAAACTTTAATTGGTATACAATCTCATTCATGTCTTGGGTATTTTAATTGATTAAAACCCTTACAATTAGTGTCATCATCTCCTTATGAGAGGCCTCTCATAATATTAAATATTAACGGGTAGACACAATCTGGCAATCAGGTGTTTCCAAATACTCATCCAAGGTCTTTGAAAACAATATACTCATTTATGTTGCAGTTTCATTGTGTTTATTAACACTTTGGCAGCTAAATTCCTCTAATATTCCTAACACCCCACTATCCCAATACAATTGGATCTGTCCGTTCTTCAGTAGCAGCCTAACCGACAGCCCTGGTTAATAAAGCAGTCCTCAGTGAAACTCGAAGAACAGAGATAAATGCTGGGGTAGCACTGCTGTATGAGGTCCAAATATACAAATGATATCCGTTGTCTAATGTTTCATTTCATCAATAGAAACACTTCTCGACATTGCGGCTACTGCTGTGCCCTGGTGCTCTGGGGCATGCTGAATCTGGAGCGGAGGCGCGTTCATGAACGTCCGTAATGAGCTGATATTATCTTGTGTGGGACTAAAGAGCGGATTACACCGTTTAGAGTTGGAGCTGAGTTTTCGACTCACTGAGCTCATTTCTCCTGGAGTTCAACTCAGGTTTTGCAGTTTTGACAGTGTTTGATGTGTAATGTAGGTCCAACAACAAAACACTATGAATTAGCAAAAACTCACAAAGGGAGGAGACATTCTGCATCCATAAAGTAGTACTAAAAGGCTCAGTCCCCTTTAACACATTTTATTAATATGAAGGAGGAGGATGGATGACCGTCCCATTCATTTATAACACAACCCGAGTCTAAAACAACATTAACCTTTACAGATCATCATCAATCTCAATTCTAGATCGCAGTCAAATACCTTCCTGTGGATGATCTATTTCTGAACTTTTCTGATCTCGGTTTCTTCCCTTTAACAATGTTGCAATAACGTAAATATTCTCCAGTCAAACCACCTTAAGTTTGGTGTGGTACTTCCAAACAGAACATCTTCTTCACCGATGAAATCCTCTTCCAGTGATTTTTAAACAATTCAAAGTAAATATTGTATGCATTACAAATGGGCCATTAATCAATAAGGGGTTCTTTGCGGATTATGTTGGATATTGATGGAAGTGGACTTCACTGCTGTCTGTCAAACAAAAAATTGTGGCTGTGTAACTGGATATCTTTTACTACTAGTGCATACAAATCTGTTTAAAACGCTATACTATTTCTAACTTAATATGTCTTGCCATGTCTTGTAATCACAAGCTGTGAAATTTAAACCTAAATTTGAAATTTCCAACTTCCTCGTTGTACTGCAGTGTGCACTGATATACAGATGGATAGCGGGGCTGTCCCCCCCCACCCCCCACACACACAGACACAGATTGTTGATGTTTTATGTGGAAAATGACGACCAACTACACACAAACACCTCCAGGAAGATTTCAGTGACAAAACATTCAAACAGGTTTTTGTTCATAAGCAGACGGCGTGATGTTGCGCCCTTGTGTTCACATCAAATGGGTGACAGGCCAAGCTTAACCAGCCCAACTGAGTATCTTATTAGACGCCGCCAAAGACGACAAATGAAGAAACGAGACATGACAACTTCGCTTCAAAATAAAAGGCCTCAACAGAGTACGGCAGCAGAAGCGGTGGACAACACTCCCATAGGAATAGGAGGCACTTGATTAGCGAGCGACATCAACACATTTCTTCTCTTCTTCTCTTCTGCTCTCTCCTTCCTCTCTCCCTTCCTTTAGTATTCAATTAATCTCTGGCTCCTTCTTCCCTCACCATCCTTTACATTTGTCTCTTCTGCTTCACTTTCACTTCCTCCAGCCAATCGCATTCATTCCTCCTCACTCCCTTCGCAATGTTTTTGAAAAACAACAATAATGAGTCGGCTCCCAGATTCAGCCCGCGAGTCCGCCACACAGCCAGGGGTGACGACGTCTGTGTGTGGTTGTTGAGATAAATTGCCACCCCATGGTCGCCAACTCACCCTCCCCCCACCCCCACACACTCCTGCTGTCCTGTATCTGTCTGTCTGCGGACACGGTGCTGCTCTCGAGCAGGCGTTGTACTTTCATCCCGAACTCCCACGAGTCTGGGCAAACAAACACGTGCAGAGAGCTGTCATGCACATGCCACAGACGCATACGCACGTGGAGGCTGGCAAGCACGTACACGAACACAGGGTTCATATCATCAAGCTGAAGGTTCGAATCTCCATCACTGTGTACATTAAAAATACACCATCTCGATTTGAAGTCAATCTGGGACGCGAGAGAGAGGAGGAGGAGTGGAGGCAGGGAAGAAAGATGAAGAGCATCTGGAGCTTATGCGATAAGGAGGGGTCACAACTGAATTTCCACTCCAGACATAACACCCACCCATCCGCCCTCAGGAAGTCTGACTTTCCTCATTTCACAAAGACAAGGATATAACTCAGGTGATCAATACAACGCTCCATGGAGAGGGCAGCAACAAGTCCAGAAAACATTAAGTGGCTGTGGTGGAAATGTGTAAAAGACACAATGAAACGCTGGCAGATAGACTATTATAGTATTCTTGTACATGTATTCCTTTTTCGACATTTCTTCAGCAGAAATGTTGTGCACATCAGAGTTCAAGCTGATGGGAGCTTAGCTTTGGTCGTGCTGTCTCCTTACCCACAATGCCTCCACTCCATGTGCGTACATGGAACAGTGTTGCACAGGGGCAACTAGGCTTGTTCTGTGACAGTTGGGAACACATTGAGCTCTGTTTTGTCATCATGGCAGTAATGTAAACCTTGCACTGAGCTGTGATACAGCCGAGGTTGTTTTTATTTTTTTAACATCAGGCACATCGGGTATTGTCCTCAAATGTTGGTGCCTATTATAACATGAACTGTCACTTGCCTTCTCATGCCGCCTCTTATCACAAACAAAAGCATACATGGTTTTTTGGACGCTTTACTTGGATGACATATGACCCTGCAAAGCATACCTGAAGAAAGCAGGCCAAAGTCAAGTGTAACGTGTGTCAAGTGACTGTGAAGGATGAAGATCCGATACTGCGTACTATGGCTTGAATGCCAAGACTCGCTGGGAAATTACCGCGCAGGGCAACTCAATTAAATGTCTTCTTTTCCCAGCAATTACTATTAACGCAACCTTGTGCACCGTGGTTGACTGTGGTTTGCTCCACAGCAATATGAAACATATAGCTGAGCATACACACATGCATGCTCAATTTCACACTCCTTTAATGTACTTTATATTGATAGAAGGACTCTTAACTTTCAAATTATTATTATTATTATTAATAATAACTTGCAATGGTCCAACTTCCGCCTTCTCTTCCCCTCTCAGCTGTCATTCTCTCTCTCACACAGCGAGCGTCACACGGTCCTCGTCAAAAGTCAAAGTGTATTGAAAAAGATAGATGCAATCATTTCCAAAATTCACAAAATGTTTTTTATTCGACCAAATATTCTGCTTCAATCCATATTTGTTGCCGTTTAGCCTTTCAAAAACAATTCTTTCCGACTACTTGCTGCACACAAAGGGAGGCCCTCACCTGTATTAACCAGGCGCTCTAGCCGCAATCTCGCGGAACCACCGTTTACATTATAATCGCAACAACACAAAATCGTATTTTAAAAGGTATTTCAAACGCAACAACCAGCTTTATAACAGGCTACAATACAGCCCAGAGAAATGTGAAATAAAAATTCATACTAGGACCAAAAGCAACGCACTGCCTTGTTTAGCAGCACCGTCATAAGAACGGTCGGGCGGTTACTGCAGCAACACCAGCAAATCAAGCTGCTCCATTAACAATCAATGAATGGAAAGAACAAAGCAAAGTGGGGCTCCTTTTCCATTCAAAGTCGCATGAAACTCTTGCAGAACGGCCGCTGCGATTCAAACATCGCGATGAATGTTCATCATTGTGTCTGCAGGATTACGGCTGCCGGCGCCACAGAGAGCACTGCACCAAGCCAGCCATCGAAGAAGCGTGTTCGGCAAATTTAAAGAAAGCTGCTGCTAGCATTGATTGATGAGCCTAAACTAATCCCCAAATTAAAAAATTAAAATTCCAAGAGGTGGTGTTCAGCATTAGCACTTTGCGTTCAATACTCTGCACAGGTTACATTATTTTCTCGCCTGCGTTTTAGCCTGTGTTCCCAGGACACTCCAGAGCCCTAACAGTGGGACTGAATCTCAGTGTGCATGTCTGGTAGTTGGCCTGACCCCTTCTCTCAGAGCTCCTGCGGTGAAGGAGAGATGGCTGGCCACTGCCCATTTATAATCAAAGAGGTGCCTTCTGCCGAGTGTTTATGCGTGCAGGTGAGTCGGTGGTATGACATGTTAAGACGTTCTCTTTTAGACAGCCCGGCCCCGGACAGCATGACACACCAAGAGTAGGTCACGTATACATGGGGAACAGCACGCTGCACAATTATCATGATTAAAAATGTCCAGATACAAAGCAGGATAATGGACGGTGATGGTGTCGGACACATGGCGCTCTGTGTTATAGCAAGTAAACAAGTAAACATGGCAAAAAAATGGAGCAGAAGATCAGACGAGATGCAGAGCCTCATGCCGTGTTTGTACCACTGACATTGCTCTTCTTTGTTTCTTTAAAAAAAACAACAACATAAGGAATCATTCATACTTCGCTTACATTTTTCAGATTATTATTATTTAGTATTCATTAGCTTGGTCAAACTGACACTATAAGTCTTGGTTTGGGGGGGTTCTATAATGTAGTTTCTTTTTTAGTTTGCACCATATTATTGAACTTATCAGTGGTATTGTGTATAATGAAACATTTTCAGTGCCTTTTAATATTGGCTTAGTAGAATTGTGTATAATGAAACATTTTCAGTCCCTTTTAATATTGGCTTAGTAGACTAGGTGTTGGCCTTTTTCTTTTTTTTGCTTGAGTTACAATTACTTCATCAAATGCTCCCTGCTTTAGGACCAAACACAAACGGTGTGTGTGTGCGAGAAGGCAGACACCGGGCAGAGAAAAAAATCCCAATGAAGTGGTGAATATGGTGGAGCTCACCTGTAGTAGATCACAGGCGGGTTGGCTTTGGCGGCACAGTGGAATTTGACCAGATTTCCCTCCAGAACAGGCTGCGGCTCCACGGTGAGGTTGACAATTGGCAGGTCTGAGAGAGGGGGGAGATAATGAGAGGATGAAGGACAAAGCAGTACACGGGGGGCTTGGTCATTGTTTCAATGTTATCTGTGTCTATGGTTACACATTGTAAGGAGTTACTACATGTCACACGCCTCTGTGTGATGGACCTGTGCCGGTTTTCAGAGCGAGAGAGAGAAAGAGAGAGAGAGAGAGAGAGAGCAGTCTGGAGCCGATCCACATCACACATGTTTCACCCAAGAAGACACGGATGTTCCTATGTGGGAGGCGCACAATCACCATGAGCCAATCTGGAATCCATTTCAAATGAAATTAGCGGGAGATGCGGCGAATGCTTTTGAGGATTTTAGGCCCGAACCCAAAACGGGTGGCATCCACCAGTCTCGGCATCTCTGAAACACGAGCCACCCAAGTAATCCACACTACATCATGGCTCACACAGACAGCTCTGTTGGTGAACAACCGTCCACATCACAGCAACATTTAGTCAAGTTATTTTTCTTGTTTGACAGAGAGATATCACAGGGAAGTTTTAAATGAAGATCCCACAAGCGGTGCATGCGCAACTCTAACAATGTGCTATTGACTTAGCATATATCCGAGCCAAGTTTGACTTGTTTCCAAAAATAAAAGTAGTGCTGGGGGAAAAACACCTGTGACTTGTGTGATTTCTGAAGCCCTCCAAAGCCAAACAACTAGCGGAACAAGTTTCTTTCTGTAAAAGTAAAGGAGACAACATTATAATAAATCTGTTAAATTAATAAGCAATGCCATAATAAACCAAATAAATAAATATTAAATGAAGAAAGGAAATGCCTCACTAAATTAAATGAAGAAAAACCAATGAATAAATAAGTATTTCATTGCTTATTTATGGTTCAAAGAGGGCTATAATTATAATGTTTACCTTTTTATTAATTAACAGAGCTTCATTTTAATTATTTCTCTACATTTATAATGATTCCTGTTAGCAATTTCCCACTCGGCTCTTTATTTATTACGCTGCAGATTCAATTAGAAAGGACTCAGCCTGTCAGTCACCATGAAGAAACAGGTTTTTCTTTCTTTATCTGTATCGCAATGAAAAGCTTCAACAATCCCATCCTTATGATATTCAACACAAGATTCAAGGGCATGTACATTGTGAGTGTTCGAGCTAAAAGGTATGCTAATCCTGTCAAAGTAAACAACCAAGCAAGTGTTGTCTTGAATTAAATACATAAAAAGTTAACTTTCAAATTGGTTGGCTCACTGTGCGGACAAAGGAAACAGACAGCTCTTATTTAATTTTCAACATTTCAGTCATTTATATGTGTAATTACTGGATTTACTTGGTAAAGTTATAATTCGCTTTTAAAGTAACACATACATTTAATTAGACATTGATTTATTTCTTACCAAAAAATACCATATATTGCAGTTGGTCATTTATTTCATTTACTCTTAAAAACTTATAACTTAAAAACTATGAATTGAATAATTGATACATTTCTTATTATATAATTAGCACTGTCTATTTATTAGTACAAATCTGTTACATAAAAAAAAAAAAACATTAAGCAAAACGCATTTATTGTGAAAATCTCCCTTTGTATTCTCTAATCGTCCTGGTCCTGGCTCCATCGGTGCATTCCGGATTGGGCTGTTGCACTTGACGGGCGGACCGTGTTCCGCGCTGGCAGAGCGCAGGACTATGTCGGGACCAGAGGACGCGGACTGTGTGCTTACATTACATTACATTACATTACAGGTCATTTAGCCAGAGCGACTTACAGTGAACCAACTACAGGGACAGTCTCTCTGGAGCAACTCTGGGTTAAGTGCCTCGCTTTCTATTTGAAAGCCTGACCACTAGACTGTTTACATTCCTCCTGATGCAAATAAGATAAAATAAAAATACAATAAATGAACCTTGAACTGATAAACACACGTTTTGAGTGCTTAATGCTCACTCTTGTATCTGTTCAGTACAAAAGTCATTGCAGTATTTAATATTTTGAAGCATATCAGTGTCTGTGATGCGCTCCACCTAACGGGCACGATGGAGGCGAATGTTGGCACTCCATGCAGCCAGCTGACTCTACAGCACAATATCTACCAGCCTTTTAAAATTATTTTAGTTAACAGAGCGCAAACAAAGCCTCACAACATCACAGCAACGCAAACAAAAGCCACATTTACTATTTTTTTTTTTTCAGAGAATCAATTACATCAAAGTCTGGGACAAAATAACCTTCCGATGCACTGTAAGTGAAATGCCCTTTTAAGTACAACAAAACTGATTCAGAGGGAGAAAGCTTCAGTTCTCGCTGGTTGGGGGAAAAAAAACAAAAAAAAAAAAACATCTTGTTTTTTGCACCGATACAAAAGACAGGACTAAAGCACACCAGGCTGTATAATTCATTGTAATCTGCTTGGGTAGTGTCAAGGCTGCCACGGAAAGAATGAAAGGTGCAGTAATAGGCATTATCAAACACTCCCACTCAGTGACTCTCAAAGTGCTAAAGTGCTTTGAGGAATACAGTGAAGGCACTTACTGAGGTATTTCTCCAAGTCTCAGTGTAGTTTTTCAATTTAAAAAACTTCCAGATATTTGATTTTAGCCAGTAGAACTCACCTGCAGTCTGCAAATGACTTTATTATGTTGAATGGGACTTACTGGTAACAATTTTCATTTAAGAAACAAGACCTTTTTAGATTGAATGAGGCATGAGTGGAGTATTGTCGATGAACTCAGACAACATTTTTGTCTCAAAACAATAGCAGTCCATGGGTTTCTACGGTTAACTTTGTGAATGCATTTGACATTTGGAATGAATGAAAAAAGAAAGAAACTGCTTCAATGTAAGTGACTAAATGCTACATCTCATAATTTTATGAGTGTAGTGCACTTCAAACGTACACATTTTAAAATAGCTCTTAAAACACATTGGCGTTCATTGTGCTTTTGCGTGTCCTGCAAAATGAAGTTAGATGTTTCTGTGGTAAGGGTGTGCAGATCGATATCAAAATATCTCGTTGTGAAGATTCTAACGGCAATAGGACGGATCCCAAACAAAAAAAAGGATAACTTTCTCTCTTTCTGCGCTGAGTAGAACTATGCAAACAAGGTTCCGTCATCGTGACCACATCTAAGTGCGCCAACTCTTTGGTTCCCCACTGTCTGTGTCGCGTTGTGCGCATTAAAACAACAACAACATACTCGTCGGGCAGGAGTCACGCAGGCGCCGCAACTACTTTAGTCCGACACACAATTGCAGTGCTGGCAGAACGAACGCGGGGCATTGTTTAGAGCCATTTCAGATTGAGCCTATTGATGATGCGTTCACCTCCTGAATCATGACACACTGCTTGCCATCGTATCGACTCTGGCACGGTATTACTTGTTATCGGATCGAAGCAAGATTTTGCAGTATCGCCCGACCTCCAGCACGTGGTTATGGTCAGGGGAAGATTGTGGTCTGGTTTAATACAGAACAAGTATTTAAAAAGCACGAGACACAGCCCTGATTATTAACGTTTAACCAACCTCCATAACCGAAGTGCTTTCCTCATCTAAACCTAACCACAGACAGGAGTCTAGATGTGAACCTTCATCTGTGGTGCCACAGTCCTGCCATCCACCTCCCTGGGACTCCAGCCAATTACATTTGGGAAACACAATGCAATTTGGGGGGGAAAAAATATAGCAATATACAATACACTCCCCACACAAAAAGTTGGCAGTCAGCTGTTATATTGGCTCTTTTCTTATTCCCCTCCATAATTTTGAGATAAAAAAAAACTAGACTAACCTTCTAATTCTATTGTGAAGTTTGAAGGTTATCTTTGCTGAAGCAACACTTTGCCTGTTAACTCCAGCTTGTTAGAGGCATTACTGTATGGTGCGCTCGACACTAAAACAGGAAGCCGTTCCTATTTAAATCTGCACACATTTTAATGCTAAGCTTCAGGTTTCTGTTACAGGCGACTGATGATTTCTTCTATTCTTATTGAAATTTTCCTCGTGAGGTATCTTTGTCTTTTCAATATTCAGTCTGGCTGTATCTGCGCTCTCCCTACCACTATTCTCCTCTACTCCGAAGAGAGAAAAAAGGACGGGAAGTATCCTCCATTCACAACACAAAATCAACTGTAACTTGTCCATCATGAAAAGCCTTCATTTTTGCAAGGCTACATATTTTTACAAACCTAACTTTACTATGAATTAATTAAATTTCATGAAAATCCAAATCATGGAATCAAGACTCCCTACTATATCAACCCATTAGCCCAGGTACTGGAAACCCACATTGAGGATTCATGCTTCAAAAGCAAAGCGAAAGGTTAACAGCGTTTACAATGAAATGCTCAAACATTTATTTATTTTTTTTACCTGATTACTTTGTAAGAATGTTGCCATGACTTGACTGGACAATGAACATTCCGTTGCCTGTGTTGTAACCTCGATTCCCATTGGCCATTGTGTTTATTGGGATAAGCCTGAAAGTCCTCAGGAAAAACCTGACTCCAGAGTGGGCCTGAGAGCACTGGGTTCACAGTGGGTGTATACCATATTCCAATTTGTATGAGGTGAAGGCTAACACAGTTGTCAGCCCTGGGCAGACGGGGGGTCTCAGCCCAGGACTGAGTGTTGAGTGAAAAGCCCCTGATATGGCTGCAGGCTTGTAGCCGCCACTCTCAGAGCTCAGTCAACTCTGTCACACTTGTAAGCCTGCAGCAATACCCTCAAACATAATGCTAATCACTCTTCCTCTCTTTATTCTAAACGAAACTCAACTGCAGCACTTCTTGTGTATCAAAAATGAGTTTCATATAAAGTCCTTCCCAATGTTATTTGGACTGCTATTAGACCAATAGTTCTAATGATAAAGCACACATGCAAAAAAAATCTGTGCTTTACGATGTCTTCAGTGATCTTCTTCTTTCAGACTCCAGACACAACTGTGGTGTGCTTAGAGACCCTCTTCCAGCACATTGGCTAATTAACTTTTGTCTGTGGATTGCATTAGCTTACACTTTGGAGCTGGCCAGAGTCCGATAGAAGTACACCCAGAACAAAGAAAATATTGAGAGTCTGTCACAGAGATCAGACTCCTGGGATGTTATACTTAAGTGTGGCTCTACTTTGGCGATGTTACACAAGAGTGCATTAGCATTTTTAGTACGTGTGTCTTTTCGGTGTCCCTGGGGATCTTTGTGGACACTACACTTCTGCATTTGGCTATTCATTATCAAAGAAAAATGCATTATTTAGCCCACACTCCTCCTCTCTTTGTGCAATTACCTTCAAAGCTTCTCCCTTTTTTACAATTACCCAGGGACAGAGTCCACTTCTGTGCTCCTCTGTGCCCTGACTCCTACAGCTCACTGTGGGGAGAGGAACAACACAAAATTAAAGGCACTCTGTAAAATAACAAACTTTTCTTTCTTTTTTTTTTAATTGCCAGACCTGATTCTCCTCATGTTACTCTGAGTTCAGGATTAGTCAGTTTCGATTTGTAATTCATGTAACACAGATCTTCCATACATAGTGTATGAATTAGGTAGGGTACTTACTAGCTCTGGTTTACTTTATTGTTGATATAGATACTTTGAGCTTTGCTATATTTACCGTATCAATTAAAGGAATATTCTGACAATTTGGGAAAGCCAGTTGTTGCCTTACCCAGGACATAGAAGATCGACATCGTTTTGATATCTGTGTGTCAAATGTCAAAATCACATTAGAAGCGTTTGGTGAGCTGTACACAGCCCAGGCGACCAGTGGTCGACCTGCCTGGGAGCCAGCCTGGCCTACGCCTGGTGCCCCGAAGGCATTCTGCCAGTGCAGTACAGTGTTGGCTGCAGAGTGCTTCTCCGAGACAGCAGCATCTGCCTCCCATCAATATTAACTGCCAGTGGTTAACATTGGCTGTCCCCAGTGGTGAGGTGCTGTGCTTTCTTAGACCTCCATGAGTCTCTGCAGCCTCTCCACCTTGACAGTGCCATCATAACTTATTCATCCAGCACCTGTCACCCCCCCCCTCCCTCTCCTACCGTCAAACAGCAAAGCTCATGAGCTCATGGCTGCCTTTGCAAACTTGCTGAATTGCTTCTTTGTGTTTTAACATTCCCTCTCCAAAACAACCTCACCCAGTGCACATCCTCACCTCACAGCTATACAGTATGTGCATTTTAAATGAAACAAAGAGTGTATGTTTAAGCATTTGGCTCGAATACTGCATTGGGAATGGTTTAGCCTAGTGTGACAAACTAATGGCAGGGCCGCTACTCCAAACAGCCCTCACTTTGCTTTGGAGGCAGACTGAATTGGCTGTTTCCTGAAGATAGGCACATTTCAGTGTCTCTGGAGGTGTTTGGAGGCCTGTCAGTGGATGCCAGGGAGCTCTATTACCAGAACTGCCGCTATAGTTCAAGGCCATCCAAAAACACAAGTGGATGGGGTAGTATCAAACAATTGTTTTTTTAACTCTCCACTTTCAATGGAATACGGTGCTGCCATTCTTTTGTATGACAAAAGGATTAGGGGACCATTCTTACAATAATCAGTTAGCTCACGCATCTTAGTCAGTCCAAAGCTATACCCTATGCGCTCCATTCTTTTTGGATGGCAAAACTGAAATAGAAAAAGAATTCACGGATGTGAAGAAAAGATTTGTCAAAACAAAAATGCATCTCTGAATAGAATTTTCTGCTTTATTAGTCATACTTAATGGATTTGAAGGCACTGTGAGGAATACAAAAGCCTCCCATTTCAAAACCATGGAGAGTTCGGAATTGTGTAGAAATACTTTTTGTCATGAAATAATATCATCTAACAATTTAATTATTCATAGAGGCGCTATATTTTGTGTGTTTGGATGACACTATGAAAAGGTAATAATAATGATAATAATTACATTTATATGTAAAACGCATAGACCCAAAGCACCAGGGACAGATACAAAAACAAAAGCTGCAAGCAGGGATGAACGGGTCCTGACACATCCACACGTGTCGGGGGCACTGGCGGACAATGCAGCACATTGCCTTGACCATTGGAGACTGGGCGCACAAGTAAACATTATGTATTGCATGGAGTGTGATGCACAGGAAATGAAATACCTGCGATTATTGCACCACTTGCTGTGTCCACTATATGGTGCTAGAGAACTCGCGATTAAATAAACATCGTATTGCTCTATATCATGTGTAGACCACACAATATAGTTTTCAGGTAAATCGGATGATGTTGATTTCCTGTTACCAGCAGGTGGAGCTATGGCTATGAGTCCAAATTGTCATGTAGATGTCTTCAGGCCGCAACTCTCATTAAGCATAAGAAATTTGGAGCAGATTGAAGAATGTATGCAGAAGTTACAATTCAATCATGACAAAAAAAAGGCTGGGCGATTCCAGAAGAGATTATATTTGCCAATAAGCATGACTAAGGGAAATAGAAAAAAAAAAAGTCACGAAAAAAGCACACGTTTTTAATTAAATGATATACACTGTCATTGGCTGAGAACATAACATGTGTAATTGTCTAATTTTCTGTGCCATCGTGTTCATGTGCTTTCCCCAACTTCCATGCAGATTTCACTGTAGACTGACAATGATTTCTTATGATTTGTTTTTGGCTACTTTAAAACACCATCAATAAGAGTAGCCATAATAAGGAAAAAGTATAAATTATTAGTCTACAGACCGTTTATAGTTTATCTGATGAAGCAGTAGGTTCATCAGATAGGAGGAGAAGAGCATATTTTATCTTATGCAAATAATTTATTTGAAGTTTTTACTTACGCTGAATATCGATTGTGACAGAAGCATCTTTGCCGTTGGGGGCTGCCTTGTTTGAAGCTCGACAGGTGATCTGCTGACCTGACTCAATGTTGGAGGGAGATAGGTAGAGTGTGCTGACTGTGCTCTCCCTCTTACCATCCCGCAACAAGGTCTGAGGAATTAAGGACAAAAGAGAGAAGTGTTTCAAAAAGTCATATACATGTATTATTCATACAAGAGCATCATTTCATCAACACGGGAAAAAAAACACACACACAGAACTTTAGCAATGGACTGTTTGAACTTGAGTTGATGGAGCATGAAGAGCATACCGCTTCTTAACCCGGCACCATTATCATACACATTACAATCTCACAATAATTTGTGAATTTGCCTTTTAACACGGCAACACATACAGAGATAAGGACTCAAAGTTACAGGTTACAGGACCGCGCACACATTTTTTCCGCCACGCCCCCGACAGGCGCACGCACCCACACACAACCTCTCTCTCTTCCACACACACACACATACACACACACACTATCACATTTGTATACATATTCTGTTTTGATTGCTTGGTATTAGGTTTTTAAGGTTTAGGCATGTTGAATGAGACTGGTTAGGGTGAGGGTAAGAATACCATGGTAAGCCATTTTTGCATACCTATTGATTGTGTTTAAAGCCGGTAATGCTGCACAGTTACAGATAAAGTTAGTATTACACTATTTTTACAATCAGATGGCTCCGTAGGATTAATTCCAACTCGTGTGATCCAAACATTTTCAATAGCTGCAGAGCATTGTAAAGTCCAAAAGGCAAGATTGATAAAAACAAATAAAAAAAAAAAGATGTAATCATTCTCACGTGTTCTGAAATATTCTGCTTTAATCCATATTTGCTGGCATTAATCCTTCACAAAAACAATATTTTCACGTCTCCATCCATCCATCCATCCATCTTCATCCGCTTATCCGGGTTCGGGTCGCGGGGGCAACAGCTCCAGCAGGGGACCCCAAACTTCCTT
>CALSBV010010655.1:8617426-8628410 GCA_943590825.1 Bovichtus diacanthus
TTTCCCCTCACTCGTGAACAAGACCCCTGGGTACTTGAACTCCTTCATTTGGGGTAAGGACTCATTCCCTACCCGGAGTAGACAATCCACCAGTTTCCTGCTGAGAACCATGGCCTCAGATTTTGAGGTGCTGATCCTCATTCCAACCGCTTCACACTTGGCTGCGAACCGAACCAGTGAGTGCTGAAGGTCACAGGCCGATGATGCCATCAGGACCACATCGTCTGCAAAGAGCAGCGATGCGATCCCCAGCCCACCAAACTGCAACCCCTCCTCCCCCCCGACTACGCCTCGATATCCTGTCTTGTCATGTCTTACCAAGACATGCGGCCTCAGATCAGATGATACGATTACAAAATCGATCATCGATCTTCGGCCTAAGGTGCTCTGGTACCATGTACACTTATGAGCATCCTTATGTTCGAACATGGTGTTTGTTATGGACAGCCCATGTCTAGCACAGAAGTCCAATAACAATCAACCACTCGGGTTGAGATCAGGGAGGCCGTTCCTCCCAATCAAGCCTCTCCAGGTGTCTCCATCGCTGCCCACGTGTGCGTTGAAGTCTCCTAGTAGAACTATGGAGTCCCCTACTGGAGCCCCCAACAGGACTCCATTCAGGGTCTCCAAGAAGGCCGAATACTCTGAGCTGCTGTTCGGTGCATATGCACAGACAACAGTCAGAGTTTTCCCCCCCATAACCCGTAGGCGTAGGGAGGCGACCCTCTCGTCTACCGGGGTAAACTCCAACGTAACGGCACTCAGCCGGGGATTTGTGAGTATCCCCACATCCGCCCGGCGCCTCACACCCTGAGCAACTCCAGAGAAGAATAAGGTCCAACCCCTATCCAGGAGTACGGTTCCAGAACCGAGACTGTGCGTAGAGGAGAGCCCAACCAGATCTAACTGGTAGCGCTCCACCTCCCGCACAAGCTCCGGCTCTTTCCCCCACAGAGAGGTGACGTTCCACGTCCCCAGAGCCAGCCTTTGCCGCCCAGGTCTGGTCCGTCGAGGTCCCTGACCTTCACTGCCACCCGTCTGGCAATGTACCCGACCCCAACGGTTCTTCCTGCGGGTGGTAGGCCCACAGGATGGAGAGGGGGAGGGGTGCCACGTTGCTTTTTCGGGCTATGCCCGGCCGGGCTCCGTGGCAAACCCGGCCACCAGGCACTCGCTGACGGGCCCCCCTTCTAGGCCTGGCTCCAGACGGGGGCCCCGGGCTTCCTCCGGGCAGGGTCACACCTCCTCTTTTTTGTTGTTCTATTAAGGTTTTTATGAACCATTCTTTGTCTGGCCCCTCGCCTGAGACCAATTTGCCATGGGAGACCCTACCAGGAGCACTAGGCTCCCGACAACACAGCCCTCAGGTTCATAGGAGCACCCAAACCCCTCCACCACGGTAAGGTGATGGTTCTCGGAGGAGGTAATAACACAAACTAATACAAAAATTATTCTGGGCACAATCTTAGTCACTTAAATGCCGTGGGTGCCACACTATGTTGCCATCCCTCCATGAACCCACCCACATCACTTCAAACATGTCTATGTGCCTTAGTATTAGAGGACAATCTCAGTGATTGTGCATGTGGAAGTCTGGTGTATGGAACACATTAGCAGTCTTCATGGATTATGCTTACATTTTGTATGTAGCATCAGACCAACACATGTGATTGTTCTTGGAGACCATGCAATCTTACCTCTAGCACCATCATCAGACCAAACTGTCATCAACTATAGTAGTGTATCTCCTCACCCATTAATATTTGCAATGCATTTTCATGCTTCCAACATAGTACTTGAATACTTGATTCTTGACTTTCTTCTAGATGCACGTTCACGACCAAACATTACATTTTCAATTTCAAAAAGCAATAGCTCAAATAACATGTGCTAATCACATTCATACAGTCAAGAGGGAAACGTTTTTTTTTTATATCTTTTTCCTGTGTCATAACCAGGCAACACTTATTTCACAAAATATGCTCTGCAAATTGAAGTTCCAAAGAAAAAGAAACCACACCATGACATTTCCTCCAGTGCCATAATCATGCCAACCTTTCACTGGCAATGTGTGAATGGCTGCGTTTATAGAGTTATGCTACAAAGTACTTTACCTACTTTTGTCTCAAGGATAGGCAAGGTTTCTCAAAAATGTCTAAAGACCTGGATGATCTTCAAACATCCTTTCTCCCCGAAATACCGGTTACACAACTAATGTGCCACAGCGAAAACATTTTGAAGGAAAGGTAATCAGAATCAGAAAACCTTTATTCGTCCCACAGCGGGGACATTTACAGCACTACAACAGCAAAGGGACAGTGCAGATAAAAGGGTAATATAAGATAAGTACAAATAAAATAAAAAACAAAAAAACAACAAACGTGGTATATAAGTAGCAGGTTAACATAATACAGTAAGTGAACATGTCAGAGTAATACTCTAGCAGCCAGTAATAACAATAATACATAGTAAAAAAATAGATCCTGACCAGATAACATTTTCTGTTAACATAATATTAAAAGGTTGTTAATTAACTTATCAGACAAGTCACAAAATGTGGATATTGAGCGTATCAGTAACATGTTGAATGACAATGTCTTGTGTACCGTAAATTATCATAAATATTTGCTGATAACTATACAACACCATGTAGCAAATCTTTGTAAATGGAAATGACAGTTGTAAGGGCATAAAACCAATGATTTGTTGATCTTTTACGAATCCAGACTCTATCAATTGAATCGCCACCAGTGCTGGAAGAAAATGTTTAAGTTAAATTGAATTGTGACCTTAAAATCGAAAGTAAAATTGAATCATAGATTTGGAAAATTGTGACACTCCTACTGGTAAAACAGTTGATAGCAAGTGGGCGTTTTGAAATTGTGTCCTTGTGCATTCAGGTGCTTAGGAGAAACAGTAAAAAAAAAAAATAATAATCTACACTACTCTGTCAGCGCCTGTCAGATAGTTTATTTTGATCTTAGAGCAACGTCTCCTCCCAAATAAAACATTATTGCATAAAGAATGGAGTAAAGGCAACAGAACAAAGAACAATTATCTATCTGGAACATTGGATAACGAAAAAGAAAAATCAAATCCATTGGGAAAACAACATAAAGCCTTTGGGCCTTGAATGGGCCTCGGGCATCCACTCCCAATGGTGCCTCCCGGTTTCCCAGTGGACAGATTTTGTTTGATGGTGAACATTTCCACAAGCTGAGTGTCCAGATTCTTCCCGTTTGTAGGACCCAGTTCAATCCCTGGGAAGAAGGTCACCCAAGAAAAGAGCCTTCACCACTGTATTCATCACTCTGGGGCCACAATGGCTGTGTGTAATGCAAGGAGCCAGTATAAAGTGAAAGAGTGCATTCCCTCATGCTGCTTACTCAATCCACTGTGCACTTATATAGTTAGAACTGTACTTTACTTTGTAGCTTCAGTTCTCCCCCCCCCCCCCCCCCCCCGAGACATCGAAGTTGGTGGTTCAGAGCGGTTTGAACTTCTAGTTTAGCCTAGAGAGGATGCAGCCAAGGGAGCAAAGGCAGCGAAGAGTGACAGAGCAGCATAGGGGGTATGAATGAATTGAAGGGAAGGTACAGGTGAATGTTACGCAGCCTCATAGTCTTAGGCTAAGTAAGATTTTTCACCAATTTCTTGTTACAGAGAGCAATGCACATGGATTACTACCCCCCCCCCTACACCTCGACATCACCGACATGGGGACAAACGCAATAATTTTCACTGGGATTGACTCAATTGCGACAGAAACAAAAACCCATGCCATCAGAATAATGATCCTACATCTACACTCGCACCTCACATGTTGGTGTTCAGGCCTCCAGTGTAGATGAATGTTAACTAGATGAATACTTAACTGAATACTTGAGTTCAGTGACACTAACACACCTTGTCTATACTCCTTTCAAAGTTCTTTAAGAACTCAATACGTCTCCTGATCCAGGGCCATTCGCATTCACTAAAGGTTCATTTGACTTTCTGAAGTGAAAAATAACGAACGTGAAAACGTGCAAAAAGAATGGCAAACAGTTGAAACCAACGATGTTGTTGTTGTCTGTAAAGAGGTGTTAGGATGCAAATTAATCCGAAACATTAAAATTAAATTTTAATTACATAATTCCGGACTGCTGTATATAATGATCCTTATACATTTTTTGGTTTCCAATTCCTCTTGTAACTGCAGCTTGGTAGGCAAACCTTGAGATTTGAAAGCGTTTAAAAGATCGGTCATTAAAAAAAATGAATAGCCTGAAACAAATCTCTTGAATTAAACACCCCGGGATTTACTTGTCCTCTTTTCCTCACTCGGATTCAGCTTTAAAGTCTGAGGTAGGCACATATACTTGCTTTGTAACATCTCTTCCATTCTCCTACTTGTTTATAAAGTCTCCACCTGCTTTATTCTGCACATTATTCTAAGAATCCAATTGGTTTTCCAGGATAACACCACACCCAGCGCTTTAAACGTCGTTTGATGTGTGTGTGTTACTCACAGAAAGTGGATCCATAATAATAACATGCCTTTTCAGTCGTCCCCTCAAACAGTAATCTCTATAAATGAATATAAAACACACACACACACACACACACACACACATACACAAAAAAAAGAAGACCAAAATCAGTTGAACTATTTGAATAACAATGGTTCATTGTTATCAGAGCTGCACTGGGCCGCTATTATTAATAATTTACCGATCATCAAAGAGTAGAATAGCTGCTGGGTTTGGCATGATGCAGGACGACATATTCCCACTGTGGCAGTGATAGACTGGATAGTAGAAAAACTCTATCCTTTTTTGGTGGAAAGTGACATTGTTTGAACTTTTTGTTTTACAACAGTCCAAAAGTTCTCAGATTTTAAATTGGACACAAATCTTATTTTGAGTGAATTGAAATGGTACACGACCCTGTTGTAATGTTTTTTTGCTCATGAACTTATTTACATAGGGGAAAATAAGCAAAGTGCAGTGAGTGCTTCAATTATTAATCTCTTCCCTGAATAGATGTCATTTCACTGCCAAATATCCATTGCTCCGTAAATCTTACACAAGGTATTCCAGCAGAGCAAATACATAAATGCATATATACATGCAAACATTATGTCACATAAAACACTCCGAGGCACAAAGAACTTACACACAAGATTCTCCTCTCTAATTCATTTGGAAAATAGTAAGTGCACACTGTCATATGGAATAATGTAATACGGCATGTATGTATATATTATTGATGAGAGAAGCTGTGTCTGTCTTTAATAAACATGTTTAAGTGACTTGGCTCTGTCTAATTTATGAGGTTTCTATAATGAATCAAGGGCTGTTGGCCTGCCACATCTACAAAGCTTAACTGCACTAAGACTCGACATCAGGGGAATACGCCATTAAAGGGACCTCTCGCTCTTTCTGTTTGCAGCCCGGGACTGAACAAAGTGAGCAAACTGCCAAAGAAAACATCAATAATTAACAACATTGGAGCATTTTTCCAGATTTTGGTCACATTTAAAAAGCATCGCAGAAAAGTTTCACTCTCGCCCTGTGGATCAAATTAAAGCACCTCAGCTGGCATTTAATTGATGTAGCAAACCTTTTGCAGGGCAGGTGTTAGAAGGAATGGTAAAATCAATGCACGGGGATAGGGTGTGTGTGTGTGTGTGTGTGTGTGTGTGTGTGTGTGTGTGTGTGTGTGTGTGTGTGTGTGTGTGTGTGGGGGGGGGGGCGTAGGGGTGCTATTCTTTTAAGGATGTAGGGAACGCCTGGTTCTGTCATGACTGAAACCTTCTTTGTCTAATTGTAATGCCGCGGTCCACATCTTTCTCTGGGTTTACTTTTCTCATCTCACCCAGAGCGTTCCAATATTTGAAGATATTAACAGTTTATATGAAGTAATTTTACACAGTCCAGAGGTAACTAACTGTAAACCATGACGGCTGTTGATTTAACCGCTGGTGTAATTAGAAACAATGTCCTCGTTACCATAATATGATATAATATATGATAATATTGGCGCAAATATACCAGTCTACTTTTTTTATTTCATTTAAGTTTTTTGATATTTTACTGCAAACCATCATATATTTATGTGTTCACGATTTTATATTTCTACCCAATGATGTCTTTGATGTCTTCGTCCAGTTTTGAAGTTGTCTGCTGTCTTGCAACTAAATGCTTTCACACTATGAAGCGTACGCCTTAGTTAGTGGCTGCTGTCTTATGCACTGTTGGTTTGAAAAAGAAAAAGCAACTGAAATAATGCACTTTCATAACGGGATGAAATGCATACAAATCTGGAGCTGGGGGCTGAGAGTTTGATCCTCAAATCTTGAGTTTTGAGAAATAAAAAAAAATTAATACACTGTATAAGTAAACAAGCATCCCTGAAGTTAACTACAGACAGCGAGGGCAGAGTAGAGACAAAGAAAAAAATGACACAACCCTGAAAGAAAACGGTTATCTTCCCCACCCACGGGGGGAACATTCCTTGTTGTTCGTTTGTTGTGCTGTTGGCTTTTAAAACAAAAAAATTAAATCATGTCTTCAGAAATGTTAGCAAAGTTGTTAGATATTTATTCTTTGTTCTCACTCAGCGTCGGGTCTTCTTGGCTCTGTCTATACCTGTGGCCTTGAGTGAGAAGGTGTCTAGTAGAGAAGTAAATAGATTCCTGTTTTTTTTTTTTGATACGTGATGCCTGGCCACATGCTCCAAAGACTGCCGGCTCCATACTATCTAAATGTACAGTCATCAGTTTGAAAATAAATAAATAAAAGCCAACTACGAACCAAAAGTAGGAAAAACATGCGGAAAATTCGAGAGCCAGTCAAACTAACACTGCTGTCTTAAAATAGTTGTGTTAGCCATCTTTGTGTTTACTGTGCCACTAAATGGGGGCTGTTCTTTTTTTGATAGTTTGTCTATTGGTTTGAATCCAAAGTGGCAGAAACGAGAAAACGATTCATACTTCTTTTCGTCATCCCACCACCAGCAGTGAAGCCTACGCGGAAGTGGCAAAAAACTGCAGTTTATCAAATGGTCACTAGAGGCTGACTCCAATAGTGAGTCCATGTCCACAGACCCCCATGTTAAAATGTCCAACTTTAACAGAAAAAAATAAACATGTTAAAGTTAAGCCTTTATTAGGGGTGTGGCCGCTTTGAGTGACAAGTGGGTGTCTCAGCTTGCTAGCCGCTTATGATCTGCTTTGCTGCATCACCCACCTCAACTCCAGCGAGGATGCCCTTTTGTTTGATATGTCGGGAGTTAGACGGTGTCTTTGCCAAAATGCCTCAACGGCTCTTCAGAAACCTATGGGTGACGTCACGGAGACTACTTCCATATTTTAGACAGTCGATGGGTCTAACCCGTGTACCACTGGCTGAATTCCAGTTGCTACTGCTACTAGTTGGTGGGTTGTCTCCCAGAGCTGCCACCTACTCTCTTCCAGGCGAAGTAGTGTCATGGCGGCGGGTAGGACAAAACAAAACTTATTTTTTCTTGTTTTTTCTCACTTTTGAATTAATGCAATACAAATGTACACAGACCCTATACCTTCAATGTGATTGACAAGCCCTCACGACAGCTCTGCTTCTTCGTCCCCTCGTGTTGGACTGAGGGCAGACTAGATGCTACAGCAAGTCACTAAACAACAGTAACAACAGTGTATTGATGTGTCTTGACAAGACCTTTTTCGGAGGTAAACACACAGACAGAAGCAATGGCGAGGATTCAATAGGCTTGCCACTAGAGAGGGATGATAATTTGTCCGCATGATTGGTGTCCTCACTATTTCACTCTCACTGAAGTTGATATCTAATTCATCTGACAACACAGGGTGAAAGACACATTTTTTTCCAAGGCTGGTTATCACTTCAGAGTCAGCATGGTGGCAGCAGCGTGGTCGAGCGCTCACTGAAACTGGACTTTGATGGCAGGACTGATGCTGGATCACACCTGCCAAAGTTCCCTTGAACAGGACACTTATAGATGGAACGGCGTCACATAATTAAGACACACAACAACAATAAAAATACAAACTATATTCTGTTACAGTGCAGAAAGATAAGATGTAATCAGATTGCTGATACATTTCGTAAAAATGGGGATTATTGTCAGGATTACAATTTTAAAATGTGTTTTAAAAAAAAATTAAAAGGACGATATACTACCATGCAGCTATGCGTACACATTACAAACCCCTCACAACACAAGTCTCACACAATGGCCTCTCACGTTGGTGAAAAAGAGGCTTTTATCGGGTGGAAATTCTGCCATCATTTTCTATGTAAAAGGGGAACAGCATCACAACGTATGCCTTCCATCTGTGAACAAGCGGGTGAGGTGTGAATAGCACACTTAAAAAAATAATGATACATTTAATGCGCATTACTGATTATTAAGTTTAAATAAAGGCTTTTCTTTTTTTTTTTTTTTTTTTTACATTTATTTCCTCTTGTCTTTCTTTGCAAATGTGGTATTGAGGTAATCCAAAAGTAACGGAAAGTAATCAAGTTATGTTACTTTAATGTTGTGATACTTGGATTAGGTTACCGACTACACTTTTTAACAGGTAATTAGTAATTGTATCGGAATACATTTTAAAGTAACCTTCCCAACACTGGTGAGCAGTCTGTTCATGTGCGTCTTGACCATTTTGACTGAGCTCATATTCAGTGAGGAAACTTCATCAGCATGATGCCGATATGCAGAGTGAATATTCCAATGATTTATTAATCCCACAGGTAAATTGCAAGGAGTTCCATAAAGTACAGATCTATGACTTTCCAAGACTGTACTGGGAACCATAAGGTACACTTTTTATATATACCGGTATATATATATATATATATATATATATATATAAAACCCCGCCACTGGTCTGAAATCAACAAGGTATTTAACCTTGTACCTTTTTGTGGCCAAAGGACTGATGCGGAAATACGGGAAGATACACACAGGACCTTCACCAACAGACAATAGTAAAAAAAAAAAAAAAGAAGTGTGAAAAGAAAAATATTGTGTCTGACAAGTCATCAATGATTACATTTCTCCCAAACCCAGTTCGAACCAAATCACTCTGAAGGTCAGACACAATCCCTCCAGCACATCTCCTGTTTATCCCTCTGTTTATCCCTCTCTGTCTACCCAGCACCTTAAGAAAACAGTAGGACCAGTTTGTACACATATTGAATAGATTGATATTCGCGTTATGTTTCATAGAAATAAAATAGGAAAATATTTGAAAGATTATTTTTGCAGAAATTATTTTGTAGAAGAGATCATTCAATTTAAATTATCCCGGCGGCAACATTTGGAATTTAACCAGCTAATCTTCACAGAACACCCACTGGCAAGCGTCTGGATGGTTTAAGTAATATGATCTAACACCGGTGAGGGATGTCATGATATCCGATACTTTGGTACCAATTCCAAAATAATCGTTTTTCCCGGGAGTCCCAATGCTATATTGTGCACAACAAATGTGTGTGCTGAAATCGACAGAAAAAGAGCTAGTTAACGTCGGCTGTTAGCTGTGAGCAGCGTGTGGGCGACACAGTCCTGCCTGGTTGAATAACTGATCTTACAGCTAGCGTTACCGGAGCGAGGTTCCTTTTAGTTAAGCCCTATTCAGTAAAATTTAGCCAAGGTAAGTTATAAAGTTATCGTGATGTGTTCAAATGTAATCTTGAGTAACTTGAATAAATAGCCTACAGATGTTTTTTTTATATATTTTTAGCAATATAAAATAGATATTAGAGAGGGAATTATGACCTGTTAACTTCCTAACAAAAACAGTACGCAAACTGTAATAAAGGAGTGCATGTTGAAGTACACGGGATAAATTGTTTTCGTCGCAGAATCTCACTGGTTTTGGTTTTGATTTACAACATTTCTGGTATCATGACGTCCTTAATACTGGAGGAGCCAAACAACACCCAAACCCTCAGCAGAGAGGGCGGGTCTCCTGTCATACCTTTGAGTACATGGCTCCACTCAGGACGAGGCCGTTGCGGATCCAGATGATGGACGCAGCAGGTTTGGCGTTGTCTGCATGACATGTGAGGTTGAGGTGGTCACCGGCCCGTAAACTCATCACTGGGGCCCCAACTATCACCGGGTCATCAGGAGGAACTGTGGAGGGACAGTCAGATGTTAAATCCTGGTGTAATAGAGTGAATTATTTTGTTCAAATTAAAGCATACAGGTTGAAAAATGAACAACAAGACATACCAATACATCCATATGCCAACAAGTGCAAACAAAAGGATTTACCCACCCAAATACAATACAGTGTTTCCCACACATAGACTTTGTTAAACTTAGACGCACTGGCCAGGTATACTAATTTAATAATTTAAATCGGTCGCCAAAGTGTATTTGGCAACCGATTAAATTATTTATTTACATTTTAATGAATTCAATCTTCAATCCGCGATCGATTAACTGGTGGACATTCTCCCCTCTCTCTACCCCTCCCTTATCTGTTTGTTCTGCTGTCACGACAAGGGTCTCCTGACAATCCCACATGCTCCGCAGGGAAACACAGAAGGAGGCGACTGAATTCCTTAATAGAATCAGTCGGGAGTTCAAAAAATGGTTAGTATCGTGAACACCTCTGCACACATTTGTCCCAAACTATTGCATCCGACTGCTCTCTGAGAAGTTAGTCCATCTATGTTGTTAACACAACACTGTCAACCTGAGAGACCCGACACTTGTTATTAGCAATAACGTAAGGAGGCTGGCTAGTAAGGATAGCTATACATTAACTTTAAAATACAGCTGGGGCTGTTGAGGTTCTGTATTAGAAGATCTGTATAAGGCTTGGCAGGACGTGTCAAAATACAATAATGATGGATACCATGAATTTAGAAGAAACCTAAATCCGGAAATACTATTTATTACTATGTATACAGCATTTGCAGGTGTGTGTGTGTGTGTGTGTGTGTGTGTGTGTGTGTGTGTGTGTGTG
>CALSBV010010655.1:8631726-8669191 GCA_943590825.1 Bovichtus diacanthus
CCGACAACACAGCCCTCAGGTTCATAGGAGCACCCAAACCCCTCCACTACGGTAAGGTGATGGTTCTCGGAGGGGACCACTGGACCCATGTAAACAAATTCATGCGAAGGTTACAGTGAATAAAAATTAACCCAGTGTGGTGCTGGTCTCAGATCAGTAGGTGAGCCGTTTCGTACTTTGCATGGGGACAGAATGCAGCCGTCAGCACATATACAAAGGAAGCGCTCATAAAGGCGGTTGGGTGTCATGTGACTTGAGACTCTACTGGGTTTTTACATTGACAGCAAACCTGATACATACTGTGGAGCCAGGCCATTGAGAGGTGCATATACTACACACCTGGCTGCATAATGCAAGTCACCGAGCTGCATGCGTCATTCTCATCTCGTCCGAAGATGCCGCACAACAATACTGTTTTGTTTATTTGGTAATAACTTCCATATTCGCAGCGGTTCATATGGTCTCCTGCACTTGACAACCCTGAAACACCAACGGCTAGCTCTGCCGGCAATTGTTTGATTCTTATAAATGTTTTTGGACTTTGTGTCCCCCCACGTTTGTTGGATTAACAAACCTATAAATCGACAGTATGGATGACAGCATGCAGGCGTCATCATTTAATAAAACAAATCACAAGGAAACCCTTCCCAAGCCCCATCCTTCTGGAAAATGTTAAGTTTTGAAACCTTATTGAGTTCCTCTTCAGTCATCTGAGGCACAGTTAGGCACCTTGTATGGCACCTGATTGACACGGCGTGTAAAGGCAGCTTTGAGTGGTTGAAGACTGCAAAAGGCTCGAAATAAAACGCAAGTCCATGTAGCATTTAGTTCCCCTGCCTTTTGCTCTCATGTCTGTACAGTGTGCTCATGTCTTATAAGGCTGTAGCTACCATCTTTACTCTTATTGACCATCAGTCATCGCGGAATTCTTTCAACTTCCCTGCAGAGTAGATGTATAATTTGATATTTTTCCTTCAACAGGTTTCTCTAATGGGCTCTTTGCAGTTTGAAGTCTTGATGGAAGAAAAAATAAATAAATAAAAAATCTGATCTTTTAGCTCTCTGCTAAAAACGATCCCTTCTTTCTTTGCAGAAGCAATCTGTATGTTGACAAAGATTACTTAATAAACAAACATTTTAGATTCAAAACTTGAAATACAGGTGAAAAACTTTCTCTGGTGCTGACAACATTGTAAAATATTAATTCAACCTACTTCCTGAATGCCTTTACGTTTGCTGCTCCAAACAAACAACTATTTTAATGTTCAGAAAGTAATGCATCTTACATATGAATGGTAGCACAAACGATGTGATGAACAGAAAATCAAACACCACCAATAACAAAAAAAGAACAAAGACAAAAAACTAAATTGTTGAAAGCACATTTAAAAGAAAAAAGAAGATAACCGAACAATGAGGACCAACTAATGTGAATACTCATGCACACAGCGCATTCATAATGTAGATTTAAACAAACCTATAGATTTATAAAAGTACTAATGTGGGGGAGGACCCAAACGCAGAACACAGGCTTGGACTGATAACAAAAGGCGAGCTTTATTTAACAAAGTTGAAATGCAAAAAGGTAAAAGGCAACTGAGGGAGCAGGCTATGATAAGAAAAGAAAGAACAAACCAGGATGGACTGATGGCACGAGGACAACGACAGGATCCTCAGAGGTAAACACAGCATGACAGAGAAGACGAGCCAACAAGGAACAACAGACAGGTATATATACACACACACACACACACACACGCATCATATGAACAGGACACAGCTGGGGGAGGCAGGCAAAGACAAAAGGGCAGCAGGCTGATTGGACACAGGAGGATCAAATCAGGGCGGGGCGAACAAATCACAGAAGGCGGGAAAACACAAAGACAGAAAGTAAAACTAGACATGACACATGGGGAGTACAAAATAAAACAGGAAACAGGGAAAACAGAAAGCCAGGATCATGACAACTAAACATATTTTCATATTCCTGTTACTGCGTTCTAAATGTACAGCATGGCGTTGTCCCACTCTCTGGCCTTCCCTTCTCCCTGTTTGTCTTCTATTGTGCTCTGCTGCTTTTGGAGACACAATTTCCTCATGGGGAACATTTAGAGGTCATGTAATCCAAATTAAGCTAGTGGAACATTTTCATCTAGGCCCTGAGATATAGTCAGGTGTTGAGTTAGGCGAGGGCCAAGATCAGCATAGGCAATGCGGGCACATTGTCTGCCCAACCAGACATGTATTCTGATTCGCCTGCAAATGTTTTTGAGAATAAAAAGAATGCATTTGTGGACGTTTTTTTGTTACTGGAAACATCTGCACCGCATTTCTGATTCCTATCTCTATCTATCTTTTTTTCAATAACTTTTTGACTTTTGGGCTTCACAACACGCAGGAGTTATTGGAACTGTTTGGATGACATGAGTACAATCCTAAGCAACCGCCACTGGAATCTAATTCCACAAATGTTATAATACTAACAATATTTATGTACTAGTATATACATTTGACTAAATTGTTTAAACTCAGACACATTTGCGCTATGAGGAAACACTGTGCTCTGTTTCATGAAGCGAGTGTGCTGCGACTCTTCTGCATTCATGGTTCTTGATTTAGACCCATTTGCCAGCCCCCCCCCCCCCCCACACACACACGCACGCACACACAGGAGTGTGTTAAATTATTAGAAGAGGTGTCTTCTGAACAAAAACTAAAATTCCTGCATATTTGAATCGTGTAAGACAGAAAGACCTCAGAAAGAGGACATGCCAAGATAAAAGAGGATACCTGGTTATTACCGCATTTAGAAATGTAAAGATAGAATTCAGAAGTTGAGAAACTGTGTTAGTTCCCACGGGCCATGACTAATCTCTGTAGCCTTGAATGAGTCCCAATCCACCTTTCTATTCAACTATTCACTATGTAAATAATATAATGAATGATATTATTATAAATGTTTATTAATGATACTAACAATTAAAAAGAAAGTTAGTTAGATTACCGACAGAAAAACATGTGATCCGAGAAATGGCAATTATCAAGCGCCAAAGAAGTTGAACTTGGAAAATTGTTTCATGTTTTTGAACAGGCAACAACACTAACTGCTAACCCAAACGTGAATCTGTAAGGTGCCTAACCTGCTGCCCGACCCCCAAGAAATGAAAGACAGGGACAAGCATTCTGCATGTTCTTCGATAAATGATGGATTTAACCTGTTTGTGCATCCGGTTATCGTTGCAGCTTGGTGTCTCGCTTTAACCACGGCAGCTCTGCAATCTTATCAGTTAATGGTTAATGATGGGTAAACGAGGGTCGGCTATCGCTCGGAAAAATTTATTGAAATTGGCATGCCTAAAAGTGACACAGGCTTTTAAGATTTTAAGTTTAAATTAGAATCAAGTGACAGATACTTTTGAGCGTACACCAAGGTCACCCCATGTATTCGTTGCGAGCTGTTGATACACCTAACGGCACATTGTACCCTGAATATGAAGAAAGACGTCAAGAAATCCAGACGGTAGCAATACAGCCTTCCTGATACAAAAAGGGAATGTGTTGATGCTTGTGGTGCTGAACTGTTACAGTGCAGCTCTAGTGAGAGCTTGACACAGAAAAAAAAGAGAGGAGCAGGAGAGGGTTAAATTACCTTTTAAAGAACTTAAATCTTCTCGTCAGAGAAGCAAACAAGAATGTGCTCATTGTTAGTCTGTCCATATAAGCCTCAAAATGTTTTTGTCTCTTTTTGCTGCTGTGCTTCAGCAGCAACCTCACCAGCCAAAGCCAAGAGTTACTTTTCTAAGCATTAGATAAGGCTGTCTTACAAATTCAAATGGCAAGATCCCGCTGCCAATGCCAGGTTGCGGGCAAAACAACAAAGTAGGTAGCAAAGTGCTTCAGAGGCACGCTAACTCTTTGTGTTCAACATAATCCCACCATAACAAATGGCACCGCAACTGCGAAAGCACAGATATAAAATAGCATACACAGAGTCTTGTGGAGGTGGAAACAGTTCTATCACCAACCATGAAAAACAGCAGGCAACCTGACCTCTTTGTGTAACAGACCTAATTTAGCCCGTAAACAGATGCCATGCTAATGCCAGTGCAAACCACATTGTTTCCTTTTCTTTAAGAAGAATCATGAATCGTTTAACCAAAAGGAGATAGCGAACCTGGGCACGACTCAGAATTTTACCATTATTATCTTGAGTTTTTGACGTACTGATGATAAATGGTCATCCTGGTCATTAGCTGAGTCAACAATACCCGTGTCCCCTTCAACAAATTAATGAAAAAAACATTGCATGCACTTGATTAAATATGTGCTTGATTGCAAAAAAAAAAAAAAGCTACGGTGATGAGAATTATAAAATGCCCCCGCACAGTTCAGTCCCAGTAAATCAGGGCCTGTTTCTGCTTTGTGTGAACTCAGGCAAGCAAACGAGATCGCAAGCTAAAGGGGAAAAGTTGACTCGATTTCTCTCGTTGGCCTTGATAAAGGTGCCATGAGTATTAGAGCTTATGGTCAATACTTAATATACAATTAAGCGGATACACTACAGGCCCTATCATATATGTACTGTACGGTGTACTAAAAACCTATTTGCTATCCAGACCTCAACCTTGTTTTTGCAAAAATACTGCAGACAGAAAGAGTTTCTTTCTTCAGAAAGAGAGAATGTACAAATAACGGAAGTATAATCGTCTGGCTCATACAAACTGCTGACAGTATGACATTCCCTAGTTTCCCTAGTAATACTTGATCGAAATCTCTTCGGAAGAGATTGCAATTGAAAGTGGTATCCACAGAGATAGATTTGGGTGACATTTTGAAGCAGTGAAAAGTTGACGTACATTTATCCATTCATCGGGTGATTAATAGTAGCACTACTATTATGGTCTCTTAGCATCCGAAAGCCCATTTAAAAGCGCAACAACCTCCAATGGGCTGATATGCTTTGTAGACAAATGACATGACTGAATGTCCTTACCTTAGAGTTGGTAGTGAAAACATGCGCGCCTTTGTTTGCATTTGTGTGAGTATGTCTGTCTAATATTAATGTATGTGTGTGTGTGTGTGTGTGTGTGTGTGTGTGTGTGTGTGTATTTTCATATACAGTCATGAGATAGGAGGGCTTTCTGAGGATATAATTATCTTCAGGGTTGCACCAGTGGACCAGCTACCTGCTATGTCTCATGCCTTATTCAATAGGCGCCATTCTCTTGGAGGCCACATAGGTTACCCTGCCAGACTAAAACAAGGGTCAATGGTCACAGGTCCATGCTCATGGGTCCTACTCATCCCAGCGGCAAGTCACCAAGGCCAAGAGCCCAGGTTAATTCTATCCATCTATATGTGGAGTTGTGGATATTACTCAATGACTGCAAATACAAAGCTTCCCAGACAGACAGAAGGGGGGTAGTTCTTTTCCTACCTCTCGGTAGGACACACTATGACAAGCAGACGCCTGAAAACACTGTCATGTATTGGCTTTTTGTCCAATTTTAAGCCACTTATTATGATACATAGACCGTGCTTGTTTTTAACTGTATCTTTTACCTGGATAAAAAAAAAACAAAAAAAAAAAAACTTGGTTGGCTTATTTGAACCTAATGGTTGAATCTTTATTCTATTGTTTCTCGTTGTTGCTCTTACTTTGGTTTGGCTTATTTGAAGCTGTTGTTCTACACTTGTATGATTTCACCTATTTGAAGATTATGTACTTGCAAGATTCTTGCTGTTTAGAGTCGTATCCTTGTGATTGTTTGCACTTATTGTAAGTCGCTTTGGACAAAAGCGTCAGCTAAATGAACTGTAATGTAATGTAATGAAGGATTTTAGTCATCGGACATAAATTTTTTCAGAGACCTCAGCCGCTCCCCAAACAGCGTTAGCAAATCAGCAATTTGAAAACACGTGGCATTGTCACATTATGAAACAGATTTATTATTCCAACTGTGATTTAGGATAATAAAACAATTGTGTCCATCTAAAGGGCAGCTGAAAATGAAATTTTTTATTGCTTAATTTTGGAGGACTTCTTATTTTATTAGTCTCATAATAGATAGAAAACTAGAATGAGTGCATTGCGGTTGACCCTTTGAACACCATAATCGACTCAGTTCATCTTTGAATTCAAGCGAACAATTGTGCCAAATTTGAATAAATTCCCTGAAGGCGTTCCTGAGATGCGACTGCGCTCTCCGAGAATGGGACGGACGGACGGACTGATGGACAGACTAACGGAAAGAAGTACATACAGACGGCTGGACAACCTGAAAAAAACACAATAATAACAAAGAGAATTTACAAAATGGTGTCAAGCAACTCATTTTAAAAGGTGATCAATTATCTGTGATGTTTAGTCAGACTGTTGTTAAGATTCTGACACGAAACAACATTATCAATATTTTTTTATACAAAAAACACCACCCTAATTTGAGTTTACTGCATTTCAGAGCAGTCCTTTAGAGAAAGGTAAAAACCCTGTTTTTCCTGAGGCACTGCAGTTACCATGAGAACAGATTCAAAACATTTTCCCAAAACATAATTGCATAAGTTGAATGCTCTACATTCAGTGCTGCTGCAGAAATAACTCGCTAGCAAGCATCTACCTCATACAACAAAGGACACTTTGACGTGCCACAGTGTCGAAAGCACAGGTTTTAATAATACATAATAATGGTCTTTGTTTCAACCTCAATCGAAGCTCCAGAACGCACGGAAAATGTGCAAGCTCTATTTGCATTACAGCGAATCAGGACAAGAAGTCTAAAACTGCTGTCTGTGCTCGTTTTCTGTTCATCTGCAAAACACGATGTCATACTTTGCTCACTGTCGGATGAGAATATCTTGCCTGTCTGTCAAAGTATTGACACTGTGCCACCCGCAGTGCTACATGGACACCCAAGGAAGGCTTGAATCAGCATTTACCAACGTGAATGCAGCCGATATCAAGCTCTTCATCAGAGTTTAGAGTTTTTTCTTGTGTCTAATGTGCATAATTGTTCTTGCTTGGATTCATATATGGAGCATTTTACCCATTAGAGTTTAAAAATAGTCCCATTGATTCGTCATCTTCTCGGCTATATTACAACACATTTTACTTAATCTATTAAGTGTGTTGCCTCACTCTTGGAACAATGCCAATAGCTTCATGTGCAGTTTCATTTCCCAAAGCAGGCCAATTTGACTGGGATTAAATGTCAGGCTAATGCCTGAATGATTTGTCTCCTCCACCTTCTAGTTGGGTGGAAAAAAATCTAAACAAATGGTACCCCTCTTATCTATAATTAATCATTTGAATGGATCCCAATTGCCAAATGTCTTAACTCCTCCCCCTGTCTTCCACTACTCTCCCCATTAAGTAACCAACGTATGATTAGTGGGTAAAGCTGTAACTAATGAGGGACTTTTTAAGCCAGGGTGCTTTGATAATGAACTGATACCTTTGGAATATATCATGCTTTAAATGAGGCAGGGCGGAATCAATAATGGTAATCAGTGTACCTTGCTTGCCTGCAGGCTGCTGTTCTTAAGATGCAAAGCCCTTTTTTTTTGGCGAATCAAAGAACTCTTATCGATTACGACCAAATGACAAGCTGATGGAAAAGCGACCCAGAGGGACTCTGACTTTATACGGTTAGCCTCTGAGTTAAGCATATCTCACCGATATATCTGCCCGACATATTGTCATTTCACGTCTACTTTTGACTTTCAGCTCCCTTACATGAATAAAATTTGTCTCCAAATTCACAATTTCATATAAGCGATATGTTTCCATATCAGTGAAGGGAGGAGTCGGGACATACCCAGCACAGTGAGGCGGGCGGGTCGTGATCTGATAGCCGCCTGGATGGCCTGGCACTCGAAGAAAGCGTCATCTTGAATCTCTGTTCTCTGGATCAAGAGGTGATATTCTCCTTTACTGTGGTCTCCAACAATGTCATATCGCGGGTAACCTGCAATACAATGGGAGCACAACGTGTGGAGGAACAAACATTTATTGCCAGTCCATTACATTACACGCATGCACAGGGAGTCACAAACACACAAGTCATCGTGTATCAAATATTGTTTCTTCCGATGCAATACAGAACAACATGCTAGCTTTTAAAAGTGCAACTAATTATAACAGTTAATGAAGCTTTTAATTTTTTTTGTTAAGGAGGAGGTATTTTTAAGAGGACAGCTTTGTTTTGTCATTCTGTTTTGTCATTGTATGTATTGCGTCATTGTTGTATTTTCTTTTTTTTTTATTTTTTTTTTACAGGAGATTGGATTCATAGCAGAGTGTTGTTTTTAGTTTTCCTTTCAGTAAAACAAATGACCTCTCTCTGTGAGTGTGCCACCCATTACTCCACAAACAGGGTTGGGAATGCTTCCTAGCAAGTACATTGGACTGCCGAGTTGGACTCTTTTAGAATACACTTTGTTTGAATAGTTTTAGCTATTTTAGCTATTAATTAAGATTTAAAGCAGCTTTTAATCATTTTAATACATTTATTTAGTGTTTGTTTTAGTAGTTCTACCTTGCAATTCCTTTACTCAGTGACCGATGATTCTTAAAAAAAAAGAAGATTTTATGTAAATAAATTGATAAATTTTTCCTGAACCTCTGACTGTGAGTGTTAGTGTTGTCGCAGCTCAGGCTTCTTATAGAACCTGCAAATTAGAGGGTGGATATTGGGAAATAACTCCTCCCAAACTGTGACATTAAGCTATGTTCTATCTATAATGTTTAATTATGTTCAGTCTATCTATCTTTTCCCCTGCGTACAATCATCTGACGGAGGGAGTTCACTCTTTCAGTTACACTAATCTCATTTTGCCACAAACGTCTCTGAGCCCATCGACTTGATGCAGTCAAGATTTCAAAGTCCTCTTCTGCAGTCGGCCTGTCAATACAGTGTCAGATCGATGCAACCCTCCTCCGCCCCATTCACCTCCACCCATGGGTGCTGGTTGTGATCCAAATCTTCAGCCATTGCCCTTCACCCCTTCACCAACACCAACAGTGTCTACACTCCATCAGGGGGAGTATTCCTGTGATGACGTCACTAATTGCCAAAAACTTTGCTCATGAATCTTCAACTTTCCGGTTGCGTAAAAACAAATGAATTTAAATAGCTATTAAGCCTTTTTCAATTAAACAGGTCTCTTCTGACTCTAAATGTACACTGTCTATCTGCCTTGGTGGAGTTCGGATGGTTAGGAGGGAAACGCTACAATAATTACATTTGCCTCAATGCATTACTTTAAATTACAGTGAAGTTAATCATATTACCCTCGGCCGATGCAACCTAATGAAGAACAAGTCTTAATTTATACTTAATAACAGGCAGTTTCAGCCAATATGCCTGTTCAGATGTGTCTAAATAATGCAGTCCAGAAAGCCTCCCCGTCAGTATCTGATATCCTCACAACAGGTTAAGAGAGCTTTTATTTTCTGCCTGTATGTGTGGATCATCTGGACCAGAGTCAGCGCAGAGCGTGGCACGGCGCCATACACACTGCTGATTGTAATGTTACAATCATCCAAAGTATTCTCCTCTCTGGTCGGACATTTAGCAAATTCATCGGGTTTCTTGTTCATCACGTCTCACACACAGGTAGACTATTTTCCTTTCAGGAAGATCCTAACAAACTCAGACAAAGAGTGTCTTTGAACATTGGATAATCCGTCAACCATTCTCCAAAGGCCAGTCGATGGACGGAGGGCGAGGGTGGTGGGAGAGGAATGAAAGAAAAGGGAAGAATGAAGGAGGGAGGAGGAGGAGGGAATGAGTGCGTTAGAGAGGGAGCAAGTTGGGGATGCTGGCAGGGGAGGGAGTGGAGGATGGGAGAGCAGGTCCATTAAAGCCAAATGGGCAAAGTAAATAACATTAATGCTTATTGATTCCATCTAAAATACAGCTATTTATTCTACTGACCAGCAATCAATGGACGGGGCACTTTGGAAGTCCCTCACTGACATCAGTCCATAGCAATAACAGGATGTATGAAAAATGGCATCTTATTACATTGGAGTACAGGGCTAATACATTTCCATGGCTCATTTTTAAAACCGCGTACACACTTAATCACGGCCAATTCACGGTAAATCTGAATTTTCTAAATATGACCGGATTTGACTTGGCTATATATAAAGCAGATTTTATATTCACACTCATTCCCACAGTGCTCCAAACTAACTTGGCGCCGTGACTTCAACTTTGGATGGTTTACTGCTTCAGTGGTGTGGTGTTTGCTCTTTCTGTGTGGCTCATTAATACGGTGAGAACATTCCCATGGAACATAGGCAAGACCAAAGACCTTCAGGGACTGTTACATGTACACAAGAAAGCCTGTTATTAAGAGAAATCAGCTTAAGGTGGAAACAAATATTTTACATGAACCGCAGTAGAATGGTTATATAAAACCCATTTATACATGCAGCTTTTCGGTAATCAGATTACTCCCCTAATCTCCGACCATACATTTGCACCAGATGGATAGAATATTTGGATAAATATCAAGTAATGAGTAATATACAATACTGCAGCCAGTAGAGATTCTTTCTTTCTGGGTTGTTTTTTTTCTTCAGTGAAGCAACTGGCTCTGTGGTAAGAGTAATGTAGCGATGGAGTCACATTATTTTATTGTCTAATTATCTTAATTTGATTAACTTTATTTTGGGACTAGTATTCTTGTTGTCCATTGTGAATGGATCAGTGTTAGATCTTGTCCTGGGCAGTAGGGGGCAGTAGCACACGGAGTGCTAGTTTCCCGCCATGACCTGTCTAACAACTGCGTACACTTTTTCTCATAAGCTTTTCTGTTAAACAGGTCAGTTTGGTGTATCAGCCCAATGAATTTAATATATATTCATTATTATAATGTCAGGCAGATGTTTTGAAAATGGAGCATAACTGTTATGTGTTTATAAAAGCGATATTTGTGAGTACACTCGGTAGAAGGCTAGCATGTAAATGGCGACGATTTGGTTGACAGTGCTGATGTGGGAAAACTCCCGTTCATACTTCAGACACTTAGATCTTATTGTAATGTGTTTTATTGAACTGTGTTTTATATGATATTTCAATATGTTTAGACATGGTTACTAATTAAACTCTCATGCTAAAACTGCTAACAAGAAGTGCTAACAGATAACCTTTTTCCCGATGAAATAACAGAAAATTAAGTTGAAGTCGACTTTAATGTCAAAAAATATTTACCGAACACTTTACTTTAATTACCTTTATTTAGCGTTCACAGGCAGTAACTGTGAAGTCAGATGATCATGTGTAATGTGAACTTTATAAAGTGATAATGTGAATTTTCACCTTTCCCTTCAATTCTCCGCAGTGTTGCCACAGTGGTAATTGCTTTAGGTATTTTTCATGCGCATGTGCACAGGTAAAAAGTTAAAATCTAGTTAACCACCTACATGGCAAAGAAATTAAGTTTAACCAGGGTGGGGGAAATATTCAGATTGTTTGCTTAAACAGCTAGAAGAGTGCAATTTGATTCCGCATATTTACATGTTTTCTGTAAATACAGTAAGCTAGGGAGGGACAGGTATTGATTGGCATTTACAATAGCCGATAGCTTTGAATGTGCCTTATGCCCCCTCCCAAAATTGCAGAATGACAGTAGCTACTAGCTCAACACGGAGGACAGCCTGCTCCCTGTTGTCGAGGACTTTTCCCCACCATCAGCAGATTTGACCAACAAATCCAATAGGGACGGAAAAGAACACGAGCATGAAGTCATCGTTTTTGCAAATGTACAAGCCGAGATCCAAAAATCTTAATTTGAAAAGTAACTTAATCTGTCAGATAAATGTAAAAAGTACAATATTTCCCTATGAAAGGCAGTGGAGTAGAGGTAGAAAGTAGCATGAAATACCTCAAAGTTGTAGTAACTGTGTTTTTTTCTGAATCCTTACACTGATTCAAGACATGAGTTTTTCAGAAATATATATATATATATATATATATATATGTATTTGTTTAAGAATTCGAATTATCATATCGACAGTCATATGTGAAATAATTGCTTAAGGTTTGGAAAAAAATTGAGATTGCCAGACCACACAAGAAAATAACCACAAAATACAAGTTTTTGCGGGAGGAAGAAGACGGATGTTAACATCGAATAGCTTGCTTGAAAGTCAGGTACAACAAAAGCACTGAGAGCAATTAGGATTCATGTTCATATTTTGCTTATTCTTCATGTTTTAACATGGTTAAAACCAGCAATGGTATGAACACCAGGGATGCCGTCAGCTGCAAAAAAAAAGTTATTCCTCTATTGGCTTTAGCATGATTGACCATGAATATGCCATCGTTGATGTCCTGTTTGGATTCACCATGCAGACACTCCATCGAAATTATGTGAATAAGGAATATCATTAATAAGTACTAAAATATACATCATCTCAGGCTGTAGAGAGCACAAGGCAATCAGAATATATTTGACTTTATGAACATGTCTGCTGTGCCAGTTATAGAATCTACACTGCTCTACACCGTAACAACAATACATGAGTTGTTCGTTTAACTCAAAGACAAAAACTGATCACAAACCATTCAAACACAAAACAGGAAGGACTGTTTATTCCCATCAGACCAGCCCGGCTGTGGTCAGTTTGCGTGGAATCGTCGTATTTAGGGAATTCAGATACTGCTGACTGAAAACAATATGCTTATGGGGGTTGTTGAACCATGCCCTGCTTGTCAAGCTAAAGGGCTGAAAAATTGAAATGCAATCCCGGTGCATGGGAAATGTGGACAAGGTGGTGGGCAGGGTTGAGCTGTCACTGGTATTCTAGCCCACCAGAGTGAAATGACAGAACTGAGAAATTCAACACGTGCATTGTGCCCCCCCCCTAAAAAAACAAAAACATTTTCTATTCAAAGGACACTAATGGTGCCGGAGAACATCATGTTACAATTTGCATTCATGAACGCATTCTATTGTGTGTTTGGTAATGAGTCACAATATTTTACACGCACGTGTGGTCCTGAAAGCAGAGTGTTTTTTTTCCCCCTTCTCTTTCGTCACAATTAAACATCCAGTCTACATGTTTTATTATTGAAATCCTCACACTGAGAGCGTAGTCTGAATTGAGCAGGTGTCAACCATTAGCATTGTCAGAGCTTATTTTTATTAAACATCAGCTATCCAACGAGCGCTTTAAGAGTTGACAGCTGTGGGGATGTAAACACAGCTTCTGAACGTCGGAGCTCGACTGTTAATCGAATGATTTTCATTGATTTGTATTTTAGATGTTCTGTGTGGTGGGCAGCTTTGGCTAACAGGGCCCAGGATGATTGGATTCAACCAACTACTGCATGACTTCTTATCATTAGCAGGAAACCGATGGGCGCAAGGAGCTTATGGTCAAAATCCAGGTCACATGAAAAAGAACTCTCACAATGAACAGCAGACAGTTTTGAGAGAATAGAATTATCAACCGACGTATTTCTTTTCAAAGCCCATTTGCGGTGCGGAGGCATTACATTTCAATCCTTATTCATCTTCATTAAATCCAGCATTTTATTTGAATTACTGCAATATCCCACTTCAGCACCCATGCTTTCATCACTTTCAACAGTGTTTAGTTTCACAATTGTTAATCTTTTTTTGATCCAGCAGGCTCACATATTCTTTTGCTTTCTGCTCTTTCAATAATTATAATAACCTATTTAAATGGCAGTGTGGTGTCAGCGCGAAGGGCTCTCATCTGTTGTCCAGGCAAAAACGACCAATTACTCTCTCACCCCTGAATAAACATTCACAGTTCAAGAGAGGTAAAAAAAAGAAAAAAAAAGAAGAGTGCGAGAGAGGCTTTCCAGTTCTCTCTAGTTGATGTGCAATCAAGAACGAAGCGCTGTTTAACCTGTGACAGGCACATGTATGCACAACAAATGCAGGTAAATAAATATATAAACACACACACACACACACACACACACACACACACACACACACACATTGAGCTCCTGTCCTCTCTGTCTACCTCTGTCAATAGTGACGTTCGGTTAGGCACCGGTGGGTCCCTGGGGTCCTGGTCATTATGACTTTTAGTGACACCAGGGAATGGCCCTGGAGTGAGATAGAAAATATGTAATGGCGGAGAATTGTCCTCCCAGGTCCAATTAGGGGAACACTGTGTGTGACAAAATAGGAGCAGAGAAATTCGGGGCCAAGCCAGACAGTGTCTTTTGGAGAATGCGTCACATTAACATGCTAAAATATGTCTGCATGACAGCACACACCTAGCGATGGTTAAAAAAAAAACGGATATTGGACAGATATTTGATTGATCTAGAATACGTGTCTTCACTTTTACTGAAGGTTCAAGACATGCAGATAAAGCATGCTGTCATTGACCTAACCCTGCAACTTAACACAGATACTCCACTCAGAAAACTGATTGGATAGATTTATTTTTCCCTCAGGCAGTACGAGCCTTCAAAACAGCTTGGGAAAAGATGGAAGAAGGAGGGAGGGGTGGGGGAGGGGGTAGGAAGTCACATGTGGTTCCGAAAAGAGCAAAACACGATTAGCCATCTGCCAGAGCAGCAGATGTTGTAACAAATTGCAACGTTCAAATGTTGACTTTTTGCAACCCAGCTGGACATACTGATGAGTGTTCCATATTTTTTGTAAATCAAGAAGCAGTCTGTAGGTTTTGAAGGACAAGTGTTTTGCCAACGTCCGTTTCGGAGCCCAACAAACCAACCCCATACATTTAGCAGATAAAGACAACTGACAAGGTGTCATTCAAAGTGTTCAACCAAACAAGAAAATCACCACTGTGGGGATTTTGTGTTTGTCCACATGACTTACAGAATCTCCAGGAAAAAACTTAAAGAATGGAGGGTTTGACCGGAAAAAAAAAGAGACAGATAAGGTAAATAATAATAATGTATTAATAATGTATGTAATAAAAAATAATGTGCATGAGGTAACGCCTGCATGTCTATCAAGCTGCAGAAACAATCCCCTAGTTTAAATATTAATGTGTCTCCATATGCAGTTTAGCAACACAAATTATATCTCGCAGCATCATGGCGATAAGAGAGAGTGTCTGTGTACAAATAAGTATTTTAGGAAACTGACAGATGTGTGAAGGTCTTCAGTGGAATGTCATAAGTAACTGATAGTACAGCATTTTGTCTTGCCTTTGGGCCTTGCCCTTACAGTCCAGTTGGCACAAGAAATGTTCTGTGCAAAAAATACTATATGTGACATCTTCGCCCTATTATGTGTAAAAACGAGAACCTATGTTTTTTTTATTTTGTTGAGTTGAGATCTGTCATTTTAATCAAGGTGACGCTGCGTTTAATTCAGTCTCCTGTAATGGCGTCGTCCCCCTTTACGCATGCGTCAACGTTGTGGTTGTTTGCCAGAAGCTGTCATGAATTGACTAATTTGAAGTATTAAGCCACATTTTTACCATGGACTTTTCAGATATTGGTCTTTTTTTAAGTGCAGATGAAGGCTTTTACACATCAGACGTCTGGATCGTATGTTTTCACCGGGGAAACACACACTGATTTTTAATTCTGATCTTCATTCTGTGTTTTTACCCGTTTTAATCAGGGGGCCGTTTAGAGAGGAGATAATTCGGATCCTGGTAAAAAAATATCCTGAACGATCTTCAGTTATCGGAGAAACAAGCTGAGCTGTTGTTAGCCGTTAACTCGTAGCAACTCAGCCCTGTGCCCACTGAAGTGAAACTGCTTTATTCAGTGTTTTTGCCAGCTTTACTCACCAGGCCTGTTTGTTTTGGAAAAGAGGGGACATCTGTGGATAATTTGACTTCTGGTAAAAATATCCTGAACCATGAACAATGAAGTAATCAGGAGAAGCTGACTGCAATGGCAAACTCCCTTGGGTCTTCTGTTATTGTTTTAATTGAGAGACCTCTATCGGCACATAATACATATTGTACTTTCAAACAAATACATTTCCCTCCTCATAAAACCGTTGCAAAGACAATTTTTGGAACATTTTACGACCTGCATTATTCATATCCATGTTGTCTAGCTAGCGGTCTTCTTCTTCACTGCCATTGCTGCCGCATCTTAGTGCATTACTGTCACATGTCAACAAATGGAATATAGTGAAACCGTTGGCAGGGCTATGTTGTCTTGTCCTCTTCCATCCCTATATTAGATCCATGTCCCCTCGCTGCCTATCAAGGTAAATAAACACTTAATGATTGCATGAATTAATATAGTTTATTTTTCCAATTACAGTAATAGTTTAGTTTTTTTTACCAAGCTGTTATGACGGCACACACCTAGCCACACTGCACCTATGTGTTACCGGCCGAGCATCCCGCTTTAAGGAAGGTGGCCTTGTGGGTAACACACTGGGTACAGTTTGTGACGTCGTCCAGTGGCTTTGAAGTTGTGAAGCCCACGAAAGGCGGTACACCTTTATTCTCTCACCTCCCAGAGTGCTCAGAGCCCGAGAGCCACCTCACATAGCATGCTCACTATCATGGCTCGTTCGAGGAAATCTATGATCTGAACATGATCGCGTAGACCAAGCTTCGCATCTCAACTTTGTATCTTGTAAAATATATTCAATAAGGGCAAAACATTTCCCTAAGGGGTATACGGCAGCAGGTTTGCTCTGTCGTGATGCTTTTTGGCATTAATTCCCCATTTAAAAGCCTCTAGTCCCATTGCAGCACTGGTCTGTTGAGCCCAGTGTATCATCACTGCACCCTCTGAGCTATTAGAACAGGCAACATTAAAAAATCCTTTCACTTAAAATGTCACTTCCTCTATAAGCCACGACATGGAGGAAGTTCATGCTCCCTCTATTTGCCTGTTAAATTTTAATTTGCAGCAGAGAATTTTAAAGTGTGCCGTCAACCTAATCCTACATTAGTCTCTAAAGAGTTTGAATCTGCTTACATATGCCCTACTTTACAATTATGAGATTTGCGTCTCCCTCATTTTGATTACCCGAGTAGCTACTCACTTTGTCCAGTGTGCACTCTTACACATGGATGTGGATAGAACCGGAGGCCTGAGGAGGGACGATCACCGGTTCATTTCATGGGCTACCCCTCATAAAATAAAACTCTTATTTCATCAGCACTTAGTGGAGGCAATAACTGTGAATTGCATTAGCTGCAGTGTTGAGCCCCCCCCCTTAGGTCCTCGAGCTCATCCTACCTGGGGCATGGCCATTTTATGGGCTCTTTTTAAGAGCATTACTGTCGAGGAATTCTGCACTGCAGTGAGTTGGGCATACCTGTGTACTTGTGGGTTATATACTATGTGAGCCTGCTGGAAGTTTATTCCACAGTTCTGTAACATGAGGTCAGCTTTGGTTATTAGTTATTCATTTCAGTTGTTTTTGTTTGAGTAATAAATTGCTTTTGGTCAATTTGAGGCTTTAACATTTTCTTAAAAGACATATTATGCTCAATTTTAGGTTCATAGTTATATTTTGGATTTTTACTAGACATCCTATAATGTATGACCTACGCAGCCCACAAAAAATCAGACTACGTTTGTCTTATTTCACACTATGTGGGTTCGTAGACACTCCAGATACCCAAATGTACGTCCACAAGCACTGAAAAAGTGCGCTTTTTTTTTTTTTTCATAATATGTCCCTTTTAATCATGGTGTAATTGTATATTTATGGAATGTTATTACACTAACATGTTGTGAAGAGGAAGCATTTATTGCATTTATATCAGCTGATGAGATCAGACAACTCAAGTCAAAAATAAGTTACCTGAGAGATCCCTGTTAACACCCAGGGCCATGCCATCACGCAGCCAGAGCACCATGCCATGGTAGCCGGGGATGGAGCAGGGCAGTGTAACTGGCTGGCCTGCCACCACCACCAAGTCTGTTGGTTGCTGGGTGAACACAGCAGAGCTCCCTAGATGGATAAAAAAAGATGAAACCGATTAGTCTAACTTGTACAATAAACACCAAACGACACATACTTCAAATTAGCTAGCCAATGGTGAACTCAAAACGAGCAAAAATGCAATAAATGCACTCACGCACTTTATGAAAATGTACCTTCAGTATGGGCACCCATAGCGTTATATAGCAACCAATTCAAATAAGGCGTGCAAATTACAGGCCACATAAAGCTGCACGGAAGATTGTAGCAAACAGGTTCTACACTGAATGTATTTCCCATCCTTACGCATTGAGTGGTAAAATATTATTGCGTTTTTCTAACTTATTTTATCTGGAGCTGTGTTGATCATCCGCATGTAGCACATACAATCAACACTCAAGGTGTAAGCGCAGATGTAACATGATTGCTTTTGGACATCGGAGTGATATTGACAACTCATAACCCCATTTCAGACGCACCTCACTGGCCATATGTTGGGTCAGAAGTTTGCCTGGAGCTACAAGATATTGCAAGGCCTTGAAATTGCAATAGTTTTCGTACATATTTGTTTTTAGCGAATAATTTCTGCTGTATTCTCGGATTATCATCCTCAAATCCCCCCCAAAAAAAACATTGTCAAAGACAATGGTCACTCTGAAGACAACCAAACTGATAAACAGATAAACCAAAGTATTAGTCAAATTGAAATTTTCACCTGATGATGATGCGCTAGATATAAAAAAAAAAAAAAAAGTAAGGGGATCACCCAAAGTTCATAAAGACCATGAATGTCTGCTCCTATCGGCACGGTATTCCATCCAACCGGTGTCGAGACAACACATGTGAACCCACTGATTGCATTGGATGAAAAGTCAGAGGATTTAAATCGTTGTCGTTAGTATGTGTAATAGACTCCATGACAATCAATCCAATAAATGTTGAGATATTTCTGTTTAGACCAAAGTGGTGGACTGACTGACAAACAGTGCCATCCCTGGAGCCACATACTGTCTTGGATGAAAACAGAACGGGCTAAACATAGAGTTAATGGAATGTAAATTAAACCACGAGAAACAATTACACATATTCTATAATTATGATCCACTGTTACATATTCCCCCTTTTCTGGGAAAGAGAAATAGCTTACTGAAAAAAAGATTCTGCACATAAAGATTATCAGAATGTTTCCAGGGAGGTCTACTGGAGGGTTCAGAGAAAGTTTTTTACTTTGCTCTTATCCAGCTCCCAATTGTATTTGTCATCAGTGCTTAGGAAATACGCACAGAATGATTCGAAACTTGGAACAATAATTAATAAGCCTCAAAGGCCCCACATATGCATCGCAAAAAACAATAAATTGCTGGAAAAGATTGCTCTCAACTTCAGCTTTCAGGAAAAATGAGTATTATATTAAATAACAGAATTCAAATTGTGTTAAATTCACCTCAGGGCACCACCCTTCGAAAAAGGGGAAATTATGCTAACTTCTTTATTAAATCTGTATTCTGAAGGATTCTTGTCTGGAGCTCCCTGGAGCTCTCTGCCATTGTCGTGCATTCTCTGTTGGCTCGGTCCAACGTGGTGGCCCGGCTTGATCCACTCTGTCTGACTCTCTCTCAGCAGGCAGCCGGATCTTCGCTTACCCCAATTGGCTGGGGTGGAAGAGTAGTGGCAGCTTTTACCGGATCTTGTTGAGTTCACAATTTGAAAGTTGGCTGGATGTCGGCCTTTCGCAGGTTTGCCGCAGCTCAGGGATTGAGGGGAGTTCTGAGGGGCCTGCCCACATAGTCAACGGGTCGGAAAAGCATCAGAGAAGAGGTCACGGAGACGGCGAGGAGAGAGGGATCGTTGGGCTTCTTCTTGTTTCATAGTCTTCTGTCAAAGAGGGGGTTGTGGAACGCCGCAAAGCCTTTACCCCTCCCATCAATAAATCTTATTTCCCTAATTACACTTTCTTTAACATAATTAATATTGCTTGCTTCTCCTGTCTAATTGTCCCATATTTGAAAGTTTGGCTTCCTACGTTTCTAAGAGAAACCACATGACATCATCCAAAATGAATGCCATAGTCATGCTATGCTAATACTAATACTATACATTAGCTGAGGTACGAGGCAGTGTATTTCCGGTTTAGCAGTGAGTCATGGATAGTTGACTAATTTACTTTTATGTTTTACCCCCACATCCATGAGCCGAAAAAAAAACTAACAGTGTGAGGGGTTGGTGGGGTTTGATTTTCAAACTCTCAGTATCTGTGAAGTTTTAAATAGGGGTTTTGGCACACAAACAGGGCGCAGGAGATCAGCATGGAAGTAGCAAACAGTGTCAATGGGGATTCCAGTGGGGGGCAATCTATATATGTACATGTCAGTGTCTACTTCTATCAAACAGTGTTTGTGCGGCTCTACGGGGAGTGCTGTAATGTGACAATCTAACCTTGTCTTGCGCTTCGCAACAGTACGTTTGCACAGCAGGGCAGGCACTAATGGGAGGATGAATAGAACAAATGGATCTCATCATTACATCTTCCATCTTCTCTGTGGGAGACGACTGTCTCAGTCAAATTTAAAATAAATATATTTCTTTGCTGAATTATTTTTTTTGCCTGGCTCAAAGCAATTACACTTTTGTGGAAACTGTCTATTTTTGTTTTTTTGTCCAGCTGTTGATGTGCTGTTGACAGCTTAGATATGTGCAATTTAGAGATAAAGTACGGCAGCATGGTGTTTTTGCTAAACAGGAGAGTCACTTGAAGCAGAAGAACTCAATTGTAACCTCGCGTTTCCAGCTGTGTTCTTTTTACACCTGCATGAGAAGAACGTAAAATATAATTAATTGTTTTTTACAAAGTAGGCGCTATTGAAGGCAACACTACTGTGCTAAATTATGACACAGATGAGCAGGTCAGCACCTTTGCATGGCAGCCTCTGCTACCAGTGTATGAATGTGTGTGTGTGTGTGTGTGTGTGTGAACGGGTGACTGTTGCCATGTTTTGTAAAGCGCTTTGAGTGGTCGGTAGACGAGATAAAGTTCTCTTTAAATGCAGTCCATTTACCATTTTACAGTGACAACGTGCATTACATGTCAATTCCATTCTTCCTTCCGTGTCGACATTGCTGTGAGATGAGAATCACAGACTACCTATAAGAAGGAAATAAATGAAACAAGCCCATTTTTGAAAGAATCTAGTATGGATAATCAGATTATTGCAGTACACATTGCACAGTGCTGTGAATTGTCTGTGGAGGAACCTGACCGTATGCAGCCTTGCATGCTTAACTGAAACTACTGAGAAAAGGGAAAAAGAAAGTCCTTCTAATCTTCTATAAAAATACAGTATGTTGCAAACAAGAAAACACTGTGTAATGAACTCCCCTGGGTCTCCCTGTGAAAAATGAAATTGTTTACTACTGTACGTTGCAGACAGGCCTTGATAGATAACATTGTGGGTTAGGAAAAAAAAAAAAGACACAATGTGTAAAATTGTCCTTCCTTTCAGGTCTCTTGAGTTTCTCAGTTCACCACATTGGAAAATAAATGTGACTTCCCCAGCTTCAACAAAGGTGGAGGGTAAAAATGGATCTGGAAAATCTTTGATTCATGGATTGATCCTTCTTCTGTGTCAACAAAATGCTTACAAGCACAGCCCAAGGCTTTTTGGGGAGGGGGGTCTACTGTGCGTCAAGCCCCTTTTTCATTAATCTCTCACAACACAGAATGCTTACCATAGGAGAGCAGCAGTGAAGGAAAGATTGCATGTCAGGATGTGGCCAAGGTTGGACTGGTTGGGCAGTGGCAAATGTTCGGAGCATCCCGAAAGTCTCATTTAGGTTAGTTGTTAGTTGGAACTCCCAAGTTTCCCCCGACTTAAAACCCTTCCATTTGGTTTTTGCTATAATCCAATATGCATCAACCTTTGGTTATTTTTGTCGGCTTCATAGGCAGCAGCGTGTATCATTTTGAATTTTTTTGCTCTGCTTTTTTTGTGAGATTGGGTGGAGGTTGTTGGGACTGCACACGGCACGGTAGCTGCAGACACTCATCATCTTTGGGCTGAATTAGAAACATAATTGAATGAACATCTTTCATTTCCGTTTGCCTTTTGTGTCACCACGCCTGACAACTCTTAGTCACACTTTTTGTTTTACATCTGCTTTGTTTTCCCTGCCACATACTAATGTGGATGCTGTCTGTCCCTCCCGCCATTCCCCATCACCTGACCTCCTCCGCCTACCTGCACACCTGTTCCCACTTTCTCCATCAGCCCTGCAGTACGCATAAATTAAGATACGAAAAGCCGCTATTAATCCCCTATACTACCAATAGTATACAGGTAAATAGAGAAAGCACAACATATAAATAATAGGAGGTATAGGAAAAACTAACTTAAATGAACTACCAAATTAGAAAACCATACAAGATCATATGGAGAGAAAACATTGCCAGGTAAAGTGACAGTGTTGTGGTTAATAGCAGCAGCAGGAGCAGTCAGTTAGTCTATGTTAACAGTGTGCACACTGATACATGTATAGATTGCTAGATTGTCTATTGTGCTTACAACTTTGCTTTCAAGACATCTGGTTTGCCAGTTTGACCCTCTAACAGCTGACCTTTGCCCCTCTGCCTGACGCATTTAGATACTAAGTGTGCATGTTTTATCCGCCTTATGGCTTTTGCCTGATCCTTGGCTACAAGCAAACATGAACGTTTTACCTCCCCGCCTGTCGTGCGCCTGTGTTGAATCCTGTTTCTCTGCTGAGCCATTACAGTTTGTGTGTGTTTGGTGTGTCTGTCTGTCAGTGTGTGTGGGTGTGTGTGCTCCTCACTCCTGAAACTAAACTGTACATCATTGACTGATTGTGTTCAAGCATGTTTGTAAAGGACAAAACTACAAAGCATTTGTGTTCAGCCACAGGAAGTGTGTATTCAAAGACCTGAGTGGAGGATGACTTTAAGGACTTGCTCAGCCATTTTATGTCTCTTGCAAAGTGTCACGCTGCCTCTCATCTACACAACGTACGAAAGCTAGTTGCGATTCATGCTTGGTTTTCTAATCAACTCGGTGAAACCACAACAAAATCAGCCGTGAAGAAAACACGACGGCTTCGGAATCTCACATTCATCCAAATCTGCTGTGACTGATGACGAAGCCATGAGCTGGGGCCTGTGGTGTCTGTCACAACTGTGATGGACATCACGCTTAGTGCTTTGACGGAGAGGGACACATTCTTTCTTACGTTTAGACGGAGGTCACAAACATACATGGATCACACAGTTGACAAAGCTGTTGGCATCAGGCTGCTTTGCATTAAAGTTATTGCTCTGCTGATATGAGCATCTGACGCCCCGTTTGGGGCTCATTCATCGGAGAAACAAACTGAAACTAAATGTGAACACTTCTTCAAATCAATCGCGTGGCTTCTTGTCCACACAGATGTTAACTTCTCCACCTCCGATACAGTGGAGTGCAACGCACAGCCGCTTCCCACGAGAAGCATCCCGGAGTAGAGAGACAGTCCCAAACAGAGCAAAAGGTCTTGTGATATCAAAAGATCAATTTCAGATTTTTTTTCTAACAGTGGCACTAGTACTCCATCATAGTTGACAGACTAGAATTCCGACTTTTGGTTTATTGTCTTGCTAATTTGCAGCTATGTTAGAGCAGGGCCAATTCAGTAGGTGACATATCCCTACCATCCCTACTAAATGTGTGCACTTGCATTCAACAACAGAAGAAATCCATGCGGTTTCCTTCGAAAGTGATGTTGCAAAGCCGCCATGGAAATATGACTGTGGATGAAGGACAGCTGTTTGCAGGGGAACCGGAATGCTACTGAATAACATACGTAGCGGAGCGCTGCTACGTCCTGGATCTGTTGGATCTTGGCCTACATTTGTGGTCTGTCGGCAGGCCGAGCAGCTGACGTGTGCGTTGTAGGAAAGAGGCCGCATGGCTGACAGACAGTGACTGCGGTTGTACATCATGTAACTGGAAACTGTTTCAGGAGGACAGCTACAAGCAGGCAACGTTAGCATCAGTACATGTCTCATTTACGGTAAAAAAAAGCAACGAGAAGCAGATGAAAAGATCCAACACGATTGATATTGCATTCAATGTTTTGATTTGATTTGATTTTTCAGGCTTTGTGGATACTGGTAAACTCGGGCTCACAATGTTTCAAGACTCATCAAGATGAATGGCACATTTCAAGGTGGGAACTGAGAGGGTGGGACTAAAAGTTCACTTCCTTCCTACATGGTAAAAAGTTGGATATTGTAGCTTCGTACATGCTAAAGATAAATTATATGTATTGCTCCCTTAACAAAACACAATGCACATCGATTCTGGTAAATGTTGTATCCTGTTAAAATGGCAATTAACACTTCAGGTCTCATGTTTGCCTCAATCACTCCACTGAGAACCCCTTTTTAGTAGGCTCTCTACATGTTAAATGTGTTTACATAGGTGTCATTATAGAGAAACATTGCTTTACATTTTATTGTTAATGTGACCAAATGCATCTCTTGTAGAATCTTGTAGTATTTTTAGTCCCCTTTGCGAGTGACAATTCAATTTAATTGAGAACAAATGTGTTTATTCCTGCAATGGCTCATCGCCCACTTCACTGTGTACTATATACCATGTTCTTTCAGTAGGTAAAATACAACTGTTCAGACATTCGACTCACACTTTGTATTTAAGCACCCGATGTATTTTCATAAAGATCCTGGAAAACAAAGTTGAGGCAATTAAAAAATAAAATAAAAATCATAGAAATCTAGAATACTTTTCTTGTATTGAAAAAGCAAAAATATCTTAAACTCCATTTACACAGGTACACACACACACACACACACACACACACACACACACAGAGGTGGTGAGAAAAATAAGAGCTTCACATAAACGTATTCAGGGACATTCGGTTCTGCCCCGTCCACTGGTCCCTCCGATTCCTCTCAAATGTTTTTTTTTTTTTTTATCAAGTACTGCAGTTTAAATCCTACCTGGTAGAGATACACATGCAGCTAATGGAATCAGCCATTTCACACACACTCTGTGAGTGTCGACCCGCTGTCTTCCTCTACCTCTTATCGCTCTCTGTTAAAAAAGGCTGCCTGTTTCTCCAGCCTGGCTTATTTCTAGTTTTCAGCGTTCCATTCATGTTTGTGTTTATTTCCTGGGCCTTTTGATGGCCAGCACGCAGCCAGAATGCTGGAAGGCTTTTTGCTGGGTCTTTTGTCTGACCTCAGCTGTCAACTTGGGCGCACCGGTACTTTCTGAAAAGGAGGAGCAGGCAGATGAGGATGTGGAGAGTTGAGGCTGCAGGTAAACACCCCCCCCCCTAAAATCCCTGAGCTCTGCCCATCTCCCGCTCCTTCTCTCCCACAAGATCCTCTTTATCTACTCCCCTCATGCTCATCTTTCTCCTCTGCATGCTCCTCTGTTCTTTCTTCTGTCCTTAAGGGAATATGGCCTGTGGCACTGCCAAAGGCCACTCTAAAGCGTTTTAAATTGCCTCGGCTCTCTGTGAAACAGTGCGAAATGCAAGTAGGTCTGAAACACATGCAGAACCATACTATCTTGTGCAGACATATTTGCACATACAACAATACTGTGTTGCTCCCAATGCATTATGTTTAAGTAAAACATTTTTTTTTTTTGTAAAACAGCTTGTGATATATCATGCATGGTCAGAGTTATCACTCGTGGGTGAAACAAAACTTCCAGTAGTACAAATATATTTGGGACGGTGCTGTCGCTGAGGAGGACTATTTCAGTGGCCCTGTAATTCTTAGCTGTGCCCCTTTGCATTTTATAATAGTTTTCCGTGTAGTTTGTTGAAGGAAAGGCTGTCTTTGCTAGCTTCTGTGATGGAAGTGGAGGAATGTGCCTGGTCAGCTCTAAAAGGGTTGAACTTTCCACATCTTTAGAAAACTTACTATCCTTTTTGTGCCTAGAAAGAGGTCAGGCTAAACTCATTTCACATTTTCACACGTCCATATTCTGTCCGCCTCAGAACAGCTTCCCATTATTCCCAAAAGGACAGCAGAAGAAGATGGTGGCAGTAGGAAAAAAGAGCAAGTGTGAACAGAACCAGACACATTGTACTACCAGGAAAGAAAAAAAAGGCTTTGGTGCGCCAATGTCTGATAGCCTTTTTGCCAGAAGGCATCTCACCAGCCCCATCAGTGATCCTTGGAAATGAGATGTAAACATGCAAGACGGCAGTGAGAACATCAACGCATGCTTATTTGCATGTACGTGGGGCCCAGAGAGACTGCCAGCTGCCTCACATAACCGCGGCAGGTGGTAATTGCCATAATGACACTAAGGTTGGGTTGAGACACCAGTAAAGTAGCGAGTCCCGTCTCATTAACACTTCCGTTGTTCAGGCTCTCCCAGACACAGGGCAATGTAGACAATGCAATTAGTCTGGGACCACAGGGAAGAGGACAAACAGGCTGGAAGAGTAAAATACCTTCATTTATATGTTCATTTGACAAGGGTAGCGCACGGCTTATTAGCTGTACCAGAGTTAGCTATGCGCTGATGTATATCTGTAGTCCCTGGGCAGGGAACAGAGAATAACATCTATGTTTAGAAAAGAAAATAACAAGACAGTACATATCACCTTTTGGGGTATCATGACTTCAATTCTAAATTGTGACCTTTCGATTTCATTAGTAGTCAATTAGTCATCGGAATCAAAAGCAGGATCGGTGATTCTCCTCGTATTCTTTTCCCACCACCCCCGCCTACGACACAGCTTAGTTTACCGGAGCCAGAGGCTCAAAGACAACACAGCGCAGCTTACCGGTAGCATGCAGCTGCACTTTTCGGAGAGAAACAGCCGAACTTAACTAACCTTATCCAACCGCGATCCCGCTAAACAGTCCTGCGACGGTGGGTATCTAATCAGTAATTGAACCCAGAGTTTCTCAGTCCGGCTAGGAGCAAGTTCACATAAGCGTATATGACCAATCACTAACATGGCAAGTGTACTGTCAGCAGAGCGGCATATTTTACAAATGAAGAGTAAACCACGATATTAGACAAATACAAAAAACTATCTCAGTAAACTAATCAAAATTCATGCTAAAAGTAACACAGTTGCAACTACCAAGTGTAGGAAGTAGAACAGTTGGCAAAAATGTTTTATACAAAGCGGGAAGCAGACTTACTTTCATATATTAAAAGAAGGTGGTAGTTTATTAAATGTTCATGGGAGCATTATCTAGTGTGCGGACTTTTTTTTTTTTTTACCATCTATTACATGTTCTGTGTAGCACCAAGTATTTATCATCTGAATTTGCATGCTATTGTAAAAAAAAAAAAAAAAACGTTTTTCATATCTTATATTCTCCCTCAGCATACATCAAAGTACACGAAGCAAAATAACGCGGGAATATATGATATGAATGATAAGTGCGATGTCGTGCACACAAATTGTATGCATTGCTCTGTGTTATTTAGTTCCCGGTATTTATGCTGTGGGGGATTATAAGATATTAAAGTACCGCTTTGGAATGTTTTCTTTTTTTACATTTATTTTTTATTTGGTCCAAAGACCGTTTCTGGGGTTGCAGCTGAAAGAATAATAAAAACTTATGCTGCACACATAACCTGCTCCGGAGCATAAAAGATCAACGTTTATAAATGCACTTAAATTATTAAATAAAAGTATCAAATGTCTTAGATTAGAACACCTTTTTCAGGAGTTATTTGTATGGTTGGGCTTGCATTTACTCACGGGGTATTTTCAAAAAGTGGCTTCTGAGAAGCTAATTTCTTGTGTTTTGGCTTGAATTAAAGTGCTGCTTAAATGTACTCTTATGGAAGACTATATGATACTTTATTCATTATATACAACAATATTTAAGCCTTGTTCTTTCAGCCGCAACCCCGGCGATGTGAAATGGACTTCTGAAGCAAATAAAAAAATTATATAAAAACATAGTTCAAAGCGGAAAATAGGTTTATGTTCATATTGTAAAATGACCCACAGCATACATAAAAAGTACCTGGATCAAGGCAATGCGTATAGAGTGCGACTCCAACGTGTCACACTTCATCATATATCATATCATCTCATCTCAAATATATTCACTTATCTGTGTCAGCTTCTTGAGCCGTATGTTGCCGTGCCACGTGGGAGTAGAGTGCTTCCAGTCGCTGTAATGTACACTGTAGGTCATTATAAGATATATATATATATATATATATAAGTAAGCCTGTTTACTGCTTCGAATTATGTTTTCATATTATTTTTTTATTTGCTCCAAGTCCCTTTCACATTCCCAGGGTTGCAACTGAAAGAATAAGATTAAAATAATGTCATATGTGCCATAATTTCCCGAAGGGGATGAATAAAGTATCTTATATCCTTATTCCATAAGAGTATATCCAAGCAATATACTAATTTAACGGAATACACAAATGTATTTATTGTCAGATCTATTGTAATGTTACCCTAGATGGGCAGTGATATTACAAACCTGTTAATTTTACACTTTCACACAGTGGACACATTTTTTATTTTGCCAGCCGTTCCTTCATGCCTTTGGCAGCTGTGCTTGCTTTGGGCCTGGATTAAGTATTTAACTTCTTCATATTTGTTCAATATCATAGTTTACTCTTCATTTGTAAAATATGCCGCTCTGCTGACAGCACACTTGTCCCTGTTTGTTACTGGTCATACGCCGCAAACGGCGCTCCTTTTATGTGAACGCACTCATAGTCACACTGAGAAACTCTGGGTTCACTTAAGGAGTGGACAACCACCGCCGTAGGAGCGTTTAGCAGGATCACGGTTCTTAGGGTTAGTGAAGCCGGATAACGAAAAAATATCCTGGGTATGTTGAACTCGCTCCGTACTACAGGCCTCAGCTTGTGATACGGTATGAGATGTGTGAAAAAATTATGATTGACGGCTTTGTACAGTTTTGCTGCATGTTTTACAAATTATTTATAAATTAACAATTTCAGAGCTAGAGGTAAGCATGGGGAAGTCAAAAGTGAAGGTTGGACACAACATGACTCTATCATCAATCAAGAAACTATGAATTTGTCCTACAGTACAAACCGCAATCTGTTATCCATTATTCTCAATGACATGTCGGTTTTGTCACTGCCTTTGTGTGATGGCTCTGTCGTGGAAACTCTCGGCTGAAATCAAAATTCTGAACAGAAACCTGAGTTTGTAACGCACCACAGTCATGGAAGAAATATTTGATTGCTTTGTCAAACCTGCCACAGAGATGGATGGCATTGGGACATAGCTTCGGATACTCGCAGTCTTCCTTGCAGAGCTGAACAATATTCCTCTGCTGCGAGGCAAGATGCAAACCCCCCCCCCCACCACCACCACCACCATTTTCTTCCGGGCCTTCATTGGTTCCGTGAGTCACAGGTGCATGCATGCAGTAAAAAAATAAAAATCAGGTAAATTTAAGCCCTCCACTGATGTGTTGGAAATCACTGAGACTCATTGTGACACATGAATCACATCTAGGTCTACCTTAGGGTGAGGCCTCACAATTGGTGTGACTGCATTATTCCTGCCTGCCAGAGAGCCTCACTGCTCAGGGGCTTTTCATTCTTAAATCTTTCTCCTCATATATATTTATATATACAGTATGTATGCAATCCCATTCCCATTTCTCAGCACTAGAAAGCAGTGCAGTAGTGACAGGCGGCTCATCTGCACAGCTCTCCTGCATGGCTAATGGAGTTAATCTGTTTTGGAAAGGTCAAGTCAGGGAAGATCATGGCCTACTCTCCTGTTGAATGACTGACCTTATCAGTTCTAATGTACAATCTGTGTTGTCACCTCCACATCGAGGTAGTGGGAAGTGGGCTGGTTGAAGAGGATGGTGTGAAACGAAGCTGGACGTGGTCGGTTCAGCGGTTCACCATGCCATTTGTATAGTGTGATGACCCGCTGACGCATCATGAGAATATCATGAACGAAGCAACGATCAGAGCGGGCTACGTCTGCGGAGAGGAGAACGCAGCATAATCAACAAGCTCCAAATGTATCTGGCGAAAGCAACCCTGTCTCGTATAAAAAATAATACGCATACACTACTACTTGCTTTGTTTTTTGTTTTGTATTTATACAGCATCAAAATAATTCTAGGAATACAATTGACTTGACTACAGGCAGTTGATTGGGAAGTTAAAGGCTTGGTGATTTAAAATATTTGAACAAACCCACAATCTTTCCCCTAACCTAACCAAGTGCTGTGAGTTGCCTATATAGATGTTAACAATAGATATTATATGGAAACAAGTTGATTACACATGTCAGTGAACGTGTCACAGCCATTACATTTTGAAGGTATTTGGTCACAAATCAAGTCAATTAACCACGTTCATGTCAAGCTTTTATCCAAAGCACTTAATATTTCATTCACACACCGATGGCAGCAAGCTACCATGCAAGGCACAGGCCTGATCATAAGCATCAGCAGCAGCTTGGTGTTGTGCATCTTGCCCAAAGTCACTTCAATAAGTGGCTGAGCCAGGGATCGATCTGCCAAATCCAAGATTAAGTGGACAACGCGCTTCACCTCCTGAGCCACAGCAACCACAGACATTGGACAAACTGAAAAATAAATGTCAGGGTACCACCGAAGTTCACAAAGACTCTTAATAGCTGCACCAAAATTGCATTGTAATTCCTCCAACAGTTGTCGAGACAGGTCACTCCGAACTACAAATATCAGCCTGGTGGAAAAGTCAAGACGGTCACCAAAATCAGTGGAATTGATCCTCTGAGCACCATGAATGTCCGTGCCAACTTTCACGTCAATCCATCCATTCCAGCGTGGACCAAAGTGGGGGACTGGCCAAAACGACCAACCTGCCACTGACACTGTACCACTGACCATCATCAAAAATATTGCTCTCTGTCATTACATGTTCAATCATCATCATCATCATCATCAGGACATCTCTGTCTACGAAAGTCAATTAATAATAATAATAATAATAATATTAAGTCTCCCTGTTGCTCTTGGGCCGGGAAGGGCCGTTAATGTTTGTGCAGATTTAAGTTGAGCTGGACTTTGCACTCCTTCATATCGGAGTCTTTTAAATTAATTATTGTAAATGTCTAAAAGACCACAATGATATGGGTCAGAGTTATCAGATCAGCCAAATGAGTCATGGAAAATATCTTCTGGACCTTTTTGTCACAGCCAGCCAATTAAAAGACCATTATTGAGAGCTAGCAGAGAACTGGAAACCTGCCTCTTTAGTTTCACAATAAACAGGCTCAAGCAAGTACATCCCATCTCAAATGTGATTGTGAAGGCCAATGCTGAAGAAAAAGAGCTGAACATTTGAGGCGAAATGACAAAACGTTAGGACAAAGCTTTTGCTGTGGCCTTTTGCCTCGAGCTGCTTCAGTGTCGGCAGGGGTGCTCAGGCAGGTTAAGTAACATGTCCTCCCGAGACGTGGGCACAGCATCCCAGGCACCGTTCACCCTGACACACCTGACCAGTCATGAGCAGGCTTTCTTGGATAGAAATGTCAAGACATGTAAGCACTCTGCCTCAACATTCCCCTCCCTTGTCATTCCCTTTTCGCAAATTACACAAACGCCGGAGCATGCATGCGTGCCTGTACACGCACACACAAAAAAGACACAAAAGAATAAGTCCATTCGCCCTTGTCTCCCACAAGGTAGGTAAGACAAGGCATGTCATAACCATGCTTGTCAGTTTCTCGCTAACCATGCTTGTCAGTGAGCCTGCCCTTGCTTCATTAAACAATCCTCAGCGGTGTAGGAGGCCGTACAACAACAACCAGCACTGAGCTCACAGGCTGCCTGGGCGGAGGGTGTTAGGGAGGAGCACCACGGCTTGTTTTTTCCCCCAACGCTTTCCCCGACATGCTCATTGCTGTTACTTAAGCTTTTTTCACATGGGAGTACTTTTATCAGCTGGAGTGATTTGCAAAAACGGTTGGTATAATCAATGATTTAAATTCCCTTCTGTCATTCCTGTCATTGGTAAAGTAAAATTTCGAGACCTTTTTACCTATTGCATGAACATGAACACAAAGGTCCCACAAAGGAACTCTTGGTGATTAAAGTTGTACTTTTTTTTTATTAGTGTACAATAACTTTCCTCCTTTCTTTTTATGATGGAAATAGAGATAATGGTGGAATCTCTGGAGGAGGGTTTTCAATGCGCTCTGGCACAGATTTTCCAATTTGCTTTGCTAAATGCAGAAATAACAAATTATTACGTCTTGACCTCAAATATTTGCATCACTGGTGATTTCAGTACATTGTCATTGTCTCTGTAAATATGTCTCATTGAACAAAAGTGTTAGGTTGTAAGTTTTTTTTTTACCTCCTTGTGGGCTTACGGACAGGGGTTTGGTGTTCATATTGTTCTCAGAAATGGATGGATCTGTTTCTCAAAAGTACGCAAATAGCACAACATTGGAAAGACATTTTAAGGGAAAAAAAACTACAGTTTTGATTTTCCTTCATTGACATTTGCTGGCTGAAATGTACTCCTCACTCAAATTATTAAAGAATAGGAAGAATGGTCGCTATAGAGGAAGTGAATAGGGATGAAGAGTAAATGATTCCCTTGTGGTCTGTATGAACCTTTAATATGGACACAGGATTGGTATACTAATAGGGCCTGCAAATGAGCAAATTAGGCACCTAATTTTGGTGATTAACCATCGCTCAACAGGTCGCAGGTAATCTCACAATGGATTGCTCTGAGCCTCTGATCTTTCCCTCTTTTAGCTACCAAATAACTGTTTGAGTTAAACCACCTTAAATTAAGATACCATATAAAACAGAAGACATACAGAGAGATACAGGAGTGAGAAATAAAAAGGGAAAAGTCACATTTATTTTTCTCACAGACGATGTTGAGTGACTTAGGTTGGAGCATGTTGAGAGAGTTTGGATACACATATAAACTCTTAGGTGAATCATCAGTGCAGAAGATGAACCGAGAATCGTCAGTGCAGAAGATGAACCGAGAAACAGGATGGCTTTTCAACAGTAGATTAGGAACCGTAACCGAATCGCTTGGCTTGAGGGAAGAAACCGGAAACAAAATGATACATGATCACCTCAGTGAAAATGATTTTGCCAGCAGCATCGTCGTGTCTGTAACGAACAAACTGAAAATCAAAAGATAATTCCGATCATTCCAGATGATCGAAATTATCGCTGCCAGTGATTCACTCAATGGTGTGAAGGAAATGTGGAGAGCGAAGTTCAAGATGAAGAATCTTGAGAAACTCACCAAATTTCCTTGATTTAACACAGGGAAGGAGACATGAGGATGAACCAAAAGGTACGTGACAAAGAGATACTAGGATTATAAGACAAGGTCAACCACATGTGAGCAGAAACACAACTTTGATAGACTTGTTGATGCAAAAAGACGACGTGAAGCGGCAGCCAGTGTGATATAATTAATGACATGTACAAGACCTGATCTAAGTTGGATTGTCAGTAAGCTGTCACAATACCGATCAGAGCCAAAGGAACAACATGGGAGAATTTCCAAACATGTGTTGAGACACTTGAAGTGTACAATAAACCGGGAGTTGTATCACACAGAAAGCGAGGAAAAACAAAAATTTGTGTTCGGACAGCTACGCTGATTGGGCAGCAGATCAAAACAGCATACTGCTTTGGTGTAACTAAAAATGGGATTGTTTACTGTCCATTTAATGGACCATTAAGAAGAAGAAGAAGAAGAAGAAGAAAACAACATACTCGCCGAGGGGAAATTGTATTTCTTTCACTCTGTTGTTACTTTACACATTACACAGAGGCCTGTAACACATGCACAAACAGGAGCTCTACACAAACGTTTATGGAGGGAGGTCAAATCGAGGGGACTGACTATGGACAGCCGTCCCGGGCTGTTGGGATTTGTTTCCTTGCTCAAATGACTGGGTTGTCTTATTTCACAGCGTGTGGGTTGGTAGGCGCCCCAGATACCCAAATGTATGTGCACAAGCGCGGAAAAAAAGTGAGTTATTTTATGATGCGTCCCCGTTAACGTGCTTCTGTGTCAGCAGTTGTATGAATAATCTTCACATGGCGGAGGGGGAGATCTACATAACCATTTTGACGAGCAAACCTAACTGGCTGGTTTTTCATCAGTCAACTCTTCGGTGGACTGTGTATTTCCAGTTTTTTTTTTTTTTTTTTTTTGCCGATCAGCGTAGCAACAGCGAAAAGACAACACAGTCAATTCTCCCACTGGAACCAAGTTGACGCCCAGTCTTGAGAATCAATATCTTTATTGCATCATCACAATTGATATTTCACGCGCTCATTAAATCATCACTCACGTTTTAGTTTTTCTTTCAAAAAGCTGTCCGCCGCTGTGAAGTCTCGTCATCAAATGGGGAATTCGCTTGAACATTAATACAACCCACTGTCCTTTGATTGATATGGAACATTGTTCTCACGCTCTCAGTTAATTTCCTCGTTTAATAATACAACTTTTTTTTGAATTTTTTTTTTATCCTGACTGCTAAGACACAACAGACCAGTGATCAGTATGCTACCCCATTGTGCTCATTTCCATTTTGTTTTTGAATGTTGGTGAACCTCCTACAACTTTTCAAAGCGTCGATGGAGCGTTTGAAAAGTACCTGGTGGCTCTGGGCAAGGACTCGACTGGCGCTGCTATCAGACAACACCTCCTCCTGCGGTGTTTCCTGTGCTCCCAGCTGTCGACACCAAAACACCACAATGTTTTACACACTCTCACATGTTCCATTGTGCCAAGTAATTGTCGTGGGCTGGGGGTAAAAATAAAATAAAAATGGAGATTTCACCAGAGGAGCCCTGTCAACTGGGCTATTGAAAACAATCACGTTGCGAATGGATGTGAGCTCATGTTGACGTGCGAGTGTGGTGATAAGTGGATGCGTACATGACTAAGTCACGGGGAAATTCAAGCACGAGAGGACAGCAGCTTTTGAGAGCTCCACCTGGCATTCAAAGGGAAGGATTTTAACACATCAGTGTTAATTGGTGCTCTGCTCAGCGAGCATTTAAGAGGGCTGGACTCCTGAGTCCTTGCCGCAACGGTCCAACCCGCGGCCCTGTGCTGCGTGTCGTGTCGTCCCCCCCCCTCTCTCTCTCCCTCGCTCCCTCTTTTCCTGTACATCTATCTGTACTATCAAATAAAGCCAAAACAAGCCAGATAAATAATCTTTAAAAAAGAAAGAACAGAGGGCTGGATTCTGTGAAGTAGGAATGCAAAAAAACCTGGAATTCATGTACCTCAGGTGGAACTAAAGTGATGAGAAATGAAGGTGCTGTTGATATCATGACAAAGGACAGGGGGGTCACGGGCAATTGCCCTAATGATTTATTCCTGAGGGCTACATACATGCCAGTAAAATATTAGGTCCTTTGCATCAGCTCAGAGGTTGTATATTTTTTCACAGGATCTGCATCGGGTAAATTGCATTTGTAATCTAAAGCACCGTTATCCGGCTCTCTCTCTGTCCTGGCTTCTGTGGCATTCAGATTATCATATGAATGTCTAACGGGATCATCATTGAAACATTGTTTAACGTCATGCCGCTGTCATGCTACCTGTACGTCTTTGTATTGATGGCTTTTCACAATTCCAAAGTGTTTGTAGTAAAATATCAACATCCATAATTAAGGGGAAACAGAGTGAAAAAAAATATCCAGACAAAGTAACTTGCTAAAGTAAAGTGCTTTTAAAACTGTTTGCTTTGCCTTAAGGAAGAATGACAATATGTATCATATATAGTATTTTACTTTTTAAACACTTTCTTTGCCATACACTGTACACATACACTGTTTCCTTTTGTTTTGTTTTTTAAAAGTGGCAATAGCTTGTAATCCAATCCTGTGCTCACAGCTTTGCATTGCCATAGAACATCATTGATCCTGTGGTTTCACAAGTATCAGGCAAACCTGAACTGTGAAAATTGTATTCAATGTTTTACTTGTAGTCAGCATATTCTCACTGTCACATCTTTCATTTTCAGCCATATAGCTTGGCCAGTTTTTTTGGCACTCGGGTGACAGATTTTGCCCACGGGGTACACATTGATTTGCAGCACTTGGCTCACCCTGTTTCCGGTGATGTAAGCGGGCAAGATTGTTAAGAAATGCACGGTTAAGTTGCACCCATTGAGCGACGCATAGACTCCACTGGCTTTTATTTCAAAGAGAGAAGAAATATTTAGATTTGATCTGCTTTGCTGGTGTTGTTTTTCACCAGCAGCTGAATTTCCACTCCTCAAGCAGTGAACTCAAGTTACACATCACACCCAGATTTATTCTGAACTCTTCATTTCATCACCTTTGAAACTACTGAAAAGTAATCACACTGTTGAACAATTGTCTGCTCTTCCATTCCAGAGAGCACAGATCACTCGACATCTCAAAATGAATTTGATCAAATGATTGCAAGGATCAAAAGTGGAAGTGTAGAGAGGGTTTAAAATTTCATTAAGTTTGAAAATAGTCACATTTTGTGATTAAGCTTCTCCCTAAACAGCAGCTGTTTTCTGAAGTCAGCTAAGAAAATGAGCTCATGACGAATAGGGAAGTTTTTCTTGCAGAAGACCACAGATCAGAGTGGATTGTGCTGGGATTTCATTACGTGTGCAGTCTCATCAATCAACTGCCATTTGCCAAACTGAAAGCCCGTTCACCCACAAGTTGAATTACTCCAAACATAATTCTTCTGAGATACTGTCCACAACAACCTTATATTTCATCACTTCTCTCCATTCTGCCCGCTAGTATACTGATGCTGTCTCCCGGGAATTACATTTATGTATTAATGAATTGTTCTCTCAATTACATTGTGGTGACAAACGTAATCGCTACCTGGACGGTTCAGACGTAATGTTTTTTTTTCCTCGATTGACTCAAGCACACACGCATAGGAAGCGCAGAACTGTGACACAGACGAGGGCTCACATCCAGACTCTAGTCCGTGGTTTAGAGTTTAGGCTACAAAAGCACTTTTGGTCTGGTTAGGGGAAGATTGTTGGTTAAAGGTTATTAATCATATTATGTATCAAGTCACTGCTTACTTTTTCTGTATTAATTCGACCACGATCTTTCCTGAACCCAAACTACGATGATGCCGTAGAACCTGCAACATTATACAACGTTGCGTTCCGAGGATCGGATATTTACAAATGAAATGTGTTCTTTTGCTACTTGCCAGATATTATTTTTAGCCTAAGATTTCTTTTGGGAACGTGAGAGCTAAGGCTAACAGTAGTCGCTATTGCTCCAATTACGATAATGCTAACCAAGCTCGTTGCCTTCATAGTATGATAGGGCCGGTTCTCGGACGGCAACATTTGCTGGGAGTACTGGGTGTCGGAGGAAGAGTCAAAATATTCTTAGGTCAGCGTTCTTGGATTTATTTCCCATCTTTTTTCATGTTCTAGAGCTAGCTTTAAGTCCTCCAAGCAGGATAAATTCAGATTCTATAACTCCCACATCAAATGAATTTATGCAAGGTTGTGTGTGTGTGTGTGTGTGTGTGTGTGTGTGTGTGTGTGTGTGTGT